>CM061234.1:71455930-72055930 GCA_030844895.1 Ambrosia x helenae
AGGGGGAAGTATCCATAGTAAACCTTTAAAATGAGTAAACTCTAGTAAACCCAATGAGTGGTTATGGTTGATCCACATCACCATTAAGCATCTTCTTATTAATTATATTATCAAGGTTATAAAGGTAATTTTGTAGAGAAGATATTTATTGAGGTTGATTTGATGGAGAGAGACTTGTACTACTAATCACTATCTTCTCTCTTCTTCAACACTTTCTTATTATAACCACTATATTCCTCTTCTTCACCACAATTACAAAATCAGTATTACATCTCCATTACCCCCCAACCCTCCATTATTACCTTCTCTCCACAATTACAAAATCAGTAAATCGATCCTCATTAATGAGATGGAATACAAAATCAGTATTACATCTCCATTAACCCCCCATCTAATCTCGATCTGGAATCGTTTCTTAACAATGGTATACAAAATCTGATCCATAAGGTCGTCAGAGATCTTGTTTCCTTCTCTTGGTGGTTTGGTGAAAACTGGTGGTAGATGGTGTTTAGTATGGTGGTGGTCTAGTGATGTTGACGAGGGATTAGGTGTGGGTGTGTAAGGTGGAGAAGGACGGTGATGGTGACAGTACACAGTGGTGATGGAGCCGTGGTTTTCAGATCTGTGGTTTTTGTATGGTCTTGGTTTCTTTAATTTAGGTTTTTGTTACGGTGGTGGTGAGAGGTTGCAGAGAGGTGATGCGGCAGAGGTGGTGAGATGTTGAAGAAAGTCATCTAAATTTCCATGTAAGTTTCTAGATTTATTTATTAAGTTTCAACATTTATTTATTAATTCTTTTGATTTAGTAAATAGAAAAAATATTATTTGTTTTGTTTATTGTTTTTTCTAGTTACCTTATTAATGAAGGTTTGAAGGTTTTGATTTTGTATTAGTGCTACTGATGAATCTATAACATTTATTCTTGATATAAACAGATTGAGATGTTTTTGTATGGGGATAGTTTGTTTGCCATGTTAAACAATTTTGGGGATATTTTGTTTGCACACCATGTGTTTGATCAAATGCTTGAATGAAAAAAAAAAAAAAAAAAAAAACTTATGTTAACCTTTTTTATTTTTTTTTATTATTATTATGTTCTTTATATTAGATTGGATGTTAAAAAGATCATCTTTTTTGAATTGGGTAAATGTGTTTTTATTGATATTTTTTGGTTTTAAGGTTTTTAGTTCTGAATTAGGAGCTAAATCTATCCCAATTAACATGTGTAAGGTTTAGTTAACATGTGTTAAATAGCAAATGTGTTTTTATTTTCTTGTATATCTTTTGATTTTTCTCTACTAATTTTTACTTTATATTTCTTGTATATATGCTATTCTGTGTGAAGGGTTTTGATTTTTTGTATTAATGCTTTACTGATGTGTCAGGGTTCAATTAACATTGTGTTAGTATATGCCTAACTAACATGTGTTATCCTTTTTGTAGGTGAAGAGATGT
Source organism: Ambrosia x helenae (assembly GCA_030844895.1). Taxonomy (NCBI): domain Eukaryota; kingdom Viridiplantae; phylum Streptophyta; class Magnoliopsida; order Asterales; family Asteraceae; genus Ambrosia; species Ambrosia x helenae. The sequence continues at coordinate 71,457,386 of CM061234.1, forward strand.
TTGTGTTAAAGATGAAGATGGGTACAAGAACGAGCATAGCAAGATTTTTTTTTATGTTGTTAGGATAGTTTTTTATCATTCTTAAATAATTATGTTTTACCTTTTTAAGTTTTTTACTTTTTGAATAGATTCAAATTTGGAGATCCATGTACTTTGTTTTTGTTACCACATATGTACTTTAGTATGTTTCTAAAAGACATACTACATATGGAGATCCATGTAGCTTAAATTTTTAGGTCGTGTATCCAAAAAAAGACATATATACGTTAGTAGGTTTCTAAAAGACATACATATGGTTGTTAGGTAAATAAAACATGAGATCCTTATCAAACTAAACTTGTCCCACATATATACGTTAGTAGGTTTCTAAAAGACATACATTTGGTCGTTAGGTAACTAAAACATGACATCCTTATAAAACCAAACTTGACGTTTTCTCAAGTACCAACACATGTTACCAAAACATACACAAGTCATAATGCATCTGTTAGCAAACACATAGGTCACAAGGCATGTGTTAGTAGAGGGGCAGGAAGGTGTAGTCTTAATGTTTTTTTACATGTTACTGATGTGTTAATATGTGTTTAAGGATTACAACTAACATGATTAAAGGGCTCATGTGGCATAGTTATTATATGATTCACAAATTAACGTGATAATTATTTAACATTTTATTTCTGTATATATATTTTTTTGTGTGTGAAGGTTTGATTTTTGTATTGGTGCTTACTGATGTGTCACGGTTCAATTAACATGTGTTAGTGATGATTAACACATGTTTGCATTGGTGCCTACTAATGAATTTATCCCAATTGACATGTTTTAGGGTTCAATTTAACACGTGTTATCCTTTTGCAGGTGGCGAGATATTTGTATTAAAAATGAAGATGAGTATCAAGAACGAAGCATAGCAAGATATTTTTATGTTGTTAGGATAGTTTTTTATCATTCACAAATAATTATGTTTGTATGAAATGTTTTTTATATTTTTATTGTTGATTGTTATGATCGTTTTATCATTTCTTAAATAAATATACATTTTATGTATTTTTTTTTGTTCTTTTGGCATATGCATGTTAACACATGTTAGTGATGTGTTAATATGTGTTTAAGGATTCCAACTAACATGGTTTTAAAGGTCTCATGTGGCATACGTTATTAAATTGATGTTCAGAAATTAACATGATAATTATTTGAGTTTAACTAATTTACTAATTCAATATATAACATGTGTTAAGGTTTTGATTTTTTTGTATTGGTGCTTACTAATGTGTCAGGGTTCAATAACATGTGTTAGTGATGCTAATACATGTTAGTATATGCCCAACTAACACGTGTTAGGGTTCAATTAACATGTGTTAGTGATGCTAACACATGTTAGTATATGTCCAACTAACACCCAAATTGACCCAGTTAACATTTTACTAGTTACAAATGTTTAATTATTAAAAATAATTAATGTAGGAGGTTCTATGACAACCCCGGACTTCAAGCCGGCTACTTCGCACAAGGATCCTTATCAAACCAAACTTGTCTCACTTACCGGAAATGAATTTTTCCCAAGCTACCAACACATGTTACCAAAACATACACAGATCACAATGCATATGTTAGCAAACACATTGGTCACAATGCATATGTGTGTAAAGGGGGAAAGACATGCATATTTTACCAAATCTTACACAAGACAATACACATATGTTAACAGTGTACTAATACATATGTCACCTACCATAAGTTTGTGGTCAAAGTTTACTAATACATATGTCACCAAACTGTTAAACAAGACATGCAGCTTCTTTACTAATACAAAAGGTCACTGCATTCGTGGGTAGATGACATTAACGTAAGCAATTAACATAAGTAATTAACATAAGGTAAGAATTTCGGTAGACAGTATTATTAAAAATAACACTTGCTTAGCAAGTGGGTCACCAGCCACCTCGTCGCTAATACTCCCTTCGTCGACCGGTTTGCCTCTTTCCCTCCTATTAAACAAAAATACACGGTATTCAACGTATGATAATAGGCATTTTTGTGATGAAAATAGAATTCTGATGGACAACTCTATAACTTACAAATTAGCCTCAGCTACTTGCTTCATCACGTAGGCCCCATTCAACAAACATTATCAACATATGCAAGCTACAAATTAACACAGAATAGCAAAATTATTAACACAAGTTAGCAAATTATTAACAAAGGTTAATTTGTAAGGGTTTTCAATCTATCCATTATAACAACACACCAATCCATGGACACAAAATATCATCATCACCCAATCCATGGACACAAAATAATTAGCAAAAATTATTAACACATGTTACCAGATCTTTTTTTCTTATGTATTTAACATCTCAACCAACTACTTTTATGCATTTTTATCAAATAAATCAATAATCAGGAATGAAAATCCGCAAAATCGTATATATTATAACCATTTTGTTTATGTTTCAACACGCGGATTTGAAAACAAAACATAAAGAAGCACCAAAAAGCAATTTCCCATATCAGTTTTGAAACAAAAACATAAAAAACCAAACGATCTGGATCAGTAACACCATAATCCTACACCCAAATCCCCAAAACATACCTGCCATGAAGCTACACCCAAACCCCAAAACATACCTGCCATGATCCTCTCTGATCTGGATCAGTACACCCAAAACAAAAAAAATCACGATCAGTAACACCATAATCCTCTCTGATCTGGATCAGTAACACCATAATCCTACACCCAAACCCCCAAAACATACCTGCCCTGAAGCTTATTCAACAGGGACGATAAAGATGATATAGATGAAAGTGAGTTTTGATTTTAAATTATGAAGCTTGTGTGACACACAAAACGATGAAACAAAGCAATAACCTGGAAATAAACATACCTTGAAGATGAACCATCGGGGTTCATGATGGGGTTCATGATGGAACCACCACCATCTCTGATTTGTGTTTTAAAACCCATACCATTGAAGATCTGGAATTTATATATGATCTATATTTAACCATGAATACAAATCTGGAATCTATGATTTAGATGAGAGAGAGGATGAGGGATAATGGGGTTTGAAATTGAAACTCAAATATAAAGAGAGAGAGAAGAAAGATATAGAAGAAAGACAGATTTATTAAGAGAGGAGAGAGAGAGAGAGAGAGAGAGGGAAGAGAGAGATGTACTTGATATGACATACCCCAAACCCAATGCATGAGCCAAATACCCTTTATACCCTTGATTGTATTATAATATAATAAAAGTGGCATTGATTTAATCAAAAGGTGGGACCATTAATCACAACCATTGATCATGTTTGATCAATGGTTGTTATAGGGTTTAGTGGGTTTACTCAAATATTTGAGGTTTACTATAGAACCATCCCCTTATATATATATTATATTTATATATGAATATGATATGAAAATGTTACGAAAAATTTTAAAGTACGTTAAAACGTCAAGATTCATGGTATTTTTTATTAAATAATGATATGACAAAATAAATGGAAAAAAATACGGAACGTTACACTTCTCCCCTAAGGAGAAAGATTCATTCCGTTTTACACACACAAACACCTAGAGAATTATGTGATAGTTAAAAAAGTGAGATTATAGTCGAAACATGTAACATTTGTATTCAAGTATTTGTAATCGTCTAGCTACTGTCAATAAAATTATCTCTTTACTGTGCTCGTCTATGCACTCAGTTAATCTAGTGTTTCTTCATTGGCGTCATCCGTAATTGAGCGTTTAGAACAACAAACTTTAACAAACTTCTCTCTTTTAAAAACCAACTATGAGTTCTCTACCACCCGTCCTTCCTTGGGAGCGCCTCAGGTACCGATGTTGCTCATGCGGCACTGGCCAACCTAACACGCCCAGGGAGGACAAGAGACATGAACAAGACTGTCCAGCATACCACGCCATCTTCAGGCACCCGCCAAACTCCCTATTTCCACTTCTCTACTGACACGTCAATCCAAGCACTCCTACTAAAAACGTTGCGTTAATGGTTTAGTCCGGAGATGTGGTACGCCCAGGAAAAATGAGTCTCTTAAGCGAAGGTATATGCAAAGGTTGCGGCAGCAACAACTCAGATTAATGTCTCGGCAGTTGTCTTATGAGGAGGCAAGAGCTATCACAGTCTCCGAAGGCCCCTCCAAAACTGCGGGAAACATCAATGGAAGCAAACAAATAGACCCTACTTGGAGGGAAGATTCTGATGAATCTCAGAGTCACTTCCGCCGTGACAAAGCCAGTCCATCGCCAACACTGTTGTGCGGGGGACACTATCTGTCCAACGAGATGACCTTGCCAAACCATACTATCTTCATCTTTTAGTGCAAAATCCAAGTTTACTCCATCCATTACGCTCACCCCACTTCCACCAAAGACTAGGATCCCAAGTAACCTCGGAAAGTATGATGGCACAGGAGACCCTTACGACCATTTGTTGAGTTTTGAAGTGGCAGGGAATACGCATGGTGGACCTTGCCATCTTGGTGTCACATGTTCGCGCTGACACTTACAGGGGTTGCGTGAGTGTGGTTCGATAGTCTGCCTAATGGAAAAATCGACAGTCTCAAAGAGCTTACTGACAAGTTCTCGGACCATTTCAGTCAGCAACGCAGGGTGGAAAGTGACTCCATCGACATTTTGAAAGTGCGCAGACATGACCATGAATCAATTGAATATTACATCACTAGATTTAACCGGGAGGCACTCCAGATAGGGCCTATCGGTTTTGAACTCATGCGAGCAGGTTTTCAAGCAAGGCGTGCGTTGTGATCCACTGATCCGTACCCTCACAGGATGCACAGGAATGCCAAACACTTGGGAAGAAATCATGCGAGGGGCCAAGACCTACGCGCGCACCGAGAAATAGTTGTCTGTTTGGAACAGGGTACAAGCACCGCAATACACGGACGCCAAAACCCAGTCTGCAAGAAGCAAACACAATCGACATGATAGAAAAAGGCAAGGGATCTGTCTAGAACAGGCTTCAAGGAGCATCCCATGCTGACCCTAAACCCACCGAAGTAGCAGAATACGAGGAAAACCAGTCATCTTATCAGAAATCCACAAGGCGCAATCACAAACTCATGGACGCCCTTAACCAAAACCCCAGCACAGGTTCTAGAAATAGAAAACATCGACTTTCCAGAAACCGAAAGTGAACAAGAAAAGAGAAGGCCTGAAACTAGGGCTGCAAACGAACTGAACTTTCAGCGAACAGTTCATGAACCGTTTGGCGGGAAGTTCGTTTGTGTTCGTTTGTTTAGTAAATAAACGAACACGAACAAAAAATTCCGTTCGTTTAGTTAAACGATGACGAACATGAACAAAGGTCGGGTTCGTTCACGTTCGGTAACGTGTTCGTTTATGTTCGTTTGTGTTCGATAGTTTATTAAGGTTTTTATTTTTACAATTTTTTATATTCTTTTATTTTATTTATTTTACCCAATAAATAATATATATGAGGTAAATATATGACTATATGAGATCAATAAACCTACTTTTTTTTTATCCAATATATGTTTTCACGTTCCAACGTTGATGCCCTCACCTCCAACACCCTTCTCCATTACTAAGGTGCTGTTTGTTTTTCTGCAGGAAAATGTCTGCAGTCTGCGAACCACATCTGCAGACATCTGCAGAAAAAGAGGTGGACAAAAGGTCTGCATTCTGCAATAAGAAGACTGTTTGTTTGTTAACATCTGCAAGCTGCTGAAATAAACTGAAATTAAATAAACTGATTTTTTACAACAGTCTGGTGGTGGACCGTAGTGGTGGTGGTGGTGGTGGTGATGGACGGTGGTGGTGGTCGACCGTGTGGTGGTAGTGGTGGTGGACCGTGGTGGTGGTTGGACGTGTGTGGTGGTGGTGGACGGTAGTGGTAGTGGACGGTGGTGGTGGTGGACGGTGGTGGTGGTGGTGGTGGTGAACGGTGGGGGTGGTGGTGGTGGTAGGTGGACGGTGGTGGACGGTGGTGGTGGTGGGTGGTGGACCGTGATGGTGGACGGTGGTGGTGGTGGGTGGTAGTAGGTGGGTTGTGGTGGTGGTGGACCGTCATGGTGGTGGTGGACGGTGGTGGTGGACCGTGGTGGTGGTGGACAGTGGTGGGTGGGGTGGGTGGTGGACGGTGGTGGGTGGGGGTGGTGGACCGTGGTGGTGGGTGGTGGACCGTGGTAGTGGGTGGACGGTGGTGGTGGTGGACCGTGGTGGTGGTAGACGGTGGTGGTGGTGGTGGATGGTGGGGGTAGTGGGTAGTGGGTGGTGGTGGTGGGTGGTGGTAGGTGGGCGTGGTGGTGGTAGACGGTGGTGGACCGTGATGGTGGACGGTGGTGGTAGACGGTGGTGGTGGTGGGTGGTGGTAGGTGGGTGGTGGTGGTGGGTGGGACGGTGGTGGTGGTGGACGGTGATGGTGGTGGTGGACGTGATGGTGGTGGTGGTGGTGGTGGGTGTAGTGGGTGGTGGTGGGTGGTGGTGGGTGAGGAGAAGAGAAGAGGAGAAGACCTTTGAAGACCTTAGAAGACATTGGAACAAGTCTGCACCAAGAAGAGGTTAGGAAGACCTTTTTAAGTGAAAGGTCTTCCAAAAAACAAACAATCTACAGACCCCAAACGTCTGCGCGTGTCTGCACGGTGCAGACAAAAGAGGCCAGAAGTGCTTCTGAGCAAAAAACAAACAACCCTTAAGTATGTTTTGGACAGTTATGCTATATTTTGGTGTGGATCTAACTAATGTCTTAATGTATGTGAATTCGTTAGTTTTCGTTCATGAACAAAATTAACAAACGGTCACAAACGAACACGAACATGAGCGTTTTCTTAACAAACGAACACGGACAGAAAATCTCGTTCGGTAAGTGTTCATGAACTGTTCGTGAATACATAAATTTCTTAACAAACGAACATGAACAAGGCCATGTTCGTGTTCGTTCGGTTCGTTTGCAGCACTACCTGAACCCTGACAAGTTCTACCCCTACCATCAGGATATCGTGCATGAAACTGATGCATGCTTCCATCTCAAGACCACAATAGATACAAATTTAAAAAGTCCAGAAGTTGGGGCACCTCTTGAAAAAATGTACAACAGAAGCAAAATGATGGACCAACTCAGAAAAAGATCAAGAATATAAGCATGATGATCCAGACTGGCAAGCACATGCGTAACAAGCGCAAGACAGAACAAATAGGGGGATGGAAGGAGCAACAGGTCTGTTTCCCCGTTGTCAAGGACGGACCTTCCTACACTCGCGCACTAGTTGTCACTGCCATCTTCGGTCACTACAGGACAACCCGAGCCTTCATGGATACTGGAAGCAACTCAGACATCATGTACAAGCAATGCTTCAACCTATTAGACGATGAAGATAAAGAGAGCATGCGCCCCATAAACTCACCAATCATGGGCTTGTCAAATGAAGTAGTAAACCTATTGGGCGAGATCACCTTTGATCTCACCATTGGCGATGGGACGCATTCAAGAACATAAGAAATCACATTTCTGGTGATTCCAACAAGATCAAAGCACGACATCATCTTGGGCACGACTTCATGGCATCCTACAACATGGTCCCTTCTACAGTTCATGGCACTATTGGTTTCCCCACACCAAACAGGGGTAGCAATAGTTTAGGCGAACAGGGAATGCGCCATGACAGAAGATCCACCCCAGCCAAAATGATCAAGCCAAGTCCGTGCACTGAGCCGGAGAAGTGGGTCTTAAACCCAAGATTCCTGAACAAACAATCACATCGGGGCCTGCCATTTCAGAGAACATCCAAGACCACTTGAAGCAGCTCCTTAAAAGAAACAGTGATGTTTTCGCATGGCAACCATCAGACATGGTGGGAGTCCCGCGAGAATTGTCACAGCACAAACTCAACACCTACCGCTTAGTAGAGCCCATGGTGTAAAAGCGCCGAAGCATGGGCGCAGAAAAGACAAAGGCGATGAATAAGCAGGTGGATGAGTTGTTAAAAGCAGGAATCTTGCGGGAGACCAGATACCAAACTTGGGTGGAAAACCCAGTCATGGTCACAAAAAGCAACAGGGGATGGAGAATGTCTATGGATTATAAAGATCTGAACAAAGCTTGCCCGAAAGACTGTTATCCGCTTCCAGAGATTGACCTCAAGGTTGACTCTCTAGCGCCATTTAGGTTCAAGTGCTTTCTGGACGCCTACAAAAGCTATCATTAGATCCAGATGGCGCTAGAAGATGAGGATAAGACAGCTTTCAGAACTGACAGTGGCGTCTTCTGCTACAAGAAGATGCCATTTGGGTTAAAGAACGCAGGCGCCACATACCAGCGATTGATCGACCGCACATTCGCAATGTCACACCCTCAAATTCCACGTGCGGGGTTTTACCGCGAGGCGCGTGACACACCAGGATCTCAGTCAACGATCACAATAAACATACAACAAACATGCATTCATAATTATATTTAAAACCAAAATATCATGCTTTGAGCTGTAAACCAGCAGCGGAAGCATTCTTGTTTACAACCAAAAGACATATCATTGTTTACAAAGACATTGTTTAATATGCTTCAAAATAATAGACGCTGTGCATGACTCCGTGCGCCTAGCCCATTGACTGCTACCTTAGCGACCTGAGAAAACATGCCAAAAATGTCAACATATAATGCTGGTGAGTTCACAGGTTTTCTTTCATAAAAGTGTTGTTATAAGTTCGGTAAGATCATTTCCCGTTACTACTATGTTATGAGAACGTTAGCTAGACGTTAAGTATTGCTACTACTGCGGTTGGGAATCCATTACTAAACCGGTATAAGTGTTGAAGCCAGCCCAGACGGACGGGATTACCGATGCCTCGGTAACCCCCAAAGTATTAGAGACAATATGCACCCGCCGGCTCCCAGCCGTCGGGTGGGGTTTGTAAGGCCCAATAGATCTATCCACATTTCCCCCGTTGTGCATCCCCGCACATTCATGGTTCCCCCCTGGGACTTTCTGTAAAAGCCGCATAGTACGTGAAATAACCATAGTATAACATGATCTATGATGAGTAATCAAAATAAGTAGCATGTTTCTCCCCCGAAAGTAAAACGGTAAAAGTGGGGCTGTGACACTCACCTTGGATTGCGTTACTTGAAAACAGTTAAGTAATTATGTTATGATAGTCCCAAATAGCGGCGACCTATCATAAGATGTGTATAAGTATTGGACTAATAACCCGCAGGCTAACTAGTCCCCGTATGTCCAGACCGTGACCATAAACGTTTGAAAACACCTTTAACTGTTAAACCGACCGTGCCAGACAAGACCCGACATCCCATTGGTGACCCGACATTCCACGTGTTAGATAAATGCAAGACATCATGCAACATATGCAATTAAACACTTAATGCGCGCAAGAGTTCACCTAGTCTAGCATAATGTCCAATTAACGCATAAACAGGTCCGAACACGTCTTACTAAGTCATTGGGTGTATCCCGGGGTTCCTAACATGTTCCTAGGTGTCAAATCGTGTTCCGGGATGTCAAAACGCGTTCACGACAGCAGTACATGCGATTAGGAAAGTCACACGTGAGTAGTCTTCAGCCTACAGGCGATTAGGGGCCTAATCGCCTGATATATCAGGCGAGTAGGGTCCCAATCGCCTATAAGTCTGCATAATCGCCCCCCCAGCTCAGGCGATTAGGATTCCTAATCGCCTGAAGCTGCTGTGTAACGGGTTTTCGCGCGTTTAACCCTCCAAATCAGATCCGAAACATGCAACGACACCCAATATCAAACCTAAATCATTTACCAACCCATTTCAAGCAAAAACCCCCAACATATCACTGATCTAGCATGTTCTATGCAATTATTTCCTAAAATGGCAAAGTACTAGGTTTCACCTACCAACCTTATCTTTCCTTAAATAGAAACAATCAGATTTCAACCTCTACAACATGTAGATCATCAAACCTCTGATCTAACATCTTCCTAGTATGAATCCTAACAACATTGCATCAACAATCATACCATAATCATCCTAAACCCTCAAGAACATACAAATGGGTCAAAATGTGCATTTTCTTCAAAACACCACAATAATGGCTAAAATTCTAAGACAACCTTCCTAATGATCTCTACATAGCAGAAGTACAATCATATCTTGGAAACAATCATGTTAAAATCACCAAGAAGACCAACATATGCATATAAACTTCACATATAACAAGCATTAAGGTGTAGACTTGGTTTAGAACTCTTTTGAAAGGTTTTTAAAGACACAATTTAGTAAAACAAGGTCTGGAACTTTGGGGAACTCAAAATAACAACTTTACAAAGGTTAGGGATGAAGAACACACCTTGGGTTTTGCTAAAGAAAGGTGTGTAAGCTTGGGGATGGTGATTTTTGTAGCAAAATGAGTTCCAGAGGTGTTTCAAGGTGTGTGGGTGGTTTGGGAGCAGCTAGGGTTGTTCTAGAGGTGTTTGGGGAGTTAAGGGTTCTATTTATAGGTGTTTTGACCCGGACCCTGCTGTTCATGCGATTAGCAGCCCAGATCAGGCGATTAGGGGCCTAATCGCCTCTTTGTTCACGTGATTAGCCTCCTACTCGCGAGTAGGGACCCTAATCGCCTCTGTTCATGCGATTAGGCCTCCTACTCGCCCCACTCCCCTTGTAATCGCTTACTGTTCACGCGATTAGGAGTCCCCCAGGCTCCTAATCGCCTATAAGGTGCTGGAATGGGTTTTTGGCGCGTTAAACACTATTTTAACATATTTAAACACGTATTCACATACCGATAAGTCACATAATGATTTCAAACATATAATGCATGATAACTAACACGTTTACATCCGTTCACCAATTCCCGGGACTCGAGACTCGTGTGTGCGTTAGACCCGGCGATTCCACGAATCGCCGATCCTTGTACCCATAGTTATGGACCGACTCCCGATGACCCCGCGGATCATCATAACGACTCCCGATGATTCCCAGAATCATCATACCGACTCGACTGACCCCGTTAAGGACGTAATATGCATGACTCGCTAAGGTAGACTTACTAGTTTAGTCAACGTTACTAACCTGAGTTTGCCGGGTGTCACATCATCCCCCTGTTGAAAGAATTTTCGTCCCGAAAATTGCCCAAGGCCAAAAAGGAAGAGACGAAAGAGAAGAAAAATTTTCCGGTTGCCACATCATCCCCCTGTTGAAAGGAATCTCGTCCCGAGATTCATTCAGCTTCAGCAGAGACATGTCTTGATTGAACGCGCGCTTAGGAAATAAATGGGGATACTTAGCCTTCATTTGATCTTCCCGTTCCCACGTGAACTCCGGTCCACGATCAGAGTTCCAACGGACTTTAACAATGCGGATTTTACTCCGGCGAAGGCTACGGATTTTATAGTCAAGAATTTCAACCGGTTCCTCCACGATACGTAGACGATCATCCACCTTGATCTCTTCAATAGGAACAACCAAAGATTCATCCGCCAAACACTTCTTCAAATTAGAAACATGGAAGACATTATGAACATTACTGAGCTCAGCTGGCAGATCAAGCCTGTATGCTACCGGTCCAATCCGTTCCAGGATTGCGAACGGTCCTACATACCGAGGATTCAATTTGCCCCGCTTCCCAAAACATATAACGCCCTTCCACGGAGATACCTTCAACAAAACCCTGTCGCCAACCTCAAACTCCAAAGGCTTGCGACGAAGATCAGCATAGCTCTTTTGACGATCCCGAGCTGCTGCCATGCGGTTACGGATTTGTACGATCTTTTCGGAAGTCTCGTACATAAGTTCCGGGCCGGTGAGTTGACTCTCACCCACCTCGGCCCAACAAAGAGGAGACCGGCATTTCCGCCCGTAAAGAGCCTCGAACGGAGCTGCCTTGATGCTAGAATGGTAACTGTTGTTGTAGGAGAATTCCACCAACGGTAAATGGCTCTCCCACCCTTTGCCAAAATCGATCACACATGCCCGAAGCATGTCTTCTAGCGTTTGAATTGTCCACTCACTTTGGCCATCAGTTTGCGGATGATATGCTGTGCTCATGTCTAACTGAGTACCCAGAGCCTTATGCAAGGATTTCCAGAAGTTAGAGGCGAACCGAGGATCACGATCAGAAATAATAGAGACAGGCACCCCGTGCCGAGAGACCACTTCCTTAAGATATAACCGTGCCAGACGCTCGAGGCCATCGGTTTCTTTGATAGCGAGGAAGTGCGCAGACTTTGTCAACCTATCGACAATTACCCAGATCATGTCGCAACCACTGGGCGATTTCGGGAGTTTGGTCACAAAGTCCATCGTGATCCGCTCCCACTTCCACTAGGGAATTTCAGGCTGTTGCAGAAGGCCGGATGGCTTTTGATACTCGACCTTGACCTTGGCACAGGTCAAGCACTTGCTCACGTACGAAGCCACGTCTGCCTTCATGTTTGGCCACCAATAAAGTATCTTCAGGTCTTGATACATCTTATCGGAGCCAGGGTGAATAGAGTACCGGGACTTGTGAGCTTCATCGAGAACGAGCTCCCGCAAGCCCCCAAATAAAGGAACCCAAATACGTTCAGCGAAATAGTGTAACCCATTGGATCTGAGTTCAAGGTGGCTATCAGCACCATGCATGGTTTCAGCTTCAAGGTTTTCCTCCTTCAAAGCTTCTTGCTGCGCTGAACGGATTCGATCGGGTAAGCCGGAATGGATAGTGAGCTGAAGAGCTCGAACGCGACGAGGTTTAGCCGTTTCCTTCCTGCTCAAGGCGTCTGCGACCACATTCGCCTTGCCAGGATGGTATTTGATAGCGCACTCGTAATCATTAAGAAGCTCGACCCAGCGACGCTGTCTTATATTCAACACCTTCTGATCAAAGATATGCTGGAGGCTCTTGTGATCGGTGTAAATAGTGCATTTGGTACCGTACAAGTAATGCCTCCAAATCTTTAAAGCAAAGACCACCGCACCCAATTCCAGATCATGGGTGGGGTAGTTTTTCTCATGAACTTTGAGCTGACGAGAAGCATAGGCGATGACCTTCTCGCGCTGCATCAGTACACAACCAAGACCCCGGATAGAAGCGTCACAATAAACCACAAAATCGTCCGTACCCTCGGGCAAGGACAAGATAGGAGCAGAACAGAGTTTAGCCTTTAACAACTGGAAGGCCGACTCCTGCGAATCACCCCAGTCGAACTTTCGGTCCTTCTGGGTAAGCGAGGTGAGGGGTTGAGCGATCTTCGAAAATCCCTCGATAAAACGACGGTAATAACCTGCAAGGCCTAGGAATTGCCGCACCTCAGATGGCGTCTTTGGTGCTTCCCAGTCTTTAATGGCTTCAATCTTAGCTGGGTCAACGTGAATTCCTTTCTCATTAACAACATGACCAAGGAATTGGACTTCACGTAACCAGAACCTACACTTAGAAAACTTAGCGTACAACTGTTCCCGCCTCAGGAGTTCCAAAACAAGACGCAAGTGTTCCAGGTGGTCCACCTCGTTCTTGGAATAGACTAGAATATCATCAATGAAGACAATCACGAACTTATCAAGATAAGGCTTACAAACACGGTTCATCAGATCCATAAAGATGGCAGGTGCATTGGTGAGACCAAAAGGCATGACCAAGAATTCGAAATGGCCATAGCGAGTTCGAAAGGCGGTCTTCGGAATGTCAGCTTCTTGAACCCTCAACTGATGGTACCCCGACCTCAAATCAATCTTCGAATAGAAACTAGAACCCTGAAGCTGGTCAAATAAGTCATCGATGCGAGGAAGAGGATAGCGATTCTTGATGGTAACCTTATTCAACTCCCGGTAGTCGATACACATCCGTAGGCTTCCGTCCTTCTTCTTGACAAACAAAATAGGGGCTCCCCACGGGGACGAGCTAGGTCGAATGAAACCCTTCTCTAACAGCTCCTGCAACTGGTTCGATAACTCCTGCATCTCGGGAGGTGCAAGACGATAAGGGGCACGGGCAATAGGGGCCGCACCCAGAGTAAGTTCAATACCGAATTCGACCTGGCGATAAGGCGGAAGACCAGGTAAGTCTTCGGGAAATACATCGGGAAAGTCACGGACAACAGGAATATCTTCAATCTTCTTCTCCTCTTCAGACGAAACCGAAACAAGTGCCAGAATGGCAGAATACCCCTTCCGAAGATACTTATAGGCTTTCATACACGAAATGATACTCAACGGGACCCCGCTCTTCTCACCGTGCACCAACAGAATTTCTCCATCAGGGAGAGGAAGTCGAATGACTTTATCAAAACAAACGATCTCAGCATGATACAGCGACAACCAATCCATACCCACGACAACATCGAAACTACCCAAGGACACCGGCATAAGATCAATAGGGAAAGAATAACCCGACAACTCAAGGTGACACTCCCTAAGGACGTGCGTTGCCTCGACTTTCTTACCATCAGCCAATTCTATCAAGTACTTAGCCTCTAAAGGTGTAGGTACTCTATCAAGCAATTGACTAAACCCAAGGGATACAAAACTCTTATCGGCACCAGAATCGAATAAAACCGTAGCATAGCGATTATCGAGAAGAAACGTACCAGTAACAGTGTCAGGATCTTGTCGAGCACCGCTCGAACCAATCACGAAGGCGCGAGCATTCCTGCCTCCGCCCCCATTGTTTCCATTACCCGACCCATTCTTCCCGGCTTCACCCTGTTTCAACTTGGGGCAGTTACGCTTGTAGTGACCAAGCTCACCACAGTTATAGCACTCTTGTTTCCCTTGATTTCCCTGGGGAGCAGCGACTTGAGGGGCTGGGGCTGGTGTGACCGACGGGTTTCGGTTCCCCAAAGGGTTGGACCTACAATCTTTGGCTTGGTGCCCAATCTTATGGCACCGACGGCAACGGTCCTTATCATCGCAAGAACCGGTGTGATGATAGTTGCATCGATCACACTTTGGCAACTTCCCAGCATAAACCCCCGGTTGTCGTTCAGACGACGATCCCCCAGTATCAGTCTTCCTCACCTGTTGAGGCTGAGCCGAGCTCGAGCCTTTCCCCACAGTTTCCCACTTCCGCTTGTTACTATCAGAAGTCTTCACAGCAGCGCCTCGAGGAGGCAAGACCCCTTCAGCCACCTTCATGTTGGTCAGCCTGTGGGCCGACCGAACCACCTCCGAATAAACAGTGAGGTTACCTGCAGCAACTAACCCGGCAATCTCCGGTACTAACCCAACAACATAATGCTCAATCCTTCGGTATTCGGGTGCGTGCAGATCGGGGCACAACACCGCCAACTCATTGTGCCTAGCAGTATAAGCTTCAATCTCAGAACCCACCATCTTATGATTCCAGACTTCATGCTCAAGCTTCTGGATTTCATCCCTCGGGCAATACTCATTTTTCAGCAACTGAATGAATTCTGCCCAGGGCATAGCGTGGGCTTCCCCAATGCCCATAGTCTGGGTGGTGGAGTTCCACCAAGTCAAAGCTTGACCCTCCAGGGTCGCAGAAGCATATTTCACCCGGTCGCCTTCCGGGCAGCTGCACATCGAGAAAACAGATTCGATTTTCTCCAACCAACGGAGCAGTCCCACTGCCCCTTCAGTGCCGCTAAAGTTGTGGGGCTTGCAATCCATAAAATTTTTGTAGGAACACTGGGATGGAGGAGGATTGACAGCACCACCTGGAACAGACATGCAGGTGAGAATCAAGAAAAGGTAAAGTACCCCAGAACAAGGTAAGATAGGTGAGAATCGACGTACCACCCATAGCATTATGAGCGGCTTGGAATGCAGCCAGAGCAATATTCACGTGCTGCTGCATTAGGTTATCCAATTCGGCTTGGGTCATATTAATATTCCCGCGGCCACCGCCGCCACCACGGCCGCCAGCACGACCGCCAGCACGGCCGCCTCTGCGACCTCCATGAGCTCCCGACATCTTCTGTCACAACATGAAACAAAAGATTTAGGCTCGCCCGTGGTATAACCCATTAGGAATTTCAAGAAACTAGACAGAGCCCAGCTCGGGTCCATCCGTTCAAGCCCAAAGTCCGCCAGGGATCCCATGAGTCACAGTTTATGATCTCGTGTGCACCCGACATGATAAACTGTTCCACATGGTCCTCCAGGCGCGCTTTAAGTTTGAAGTCCAAGTCACCGAACACTAGCGCCCAATCATGGTATTATCATAAGTATAAGTACAAGATAGTATGCATAAGAACGGGCGTGTTCATTAGGGCATAAAGGGGAGATGTCCAAATCCCTGGACAGATCTCAAGAGTACGCCGAAGCTACCCCAATGTACACCGCCGTCAAGAAAGTTCAATAGTATATCGTTCGCCATCGGATCATAGTAAGGACGAGTCAAGAAATAGGATGATAAGGAATAAATAGATGATGTAGCGTAGTAGACGATGACACCGACACCCTCGACAAGTCATATTGTTACCCACTTGCTATGACTCAACTAATTGTGACCGTCTAGTGTGTGCGACTCAGTTATAGACTAGACTCTACATGCAGTCCTAGTTCACTATAACCGTTGGCTCTGATACCAATTTGTCACACCCTCAAATTCCACGTGCGGGGTTTTACCGCGAGGCGCGTGACACACCAGGATCTCAGTCAACGATCACAATAAACATACAACAAACATGCATTCATAATTATATTTAAAACCAAAATATCATGCTTTGAGCTGTAAACCAGCAGTGGAAGCATTCTTGTTTACAACCAAAAGACATATCATTGTTTACAAAGACATTGTTTAATATGCTTCAAAATAATAGACGCTGTGCATGACTCCGTGCGCCTAGCCCATTGACTGCTACCTTAGCGACCTGAGAAAACATGCCAAAAATGTCAACATATAATGCTGGTGAGTTCACAGGTTTTCTTTCATAAAAGTGTTGTTATAAGTTCGGTAAGATCATTTCCCGTTACTACTATGTTATGAGAACGTTAGCTAGACGTTAAGTATTGCTACTACTGCGGTTGGGAATCCATTACTAAACCGGTATAAGTGTTGAAGCCAGCCCAGACGGACGGGATTACCGATGCCTCGGTAACCCCCAAAGTATTAGAGACAATATGCACCCGCCCGGCTCCCAGCCGTCGGGTGGGGTTTGTAAGGCCCAATAGATCTATCCACATTTCCCCCGTTGTGCATCCCCGCACATTCATGGTTCCCCCTGGGACTTTCTGTAAAAGCCGCATAGTACGTGAAATAACCATAGTATAACATGATCTATGATGAGTAATCAAAATAAGTAGCATGTTTCTCCCCGAAAGTAAAACGGTAAAAGTGGGGCTGTGACACTCACCTTGGATTGCGTTTCTTGAAAACAGTTAAGTAATTATGTTATGATAGTCCCAAATAGCGGCGACCTATCATAAGATGTGTATAAGTATTGGACTAATAACCCGCAGGCTAACTAGTCCCCGTATGTCCAGACCGTGACCATAAACGTTTGAAAACACCTTTAACTGTTAAACCGACCGTGCCAGACAAGACCCGACATCCCATTGGTGACCCGACATTCCACGTGTTAGATAAATGCAAGACATCATGCAACATATGCAATTAAACACTTAATGCGCGCAAGAGTTCACCTAGTCTAGCATAATGTCCAATTAACGCATAAACAGGTCCGAACACGTCTTACTAAGTCATTGGGTGTATCCCGGGGTTCCTAACATGTTCCTAGGTGTCAAATCGTGTTCCGGGATGTCAAAACGCGTTCACGACAGCAGTACATGCGATTAGGAAAGTCACACGTGAGTAGTCTTCAGCCTACAGGCGATTAGGGGCCTAATCGCCTGATATATCAGGCGAGTAGGGTCCCAATCGCCTATAAGTCTGCATAATCGCCCCCCAGCTCAGGCGATTAGGATTCCTAATCTCCTGAAGCTGCTGTGTAACGGGTTTTCGCGCGTTTAACCCTCCAAATCAGATCCGAAACATGCAACGACACCCAATATCAAACCTAAATCATTTACCAACCCATTTCAAGCAAAAACCCCCAACATATCACTGATCTAGCATGTTCTATGCAATTATTTCCTAAAATGGCAAAGTACTAGGTTTCACCTACCAACCTTATCTTTCCTTAAATGGAAACAATCAGATTTCAACCTCTATCAACATGTAGATCATCAAACCTCTAATCTAACATCTTCCTAGTATGAATCCTAACAACATTGCATCAACAATCATACCATAATCATCCTAAACCCTCAAGAACATACAAATGGGTCAAAATGTGCATTTTCTTCAAAACACCACAATAATGGCTAAAATTCTAAGACAACCTTCCTAATGATCTCTACATAGCAGAAGTACAATCATATCTTGGAAACAATCATGTTAAAATCACCAAGAAGACCAACATATGCATATAAACTTCACATATAACAAGCATTAAGGTGTAGACTTGGTTTAGAACTCTTTTGAAAGGTTTTTAAAGACACAATTTAGTAAAACAAGGTCTGGAACTTTGGGGAACTCAAAATAACAACTTTACAAAGGTTAGGGATGAAGAACACACCTTAGGTTTTGCTAAAGAAAGGTGTGTAAGCTTGGGGATGGTGATTTTTGTAGCAAAATGAGTTCCAGAGGTGTTTCAAGGTGTGTGGGTGGTTTGGGAGCAGCTAGGGTTGTTCTAGAGGTGTTTGGGGAGTTAAGGGTTCTATTTATAGGTGTTTTGACCCGGACCCTGCTGTTCATGCGATTAGCAGCCCAGATCAGGCGATTAGGGGCCTAATCGCCTCTTTGTTCACGCGATTAGCCTCCTACTCGCGAGTAGGGACCCTAATCGCCTCTGTTCATGCGATTAGGCCTCCTACTCGCCCACTCCCCTTGTAATCGCTTACTGTTCACGCGATTAGGAGTCCCCCAGGCTCCTAATCGCCTATAAGGTGCTGGAATGGGTTTTTGGCGCGTTAAACACTATTTTAACATATTTAAACACGTATTCACATACCGATAAGTCACATAATGATTTCAAACATATAATGCATGATAACTAACACGTTTACATCCGTTCACCAATTCCCGGGACTCAAGACTCGTGTGTGCGTTAGACCCGGCGATTCCACGAATCGCCGATCCTTGTACCCATAGTTATGGACCGACTCCCGATGACCCCGCGGATCATCATAACGACTCCCGATGATTCCCAGAATCATCACACCGACTCGACTGACCCCGTTAAGGACGTAATATGCATGACTCGCTAAGGTAGACTTACTAGTTTAGTCAACGTTACTAACCTGAGTTTGCCGGGTGTCACACGCAAACCAGATTGGTAAGAATCTGGAAGTGTATGTGGACGACCTCGTCATCAAGAGTAAAAAGGAAGACCAAATGTTGAAAGAGATCGAAGAAACAGTTTTATTGTTTTAAGTTCAAAATTATTCAACTTAAACTACTGGCTTGATTATTATGAATTTATTTTTGATCTATTTTTTGCACTTTTTATTTTAACTCTCATTTTTAAAAAACTCTACAAGTACGTAGTAAGCTTCCTTTATTTCATGCCATATTTATTTCTCATTTTATTATAAAAAGTCAAATGGCATCGCTGGTTTAAATAATTAAAAACATATGACATTGATTAATCAGTCTACATGTGAGTCGTTGTTCACAATATATGACTGTAATGAATGAGTGTCTTTTGTCAACCAACAACCAGTTGTGTATACCACTTTATAATCGTAAGATGTTATATATTGTATTAAGATCATACAGATACTTTGAGGTTTTTAGTTGCAAAAACTTTTTTTCATTTTCTATACATTAACCCACGAGTAAGGCATCATAATATGGTCATGTTTCTCATGCGTGTCAAACCCAAACATACAAAACTATCTCAATGTACCTTATTTATCAATTTTTGTACCTTGCCTATCAATTTTATGAGCGATTACGATAGGTCCATGCGCCAATATATTATTCGATTTCTTTTCTATAAACTTCCTAAATATAAAAATACAACCCTAGATATTAACTGTATAAAAGATTATGAAAACAACAAAGTATGGATTGGTTGGGGCGTAAACACATAATGTTTGCAAGAATACTCTTTTAATGCCGAACAAAAGGTTACCATAAGATCAATACCCTATATTTTACAAAATTCTGAACACATAATGTTTGCAAAATACTGTTTTAATGGTGAACAAAAGGTTACCATAAGATTAGTACCTTATATTTCACAAAATTATGAACGACCAAATACAGCATAACGGTTATCCGCAATGTTCTCATACACATAATCCCTTATGAATATGTAGAAACAAAAAAATATGGTTCATTAATTGTTTTCATGGTAGAAGGCACCCATAGGATATCAGTAAAAATAAGGCCTCCCAAAGGTACAAACTAAAGAAAGAAGCTGGTGGCAATGTCTACCAACAAACCAAAGATTATAAAGTGAATAAAGAACGAGATGTTTCATTGAGATGTATATATAACAACACAACGACCACTATTTATAGAGCTCTAATAGAAGGTATAAACATAAATGAGATAAATGAGTTAGGAACATGGATAGTCACTAATAACTTATAAAGGAGTTAGAAAAATGAATATTCACTAAATGAAGAGTTCAAATGAGAATAATTTTTTTTTTTTGTAAGAAGGAAAAAAAAAGAAATTTAAACCAATACAAATATTTCATTTAATAGTTGTATTTAATGTTAAATAAAATTTTAAGTTTGTATAACTCCCATAAACTAGTTAAATAAATGAAATCATAATTCTTTTTCAAACATATATCTTTAAAGCAAAGACAATTTATAGTGAAGGATAAATTTCGGTATGTGTAAGATAAATGTAGGATGAATTTCTACATGTGTATGATGAATTTCTACATGTATAGGATAAACCTAATGATAATTTCGATATTTATAGGATAAAAGTATGATAATTTCTTCGTATGTAGGATGAATTTTGATATGTGTAGAACAAGTTTTGATGTGTGTAAGATAAAATATTTAAAACTAATTAATTGGATAATTAATGTGAAATGAATTAATGTATTTAATTTTATTTCTTCTTTTCCTTCTCAAATGATCATTCCCCTAGTCAGTAATAACTTTATTCTTTCATAATCAATTAAATTGTTGATGTAAAAAAAGACAATTTCATCCATTTACTATCTTTATTAAATTATTGTACGCTAAGCATATAGTATTTACTTAAATTTGGTTTGTAAATGTTTTACGGTATAATAAAGCACAGAATATGTCAAATTTATTTTTTATTAAGATAAAAATAAAATAAAACAAAGATGTAGATGATTGTTAAATAGAGGAAAATAAATAAGGTAGCGTGTAAGCCCTTATGTGATAAGGCTTACCGGTATGGAGACGCCCCACCTTCCCGTCCCTCGCTTTTTGCCCCGTCCCCCACCCACACGCCCCCTGCCCCGTCCCAGACCTCCCCCGTCCCTCAGAGAACGAAGAAGCCTGGCCAATGGGTGATTTTTTTTTTTTTTTTTTTAAATTCGAACGTTGGTTGTGGTGGTTTCAGAGGAGGAGGTGACGGTGGTTGTGGTGGTTTCAGAGGAGGAGGTGACCGGTGGTTGTGGTTGTGGTGGTTTCAGAGGAGGAGGTGACGATGGTTGTGGTGGTTTCAGGGGAGGAGGTGACCGGTGGTTGTGGTTGTGGTGGTTTCAGAGGAGGAGGTGACCGGTGGTTGTGGTTGTGGTGGTTTCAGGGGAGGAGATGATTCTGGTGGTGGTAGCAGATTGATGATGATGATGGTTTAAAGAAAATGTTTAAAATAAAAAAAAATAATTAAATAATGCAAGAGACATGAACCTTGTGGTGTCTCCACACCCCACTCATGTCTCAAGATGTTTGAGACATCAACTTTATGAGGTGGCAACCTTGTGGTGTCTCCACACCCCATAGCCTAAGGAGCCCTAGTATTTGAGGCAGCATCCAATACAATCGAATCTAAAGGAAGCACCCCCAGCAAGCAAGCAATCAATCAGCATAGAAGAATTGTATTGTAGTAAGTGGATCGAGATGGGTCGATTTCAATTTCTGGAAGCTGTACTTCCGTTAGGTATCATAGCAGGCATGCTGTGCATCGCCGGTAACATCCAGTATACGATCCACAAAGCAGCCCACGGCCGTCCCAAGCACATCGGCAACGATATGTGGGATGTTGCCATGGAAAGACGCGACAAAAAACTCCTTCATCAACCTACCAATAACAATTAGCCTTACAGGTTCCGTTCCTATTCTCCTTTCTTTTTTATTATTTAACAATAAACCAATCTGTTACTCCCTTTATATGGATATATTTGATTTCTAGGGTTTCATTTTAGCCCCTTCCTTTCATCCTCTCCTTGCATATATTCGATTTTACTTTACGCACACACCTCGCTAAGATTGAAATATAATTGGAGGTCCAAACCTTCTTTACTGTTACTGATGATGTTTGCTCTTCTGATTCTTCAATAATAATAATATATAATATTATTATGGGACTGCATTGCTCTGTTTTCTTGTAGTCATCGACCTCCTTGTTAATCATATATGATTGGGTGTATTAGGATGAGAAAAAGTAATAATGCAATAGAATAGTGTTTCTCCATTTCGTTAGCATTTTGGTTAACTTGTAACCATTCAGTTGTGTT
The DNA here is from genome assembly GCA_030844895.1 of Ambrosia x helenae. Lineage (NCBI taxonomy): Eukaryota > Viridiplantae > Streptophyta > Magnoliopsida > Asterales > Asteraceae > Ambrosia > Ambrosia x helenae. The sequence continues at coordinate 71,479,988 of CM061234.1, forward strand.
GTTCTGTATGGACTCATACATATTTGTGTCGAACATAAATTCGCAAAGAATGCCTAAAATACAATTCACCAAAATTAAATTATAATTTAGTTCGAAGAGGAGCACCCAATTTGTTATATCTGAAAAATATATATATATATATATATATATATATATATATATATATATTATGTTTTAGTTGGATGTTTAACATGGTTAAACAGATATATTTTATTGATATTTTAACTTACTTTTTATGTCTCAAATTGATTTTGTTCAAGTGAATGTAGAAATTATTCTAGAAATTGTTCACTGAATGTCTTCCGAGTATTCTGAGCGTCTGTCCTCTCATTTTGATTCACAAAAGTCATGTAAATCAAATTGGGCATTAAATCGGTTGTTCTATTGGTTTGTGGCTGAACCGATTAAAAAGCAGATGACTTCACATTAAGTAATACTAAATCTTATTGTGTATGTGTGTACCTTAATGTGGTTTTTCATATCTTTTATATTATGTGTGGTTATAACTCATAGACGATATACGTAAGTTTTTACTGATACAATGTATCCTCAATCTATATTTCTTCACTTCTGCAATATACATGCATATGCATTCTGTGCAGTCATAGAAAAATAAACATAATACTTCATTTTGTTCTCAGTTTGTCTTCCAGAAATTATCTAGTCACATTTTCATATTTAGCAACATACCTAAAATATATTCTTACAAACATACGACAATAGAAAAGAAACACATGTAAATTAAAAGTATAGAATTGCTATTTTTAATTTAAATGTGTAGTTAGCGCAACTTAATAAGTAGATGGGTTTTCTTTGATATCAAATTTATCAGTCTGTTTGCTTTCTTGGCTAACAAAAAAGAACACGCACACACACACACAAAAGAGAATTTTAAAGGGTTCTTTGTTTCAAATGAGGGATTTTTTGTTGATCATAAATCGCGCACTAGCAAAGTTGGCTAAACAAAGAACCAAGGCATAAAGTGTGTACTGGGAACCACCAAAAACTTCAAAATACCTTTTTGGTCCCCGGATCAATGGTTCACTGATCACTTGATCAGATTTTGACCAGTCTGCTTACAAGTGGTGTGGTAATCGGTTCCCCGTTAAACTTGTTGGCTGCAGTCTGGTCCAGATTTTAAACCCTGTAGAAGTAGCATCTTTATATCATAAACATAGGCTGTTTTGCAATCTCCAACAACACAAATGGAGCTTAAGAGGATTGAATTGTGATACTTTTAAAACTAAAGGTACATTTATATTTCAGTTTTGAAATATGGGGAATGTGTCAGGCTGTAAATGAGCCGTGCTGCTCATGACTACTTGAGATCTCGGTTAGTGGAAAGGTTAAATTGAGCTAATCTTAAACCACCTTGAGTCGAGCTCGAGAGTCAAGCCTAATCGGAGCTAGTTTAACAAATATTATATTACTTGTATGATATATAAAAGCTTACAACTGCAAAATGAATATGTATATGTATAAAAAGAATCAGTATATATATAAATAAAATAGTTATATAATAAACATATTGAGCCAGAGCCGACCTCAAACTTAGGCTTGGCTTGTTTACACCCTAGGAAAGCAGATGAATGGAGCAGTTTTGTTTTTGTCATGTTAAAGTTAGGGATGTCTGCCAAAGGCATTATAGCCTAGCGGCATCTTGGTGGTGAGATAAGACTTAGGGACCATAAGGTCATGGGTTCGAATCTCACAAAGGGGGTTTTCTCATAATTATTATGAGTTTCCTCCTGAATTGGTGACTTGGTGGTGGAATATGATCGCGTGGCAAAATTGGTGGCACGATGATACTCCAGTGTTCCGTGAGTGATTCCAATTTGTTGGCCGTTCAAAAAAAAAAAAAAAAAGTTAGGAATGTCTTTATCAAACATTCTTTCTTTTCAGTTTTTGAATTTAATTGCAATAGATTATCTTAATATATATAATTCTAAATATTTATGAACATTAATGCCTCTAGGTGACGTTTGTGCAAAGAACGTGAAAAGGCCAATATGATTAGACTATAAGGAGTGGTGGGGGGGGGGGGGGGAAGAGGGGGATGAAGCGTCATGTGGCACTTGTGGGGCCCTTGTGGGGGGGGGGGGGGGAAATAATTGTGGGGAGTGGAAGGGGGGGGGGGGGGAAGAGGTGGGGGGAAGTGCCATGTGGCATTTTGTTTTTCTTTTTTTGTTTCTTGTTTTTTATAATAATAATAATAATAATAATATAAACCGAAAAATATATTAAATTAATAAAAAAATAATTAATATTAAATTAATAAAAAAATAATTAATATTAAATTAATAAAAAAATATTTAATATTAAAGTAATAAAATTTTAATTAATATTTAATTTGAAACTTTGAATTTCAAATTTTCCCCCACTGCTCCACACAGTACAAACATTAATTTTTCCCACCCATACGTTTGAATTTGAAATTTTAAATTTGAAACTTTGAATTTCAAAGTTTTCCCCCCCACTGCTTCATACTTCTAACCCTATAAATACAACCCCTAACCAAATTCTCATTCACACCTATTCCTCTTCCCTAAAGCAATGAATAACATGGGTGACGGTTTTCAACCTCCTCTCCTGCAGTACTCTCGCCGGGTCCGGGGACGGGGCCGCCCTCAGAGACTACCATTCACCTCCTCTCCTCCTCCTACTGCTGCACAACCTCCACTTTCTCCTCTTCCTCCTCCTCTACAACATTGGTTATTTCCCCCTCCTCCTACTGCTGCACAACCTCCACTTTCTCCTCCTCCTCAACATTGGTTATATCCCCCTCCTCCTGCTGCTGCTGCTGAACCAACATCTCCTCCTCCTCCAGCCGATGATGACTGGACGGATGAGGAATTAGTCTGGGCCATGGAGTATGTAATGGCCCAGACAGGTATGGAGCGACTAAGGTTGTCTCCCCCTACCACCTGGGCTGCTTCAGTTCAGGCTACCTCCACCCCCATCCCCCAACACCAGACTACCCCCATCCCCATCCCCCAACACCAGGCTACCCCCACCCCCCAACACGAGACTTCCCCAACTGAGGGGGACTTGGAAGCCCTCCGGGAGATTGAGGAGGAGGAACTCTACTGGAGCCGACCTACCCCTCCTAGTGAGTACTACTACTTCCCGTCGGATGCGAGATCCGATGGATGGGATAGCTCACGTTCCCTCTCACCCGAGTACGTCACCCTACCTGGGAATGGGACAACTACTCTCCATAGTGGAGAGATTTAGGATTAAATAAGTAATCTAGGATTTATTTATGTTTAAATAAGTAATTTAGGATTTATTAATGTTTAAATAAGTAATTTAGGAATTATTAGGATTATGTAATGGTTATTTATGTAATGGTTATTAAGTAATTTAATTATGTTATTGTTTTTTATTTTTTTTTATTTAATTTCTTTTTTTTTATTAAAAAACCGGTATATTATTTTTTGTATTGTGGGTTTATTATTATTATTGTGGTTATTATTATTATTTTTTATAATACACAAATAAACACCCAATGAAAGGGTGCCACGTGGCCAGAACACCTCCCCCACGCCGGTGGACTTCCTCCCGCCCCCCCCCCCCCCCCACTCCCGCCCCTCTCCACGCCTATAAGCGGCGGTGTTCCCCCCCTTCCCGCCCTCTCTCCCGCCCCCACTCCGCATAGTCTTAGAGAAACTGAATTATGTTTATGGTTTACAGGAAGGAAGCTTTGGCAATGTGGTGCAAGGAATAAGGGGGAGACTAAAAGCTTTTAAAATGTGTTTACCTTTTCTTCTTGTTATGTTTGGAGAGAGATTTAGATTTGGAATAATAAATTTGTGGAAATTTGAAGCGGATCTAAAAATAATTAAAAGGTTGAATTCTTGCGTGCTACATCATGGATTGGATGGCACTAGCACAATGCCACAATGTGACTTTGTCAATTGTCAATGCTTGCTTGTGTTTTCTGTTGCTTCCTCTGTAAGTGCTATCTTTTTTTCTGCAAAATGCTTGTTGCGGGCAGTACTTTACAAGCATTTAAAAATGCTGCCTAGCCTAGGTGTGTAGGAGGTGACTGGGTGTTGATGCCCCCCAATTTACTCGATTTTGGGCCAAACAAACCTGGCGGTCGAAATGATTCGGCTGCATTTTTTACGTTTAGTTTTTTACAAATCCTTGGTTTGTAGTAAATCTAAAATGATCATTAATATAATACATATACATTAAGCATAAATGCAAACAAAAAATTAGAAAATACAGAAGGTAAATGAACGGCTTACACAACCAATAATCAGGATTAAGTGCCAAACTGTAGGGTCGTAAGCTAGTTAGTCAAACTGCACACGTTAACTATTTAAGACCGATTCGCTAAAAACTCTAATAAGCTGAGCTTAAACAAGCTAAAACATTAAAAGAAACACCTTGTTTGTTGAACAAGTTTGAACTCGAGCTTCACTTTAGCAAGCTAAAGTCGGCTTGCGAGTCTAAGTAAGCTGGCTTGTTCAACCACCAAGCTTTAAATATCGAATTACTGATCAAAGTCATCAATATGTGAAACTAGCTAAAACAGCCTATTTGTTGTGCATGGTTTGAGTGGTTTTAATGGTTTTTAAACACCATGCAGGTGAGTGCAATTAGATTGGGCTTTTTATTTAATTTTTTTTTAATTGGCTGGACAATAGCCTAATCTATATTTATATATATATATATTAATATTACAAAGCTAAAAATCCTACAATAGCCTAATCTATATATATATTAATATTCCAAAGCTAAAAATCCTACATTGCACTAAAAAAAAACCTCTCATTGAGTATGCCACGTGACAATGGGCATTAAAAAAAACTCTCATTCCTTAAAATTCCCCTTCCACTCTCTCAATCTTAAAACACCTAAAACGAAACCCTAAAAAACAAACAAAAACAACGATGTCTGATTACGAAGGAGACGGATCTGCTCTACCGCCCACTTACGGCGGAACCAGTTCGATTATATTAATATTATATTAAATAGGAATTTTATTTAACCATTTTTTAATTCTTCATTTGGGTTTCTTGAATCATCAAGGGATCGGGTTTGATATTTACTGTTTACATTCTTTTGGTGTTTGGTTGGTACAGAGGGTAACCGCTTTGAAGCAGCGGCAAGGATTATTGTTGGATTAGTTTCCTTATCACAGTTTCTTCAATGAACAATTATTGTATCAAAGTTAATGCAGCGGAATAATAATAATTGTTTTAAGTTAACAGTTCACTTTTATGATCAGTAAATGATCTCCCTCAAATGTATAACTAAAGTAGCACAAGTGTAGATGAGAATCAAAGCAGTAAATGATATAACAGTTAAGAGTTTTCAAATGTTTCTCATATATTAGAAAAGTTATATTATATTCTGCAAGTGTGTCTGAAATAGATGGTGTGAACCCATCTATTTATAGACAGAAGTAAACGTATATAGGAAGTATAAAAACTAATACTATAATACTATAACAGGCTGTAGTATTGAAACATGTACATAAAGTAAAAAACTAATATAATACTAAACTACTGAAGTTCAAGGGCGGTGGGAAGCTTCTATTGGAACTGCTGAAGACCAAACAACTTCTGATGAGTAAATCATCAAAGTTGTTCTTAAGGTGTTTGTCTGATTCACCTTCGGGACTTTACTCTTCTTCAGCACTTTGTTTCAGCTTCTTTAGTATTTCCCTTTACTTCTTCAGCACTTTCTATACTTAGCAAAAATATGCAGAGATGATATTAGACTAAGGTTAACAGGCTTGTCAATCCTCTTTGACCCAACAATTATGGTGTCTGAACGAAAAGCTATTCGGCTCGAATACAAGCTTAAGAACGCTAAAGAAGATGCGGTTCAAAAGTTTTGGGAGTTAAACAGATGATGGATGTTCAGGTATGAATAATTGAATAAACACTATAAATGTTTATACTTTTGTTGGCATTTTGATGACTTGATATTAATTTTAAATTTGCTTTTGAGGTTTATTGATGGTTTATAGAGAGGGTTGAGTGTGTTCAATTTGGAAGGTTGGTTAGTGTTTGTATCAATTTGCAACAAGTGTGTTCAATTTGCTTTTGAGGTTTATTGATATTAATTTTAAAGGGTTTGGTTGGCGACGACAGTGGTGGTAGAGGCGGTGGTAAAGGAGGTGGTGGTGGGGGGGGGGGGGGGGGGGGGTAGAGGAGGTAGAGAAGGAGACTAGGCAATTCAAGATGGGTTCATGCAATGGAATGGAGTGGTCAGAAAGAGTTTGTTGCATCTGCTCATGTTCCTTTTGAAGTTGATGGTTCTGAAGCAGGCTTACTCAAAACCCATTGTCCACTTAGGTGCTGTTTGTTTTTTCTGCAGGAAAATGTCTGCAGTCTACGGACTACATCTATAGGAGAAGAGGTGGACCAAAGGTCTGCAGTCTGCAAGAAGAAGACTGTTTGTTTGTTAATGTCTGTAGACTGCTGAAATAAACTGAAATTTAAATAAACTGATTTTTTACAGCAGTCTGGTGGTAGACGGTGGTGGTGGATGGTGGTGGACGGTGGTGGTGGTGGGTGGTGGTGGGTGGTGGTGGTGGTGGACGGTGGACGGTGGTAGGTGGTGGTGGTAGTGGTAGTGGACGGTGGTGGTGGACCGTGGTGGGTGGTGGTGGTGGACGGTGGTGGTGGTGGGTGGTGGTGGTGGACGGTGGTGGTGGTGGGTGGTGGTGGTGGACGGTGGTGGTGGTGGGTGGTGGTGGTGGTGGTGGACCATGATGGTGGTGGACGGTGGTGGTGGATGGCGATGGTGGATGGTGGTTGTGGTGGTGGACGGTGGTGGTGGTGGGTGGTGGTGGTGGTGGGTGGTGGTGGTGGACGGTGGACGGTGGACGTTGGTGGTGGTGGTGGACGGTGGTAGGTGGTGGTGGACCGTGGTTGGTGGTGGTGGTGGACGGTGGTGGTGGATGGTGGTGGTTGATGGTGGTGGTGGTGGACAGTGGTGGTGGTGGTGGGTGGTTTTGGTGGACGGTGGTGGTGGTGGGTGAGGAGAAAGAAGTGGAGAAGACCTTAGAAGACTTTGCAACAAGTCTACACCAAGAAGAGGTCAGGAAGACCTTTTTGAGTGAAAGGTCTTCCAAAAAACAAACAATCTGCAGACCCCAAATGTTTGCGCGCGTCTGCTTGGCGCAGACAAAAGAGGTCAGAAGTGCTTCTGAGCAAAAAAACAAACAGCACCTTAGATTCTCTCAAGGTAGACTGCGCTTTATTTTTAGTTAACATAATACTTTCAACTTTCTCATATCTTTGTACAAGTGCACTTGCTTAACCTAATCGAGGATTCATTAATCTTATCTGATAAACGTTTACCCTTGAAAGCTATGTTGAAACTACAAACTCACTCTCTCCTCATTCCCTTACATTGGAGTTATATGTTGTTTTAGGTTAGGTGTTAGCATTGGAGTTGTACATTGTTTTAGGTTAGGTATTAATATTAGAGTTATACATTGTTTTAGGTTAGATGTTAACATTAGAATTATACATTGTTTAAGGTTAAATGTTAACAACGGAGTTATACACTATTTTAGGTTAGGTGTTAATATTGGAGTTATACATTGTTAATTGTTTTTTGTTAGGTGCTACCCGAAGCTTTCCTGCATGTAAATGTGAAGCGCATCACTCTATTTAATATAAAGTTGATGTGTCATGTTATATTTCTCAACCCCGAAACACTCCCGGGGTATAATCTAGTATTTGTTTATGAGATAAAATGTTTAACTCAATAATGCTGATTTGAGAATTTGGAATCTTAAATCAAATCATGACATTAGTATGATGTGGTATCATACAATATTATTTCTTTTCTTTTCTTTTTTTCGAATTTTCTTTTTTGCTTTACGTCACTATCCATCGTGTTTACACACTTATTATACCTTCTTGGTTAGGGATTACGAATGTTTTAAAAACCGGTTTCTAAATAATATTAGATTTGGCTAAAAAATGGTTGAACCGAGTGGTTCAACCAGATTAACTAGTTACTCTATAGATCCATAAATAACAACATCAAAGATATTTTCTTTACTATTAATAGAATGTTTTATTTAAATCAAGTATCTGATGTAATTTGATCTTTTACTTTTAATTAACTAAAATCCAAAGTTTAACATGATTCATAAATCCACTAATTTTAGTCTTAATCTACATATTTGTCTACCATCGAACTAAAAACTTCAACCTCTATATTCCACATTTCCATGTACCTTTCTACAAACCCTTTGATATTTAAACTTGGTTGGTGGTTTCTTTCTTAGACCGTGCGTAATGGGGATTCTAGGCAGGGCGAACCTAGGTATGTTGTTACAAGTTCAAATGACATTCTAAATCAGTTGACAGAAAAGGCTTTGAGTGATATGGGAAAGATAAAAGATACAAGGGAGCCTAAGAATGCATTGGCATTTGAAGCGAAATTGGAAAAGCAAAATGAGTTAAAAAAACATTAGGTCATCAAAAAGAAGAAAGCAACATGCAAGAAAAGATAGGCCTATACCAGTGTTTTCAATTCTGCCCAAAAAATCTGTTGATCATGGTTTCTTTATTGTATCCTCTTGTAACACCCCAATCGATGGCGGAAACATCGGGATGTCACGTATTGATGATTGTTCAGTAGCTCATGGTGAATAATAATTTCATTAGATGATTTAAATAAATTACATACAATTGTTCTACAAGAATTCGTACATCAAAATGAATAATACTATGCACACATCTTCAAGCATTAACTCAAATCTTCAAGCAAGTAGAACCTGAAACATGTTAAGTTTGAAAATATTTTGGGTCAACAAAAGTTGGTGAGAATACATAGGTTTTTGAATATAAATGATAACAATAGTTTGTACAACATTCACAGTTGTATGATGATAGAGTATGATTCCGACATGTAACAATGCGTCTTTGTACAACCAAACCTTGTGTCGACTGATGACTAACTCGCAAGTTAGTTAAATGTTGTTACTGTTATCGATCATCCCTGAATTTATGCGGGGGGATGGGTTTGTCAGACCTATAACGCTATAATCTAAACAGGCGGCTTGATCATTGTTAATGATTGTACTGTGTCTTTTTGTTACAGTCAAATGATAGAATGATAGTGTAATTGAATCACAAGTAAGTATGAGTAAATGATAGTATAAAATGTTTAAACATGTTTCACCCCAAAATGTAAAACATAAAAGGGGCTATGTAAACTTACCTTAGCAAAATGTTATGTCTTGTGAAAAATAGAATATGCGTTGCCCAACGATGCCAAGTGTTACCCTATAATTAAGGTAATAAATATGTCTAAGTCTTTCTAGTCTACAAATATATTCTAGGGTTTCGAATTGGGGATAAATGTTCGTTTGATTATTAAATAATATGTTTAAATAAATAAGAGAAATTTGTTAAATAAATAAACAAAAGTCTTTTTGTAAATTTCAAATTAAAGATGGTCACAAAATAAAGTTTTAAGTATGAAAATAATTTTTATAAAATTATTTTCTTAAAAATAGAATATTAAATCTATTTATTACAAATTGTCAAAGTATAACTTTAATATCTAAAAATATTAAAAAAAAATTATGTTTTGACACTTATTATTATTATTATTATTATTATTATTATCATAAAAATAAATGTTTTGAAATTAACACTAAAAAAATTAGTTAAAGGAGTATAATATGGATAAAGTGGTGATTTTACTAACACAAAACAAATTGGGAGAATTCGCGATGTTACAGTCTCCCCTACTTTTGGAAACTTCGTCCCGAAGTTATTGAAAACACGGGGTTAAAGGGGGATTGGGTAGAAATTAGGACAAGTGTGATCTGGAAAAATTTGTGTTAAGGCACGACATGAATAGAATAATCTGTCTCGAATAATGTGGATAAGAGGCGTGTTACGTGTGAGTTGATTGACTAAATGAGCTACTAGATAATTAGAGTTTATAACCTTGATAGAATTTCACACTACCTTAATGTACCTGAAAATTCATGATTACGTTCCGGACCGCAATCACCAATTTACCTTACATTAAAGGTTTGCGTCCTTCTATGACTCCACCGATTGTTGAGCAGGTTCGATAGCCTCCACCAGTCGTGGAGTAGGTTGTAGGGCCTCTCCCGACTGTTGAAAAGGCATAATGATCTCTACCAATCGTTGAGTAGGTTCGATAGCCTCCACCAGTCGTGGAGTAGGTTGTAGGGCCTCTCCCGACTGTTGAAAAGGTATAATAGCAGCAATACACATAGATTGCAAATTGATAACATGTTTATGCAAGCAAGTATAACAAGCACAGTATATGAGTTGTAGTTGTATAGATTTAGATAATTAGTTCACATTCAAACAAGCATCCATTCAAGTGTTATGATTATACCATGTAAAAACTCCTAGACAAAAATTTAAATACTAGAATTTATTATTCAAATAGCGTCAATACATAGAATAAAAGTAACCAATAGTCAAATGGTGAGACTTGGTGTTAGGTAGCTAGAGGGTCTTGATCTCTGTTTAGTTTAGGGCATCGGTTACGGAAGTGATTTGGGTCTCCACATTCATAGCACTGACCATAGTTGTATCGATTAGGATTTGCAGCCTGAGCAGGGTTGGTTGGTTGGTTGGTATTAGGATTTGGGGTCTCGCGACATGTATTGACTAGATGACCATACTTACCACAATTGGTGCACAAGCGACACGCTGAAGCAGTGGGATGATGTCGGTTGCATGTGTTACACAATGGATAGTTTCCTATATAGGGTTTCTTGTTAGAAGCTTGTGTAGTGAGGTTGTCATCAGGATCTCTGGCCTTACGCTTCTGGTCCTCAGTAGTTACCGCGGCTACAATACTTGCTTTATTGCCTTTCCGAACTAAGGTCCCGTTCTTTACGTGATTGTCACTTAAGGTAGCTGCTAAACGCTTGGCCTCTTCAAGGGTAGCAGGGTTCCTTCCCCATACCGTGTCTTGTATTTGCATGGGTAAACCACCGATATACTTTTCGATGGCTACAGGTAGCAGAGTGACCTTATGGGGCAATAACAGACTGAGCTCATGGAAGCGGGTATTATAAGCAAGGTTTTCCCCACTATCCTGAGCAAGGGTGTGGAACTCTTCCTCTAATTTCTTGACCTCGTTACGTGGGCAAAATTCATCTTTCATTATTTCCTTGACTTGATCCCAGGTCATAGTAAGTGCAACTTCGGCTCCACGAGTGCGCTTTTCCTCATTCCACCAAGTGAGTGCTAGTTTGTAAAGAACACTCATAGCATAACGGACCTTAAAGTTATCGGGACACTCACTGTTAATGAAGGTATTCTCAATACCCTCGAACCATTGCAGAAGACCCGTAGCTCCTTCATCTCCACTGAACTTATGGGGATTACAGGAATTAAAGTGCTTAAGAGTGCAAGCTGGGAGACCATTCCCGTTTCCATGGTGGTTTTCATTACCGTTTCCGTTGCCGTTGCCGTTTCCATTACCGTTCATCTGTATGACTTGAGCAAATAAGTTAGGAACCAGAGTCGCGATCTGCTATGCCATTTGTTGGGAAATGATCGCAGCCATGTAACACCCCAACCGATGGCGGAATCATCGAGGTGCCACGTAGTGACGATTGTTCAAAAGCTCATGGTACTAAAATGTAAATATTATTGAATGAACCAAAATTGTCTTACATGGAAATGGAAATACATTGTCTAAATGAAATGTAAATATTGAAGTAACTGAATTAAAATAAAGCACTAAATGTCTCTTGTTAAAGCACTAGAACAAACTGCACCTGAAACATGTACAAAATAGATTTGGTCAACATATGAAATGTTGGTGAGCATTCCTAGTTTTGATATATATATATATATATATATATATATAGTATGTAAAAAAGATATACAATTCAAGTGCAAAGCTACAGTGCATTTATGTAAACTATGTATCATACAAATGAGCGAAATCAATCCTGTGACTGTATAAATGTACTAAATGAACGGCGGTGTACTTATCCAATAAATGGATAATAACTTAACAATGACCATGGATTCTCCGATGAAAAAGGGGGAGAATCACCTAGGTGGGTTGTCAATCCAATAGCGCTATCCAATGTTAAGGTCGGCTTGTACATGGTTAATGATTTCACTAAGTACAAATGTATTCTACATGTAATGTCTAAGCATAAAGCACGTATGTAAGCAAATGCACAATGTACTAGAATTGTATTGTAAAAATGTGAACTTGTATATGTATCTTGTATAAGTGTACATGTAACACCTCAAAAGTGAATAAAGACAAAAGGGGGATAGGAAATACTCATAGTTCACGTAGTAGTTTGTGATTTAACTGGACAACGAGATGTGAATTGAGATTACTCCCAAATGATCAACCTAAAGTATTTGATAACGTGTAAGGGAAATAACTCTAGGATACATGTATTTCTAGGGCTTCGAATTGGGGATAAACGTTTATTTGTTTATTAAACAAATTGTTTATTAATTATGAGAAATTTAATAAATAAATAAATAAAAATCTCTTGGTAAAATTTTAAGTTGAATATAGTCACAACATAAGGTTTTAAGTATGAAAATAATTTTTATAAAATTATTTTCTTGAAAATGGAATATTTAATCTAATTATTTCAAATTGTCAAAATATGACTTTAATATCTAAAAATATTAAAAAATAAAGATTTTCTGAATTAAAAATTGTATTTCAGTTCTAGATATTTAGAAATAATTTATATAAAATTTTGGTGCAAAAATATTGAAAAATGAATTTATTATGAATTATTTATGATTAAAACTAACAAAAATTAATTAAAAATATAAAATGCACGGTTTTTCTGAATTAAAAATAATTTCTGAAATGTTTAAGGATGTACAAGTTTAGAATAATTTTTGTGGAATTTTATAAAATCGTTTAGATATTTTTATTGAATTTTATAATTTTAAATGAATAAACTTGTAATATTTATTATATATATTAAATAAATTATTTTTGAAAAACTAAAAATTGGATGATGAACTTTATCAGTGGAATAGCATAAAATAAATTTTGTAGAATTTATAAAATAGTTTTAGTATTTTAAAACGATTTTAAAAAAGAATGAAGATAATATATGTATAAATGATAACAAAAAAAAATGCTTGTTCATTGTGGGACTCGAACCTGGGCCATAGGCCGGTTCAAGTCTTACCACCACTTGTCTCATCCAACTGGTCTATGGTTCGTTTTGTGATAGATTCTGATTTGAAATAATTATATACACAAGCTACAATAGTGTTCTTCCCCAAATTTATACCAATCGAGCCCTAGATCATCAATAACACGATTTAACAAGCAATAGCCCCTGTAATGTTGGGGCTATTGCTCGTGTATAGCCGATTATCAAAACCCACAAAGAAAAACAAACTTACAAACGCGTTCTTGATTACAAACGATCGGTCAACGCGAAAAGTCAACGCGAATCAAAATGCTTTGAATGATGATAATAACAGAATTTGAGGTTTGAGGGAGAGTTATTGGCGAGTTGTGAAGAGGTTATGACGTCCAATTTATAGTGTTAAGGTCGGTTCATTGGATTGGAAGGTTTGACCCGTTTAATCACATACGCGTGAGATTGGCTCGTTTAAGGGATAATTATCACGACTTGATCCTTGTAATTGGCCGAGAATTATGTTGGGTTTACCATAAGTGAAACGCATCATCATAATCATCAATTTTCTTTAGTCAGCGTGTTGACTATTTCTTTTTTTTTTGTTCATGCGTTCGAACCAGCAGTGGAACAAGGAAGGAGATAAGGTTCAGGTCGTTTAGAAAGGGTTTAAATATAAATAAGGTTGGGGTTAAACCAATAACGAGCTCGTGGCTCAGTGGTCATGTGAGTGTGTGTGTTGGATCGAACCGCCTCCTGCCCGGGTTCGAGTCCCGGCAGAGGCAATATATATATATATATATATATATATATATATATTTTTAAAAGCTGATAAGGGGTGGGCTTGGACAGTGGGCCGGCTGATGGGCCACGTCTGGGCCTGTGTACTGGGCTTCAGGAAACAAAAGAAGGTTATGGTTGGGTTGGGTTTAGATAATGGTTTGGGTTGTAGGTTAATGGGTTATAATGACTAACTTTTTTTTTTATTTTTATCATCATTATTATTATTATTATTAAAAATATATATATATATATATATATATATGTATATATATATAATGAAAAAGTGACGGATGTCACAGCTTGGGCATCAATGCCATTGTTGTTGTTGTTATGGTTGTCGTGGTTGTTGCTATTTCCTTCCTCATGATTACCACCATTGTTATTGCGAGTACTGCGACGTGGAGGCATGATCTGTAAGAGACACAATGAAATGAATGAGGTTATATAAGGAATGTAATCATTTATTCATTTAATTAAAACGAATAAACAAAAACGTTGACTTACCAAAGATTCTAGATTCTAATAACTTAGTGAAGACATGCTTTAGCCTATAAGTGAACACTCATCCGAGAATTCCCAGGTAGGCATCCGGGTCCCTCGTTTGATTGGGATATATGCGCAATGCCAGCCTAGACAGAAGACTCAGAATACAGGCGTTCACCCTTCCAGATTGCATGTGTTCGTTATTAAAATCTAGAACTTCGACGAGATCTCAAGGTGGTTCAGGTTAAACCTGAGGATTTTGTCTTATTAGTCTAAGAGTAGATTCAGTGATGGAGAGCAATCTTCTTGTAGGGATTAAAGTAGGGATAAGAAGTAGGAGTGAGATAGAGAATAGCAAGTAAAAGAAGCAATTACTGGTTAAATCCTATGGTTATAGACTAGATTATTTTTCTAATAACCTAATTCCCTATAACCATGGCTCTGATACCAATCTGTAACACCCCAACCGATGGCGGAAACATCGGGATGTCACGTATTGATGATTGTTCAGTAGCTCATGGTGAATAATAATTTCATTAGATGATTTAAATAAATTACATACAATTGTTCTACAAGAATTCGTACATCAAAATGAATAATACTATGCACACATCTTCAAGCATTAACTCAAATCTTCAAGCAAGTAGAACCTGAAACATGTTAAGTTTGAAAATATTTTGGGTCAACAAAAGTTGGTGAGAATACATAGGTTTTTGAATATAAATGATAACAATAGTTTGTACAACATTCACAGTTGTATGATGATAGAGTATGATTCCGACATGTAACAATGCGTCTTTGTACAACCAAACCTTGTGTCGACTAATGACTAACTCGCAAGTTAGTTAAATGTTGTTACTGTTATCTATCATCCCTGAATTTATGCGGGGGGATGGGTTTGTCAGACCTATAGCGCTATAATCTAAACAGGCGGCTTGATCATTGTTAATGATTGTACTGTGTCTTTTTGTTACAGTCAAATGATAGAATGATAGTGTAATTGAATCACAAGTAAGTATGAGTAAATGATAGTATAAAATGTTTAAACATGTTTCACCCCAAAATGTAAAACATAAAAGGGGCTATGTAAACTCACCTTAGCAAAATGTTATGTCTTGTGAAAAATAGAATATGCGTTGCCCAACGATGCCAAGTGTTACCCTATAATTAAGGTAATAAATATGTCTAAGTCTTTCTAGTCTACAAATATATTCTAGGGTTTCGAATTGGGGATAAATGTTCGTTTGATTATTAAATAATATGTTTAAATAAATAAGAGAAATTTGTTAAATAAATAAACAAAAGTCTTTTTGTAAATTTCAAATTAAAGATGGTCACAAAATAAAGTTTTAAGTATGAAAATAATTTTTATAAAATTATTTTCTTAAAAATAGAATATTAAATCTATTTATTACAAATTGTCAAAGTATAACTTTAATATCTAAAAATATTAAAAAAAAATTCTGTTTTGACACTTATTATTATTATTATTATTATCATAAAAATAAATGTTTTGAAATTAACACTAAAAAATTAGTTAAAGGAGTATAATATGGATAAAGTGGTGATTTTACTATCACAAAAAAAATTGGGAGAATTCGCGATGTTACACCTCTACTGTCACCACATCTGCTATAACTTTGTCATTTCACACCACTACATCCACCTCAACTTTTCCCACATCTGTTGGCACATAAAATGTGCAAACATTTGTTACATCTGCAACAACACTTGTTACCATTCCTGAACCAACCACCACAACCACCAAAACTACCCTTGTCCTTCTATAAAAAAGAAACAATCCATCTCTTCACCCACATCTACATCCAGATACTCATCAACTTACCAAAGAAGAAGGAAAACTTTTGTGGTTCAAGAAGATGATGAGGAATCTACAACTACAACAATTGCACCCATTCCATCCATTCTACTATCATTTGTTCCACCTAAAACCACTGTACCACAAACTACTATGTGACAACTCGGGTAAATCTCTCTTTTGGTTTCTATCTTTTGTCTGTTTCTTTTGTTATTCCTTTTGGGTACTGTGCAATTTTCGGGACGAAAATTCTTTTAACGTGGGGATGATGTGACACCCGGCAAATTCTGGTTAACAACGTTGTCTAGATGAAAGTCTACCTTAGCGAGTCACGCGTATATTGTACTTAACTGGGTTAGTTAAGTCGTGTTATGGTTCGGGAACTATCAGTTTAGTATAGAGGATCATCGGATGTTAGTCTAGAGGTTCATTAGATGTCAGTCCTTAACCAAATGTACAAATGGTGACGATTCGTAGAATCGTCAGGTCATACGGAACATACAAGTCTCGAGTCCCGGGAATTGGTGAACGAGTGTGAATATGTTTGTTTACAAGTGTTATGTGTTTAAAATCATTATGTGACTTGTCGGTATGTGAAAATGTGTTAACATATGTTAAAACGGGGTTTAACGCGCAAAACACACGGAACCAGCCCCTATAGGCGATTAGGGGAGCCCAATCGCCTATAGGGGATGCGATTGGGCCTTCATAGGGGCGATTGGCATGCTAAATGCATGCCTTAGGGGCGATTAGGCCCTAATTGCATGAAGTTTCATGCGATTAGGAGCCCTAATCGCGTGTAAATGCTGCACAATCGCGTGTTACGTGCTGGACGACTAAAAACGACTATAAATACAATGCTTGACCTCCTAAACTTCATAATAACAACCCTAGTCGTCCCATAACCCGCCCCAACACACACACAACCTCTGGAACGTGATTTTGGATCAAACCACAAGGTTTCAAGCTTATTTCATCAATCTAACACAATCTAAGGTGTGATTTTCATCCATGCAATCTTTATTAACGTTTTTATTAAATCCCTAACGGTCCAGACCTGTTCTAAAACGAATAAGCTTTCTGAAAATCGTTAATAAGTGTTGTTAATCGGATTCTAACTATCATGCATGGGTTATGCGTGTTTATGATTAAAAGCTAGGGTTTCTATGATTCAAGATGGATGATTAACATGTTATTAGGTTAGTTTCAGATTTATAATGATATCGTGTTAATGAAATCTGAGTAATTGTTCATTAGGGTTATAGTTATGCATGTTAATGTGATGTTTCATGCTATGTGTATTGTGTTTGGATTACATGGTTGCATGCAGGGCTGATAAAACGAGGCTAAACGAAGGATTTTGGTTTAAACATGTTTGGTATAGTTGTTGGATTGATATTGGATGATTACACGCGTTCTGGATCTGATTTGGAGCGTTAAACGCGCGAAAAACCGGAGCAGCTGGGTTACTGGCGATTAGCAACCCTAATCGCCTATGTTAGGGGCGATTAGGAGGCCAATCGCCTGTAAAGACTCCCTAATCGCCTATATTACATGCGATTGGAGGCTAAATGCCTCTATTACATGCAATTGTGATCCTAAATGCTAGTTAAGTCCTGAAATACATGTCTTATGAGCTAATTGCTAGTAGATGCATGTCTTATGAGCTAATTGCTAGTAGATGCATGTCTTATGAGCTAAATGCTAGTAGATGCATGTCTTATGAGCTAATTGCTAGTAGATGTATGTCTTGTGACCTAATTGCTAGTAAATACATGTCTTATGACCTAATTGCCTATAAACTCAAGATTTACATGTCTTATGACCCTAATCGCCTATAATATAGGCGATTAGCCTTCCTAAATGCCTGTTGACCAACCTAAATGCTAGTTGACTTTTCCTAATCGCGTGTACTGCTGCTATAAGTGTAAATTAGCATTCCGAGACCCGATTTGACACCTAGGAACATGCTAGGAACCCCGTAACATATCCAATAACTTGGTAACATATGTTCGGACTTAATTATGTGGTACTTGAACTACGTGCTATAACTTGTTGGTCGTTAACGTATGTTAAGTGTGATTGCATGATGGTATGGTTGAGAGCGTAAACATAACACGGGGAGTCTCGGGTCACCAATGGGATGTCGAGTCTTGTACATTGGGTCAGTTAAACAGTCACGGTGTTTTCAAACGAACTTGGTTATGGTCTGGACATCTAGGGACTAACTAACCTGCGGGTTATTAGTCTAAGTACTTGTAACTGTCATATGTTAGGTCGTCGCTTTACGGGACTAGCATAGCTGCTGAGTTTATTCGTATTACGAAGTAACGCAACTTAAGGTGAGTTTACGGCCCCTCTTTTAACTGGTTTCACTTTTCGGGGGAGAAAACATGTGTTAAAACTTATGTTTGGTAACTACTGTCATACTATGGGTTTCTATGGTTTACTATACGATCTTTGGAAGTCCCGGGGGGAACCATGAATGTGCGGGTTAGCACAACGGGGAAATGTGAATAGCACTATTGGGAGTGACCAACCCCGCTCGTCGGCTTGGAGGGCCGGGCGAGTGCATATTGTCTCAAACAGGAACAACAGGTTTACTACATCGGGCACGGCATCTGGTTTGCGAGTTAGTAATGGTTTTCCAATCGTAGTGGTAACAAAACATACGCCTAGCTAGCGTACTTGGGTTTTCGATTTGTTATAGTATGGACAGGTTGAACTTGGTACTGTGATTACAAAACCTGTAAACTCACCAGCATTTTTGTGCTGACGTAAACTTTTACATGTTTTCTCAGGTCGCTAAGGTAGCACAATGGAACTAGGGCGCACGCGTCTGCACGACGTCTAGTTAGGATTGCATGGTTTTCAAACGTTGAACACTTGGTTTATTTTGGATTATGTTTTGAATAAGCTTCCGCTGTAATTGGGGATTTTAAACTATGTTTTCTTAAATTGCATATGTTCATTTAGACTTGTTTATTGTGATCGTTGGTTTGGATCCTGGTTTGTCATACGCCTCGCGGTAAAACTCCGCAAGTGGATTTTGAGGGTGTGACATACTACCACCCTCATCAAACATTCTCACAAACATTGATGTCTAGTTTCCGCTGGAAATTCTGTCTGTTTCATCTAAGATACAATCTTTCTATTTCATAAAGGATCCTAGCAAACTATTCTTCCCATCTTTTCCAAATTTCCCCAAGCCTTAAAATGTCAATGAATACATTCAAATGAATTGGCAGTAGGCTGAAGAGATTACAACATAAAAGAGTAAAGGAAGATATGTTTGCTCAGTGTATGTTGTCAGCAGAGCGTAAAAAAGTAAACACACTTGAAGACTATGTCATAGAGCTGAGCAAGAAACTATCAAAGACACCAATGTCATAATTTCAAGACTTAGGTAGAGATGGACTACAAAACCATATCCTGAAGAACAAGCCCTACAAAACCACTATAGCTCAATTTTTAGGATGGGCTACTCAAGCTTTACTTGGAGAAATTAAGAGGATACAAACTATGTTGGCTGATCATAACACTAAACCAACTCCACCTGATTGGAAGGCTAGAAAAAGAGTGATCCTAAATGAGTGTTAAAGCTCAGAAAAATGAAAGAGGAGATGGTGGCAACAAAGGTTGGTATATTTTGATCAATGGCTAAAGTGGACTGAGTCTATGATTGTTGAAAGCTATAGAAAGCTTGAAAAACTTAGAGAAAAAGATCCCACTATTGCCAGAAGCCTAACTATGATGATGAAGCTGAACTGCCCAAACTGACCTTTGGTTCTTTAATACGTATGTCGTCAATAGATGATCTATCCATTGTTGCAAGAAGACAATTGAAAAGGCTGAATGAGATGTCAAAAACAAACCAAAGATGTTTGAAGATACATTTAGAAAAGAAGGGATTAGAAATCAACTTCTCTTTCACCCAAATTCCGATGAATTGCTTAGACAGCTTATTGTAGACCTTCATCTCCAAACTCATCAACAATAAGTTTTGGCTCAAAAAATACAGTAGACTCTAAAATTCTAACATGGAAATCTAATAAAGATAACCATGAATTAACATTACTCAGAGCTGATGGAGAAGTTAAAAAGATCTTCATGATATAAGCCTATGGTCTGAAGGCTAAAGATTCGCAAGACCTTCTAGGTCTTGAACTTGAAAGGGACCCAACAGATATGGTCTCCCAAAACTTTGAATTACAATTCAAAGGTCAAATTAGGGAGATGCTAATGAGAAAATAATAAAGATCCTTAATAAAATTCATTTTTAGCATTATCTGCTCTAGGGGGAGATTGTTGAAAGAACAAATGATTGGAAAGCCAAAATATGCTAGCTTTTCATCCTATAATAAAGTCAAGTGTAGATATTCAAGTCCTCCTAAGATAGTGAAAAGTTAACAAGCTAAAAGTATTATGAGCTCAAAGGACAATTGAAGACTTAACAACTGCTGAAGAAGACACAAGGTCTGCTGAAGAGAAGATCTATTGAAGACTTAGTAGAGTTTAGCTTCAACATATGATGATTATGCATGGGCAGATGTTTAGATGATTAGAGGTTACACACTTTGAGAATCAGTTTGTTAAGATTGTTAGCAGTCACTATCAAGATGACATGATCAACACTGGTTAGTCAACAGATGTTTTATACTATCTATAAACAGATTTGTCTAGTACAGGTTTAGTTATCACTTTCATAGATATTCTTTGTACGAACAGTTGAGTGATCAAGCTTAGGAGGAGTTGTATTTATATTTGTAAAATCTATGATGATGAATATGTTGAAAATTTATTCCATTGTTTGAGTTATAGTTAATTCCGCTGCACTTCATTTATTTATATTTTATACTATCACTGTTTTATTGATAACATACTCACACAATCAAACTTGGATCCTAACATTTTTACATCCAACTCGTTTAAGCCATTAAACAAGCATCTATAGCAAACTCCAGGAGAAAATCCCGAGTGTAATAAGTGTAATTTTTAGAAACATGCAGGTTTTACAATACCTGCATGAGATATTCACCTACTATCTTTCTAGCATTAATCTCATGAATAACATTTTGTATGTCTTTTGGAACACACTTGCTCTCACGGTACTACGTCGTTATAGTTTTTTTAAAGTTTATGTGCCTTTGGGTCTTGCGCTAACAATCGCTCCACTAATTTGTATTCGTTCGAAGAAAGTCTTCTGACATACACATGGCCCTCCAGATGTTGAGTAGGAGTGTGGTTATGTTTAGTGTCCCTCACATGTAACCTCCAAGCATCATGCGTTTTGTAGTACAACCCTATCAGTTTAAAAGGGCAACCATTTTATTATTTTCACTTTTCCTCAGCAGGGCTATACTCTTGTGATCGTCGCCACGGTTGCATTCAAGCCATACCTTCACATCCTTATCTTCATTTTTTTTTCGATTGTCGGGTTACACTGACATAACCGCTATCAGTTCCCCTCTTTTGTGCACACAATACCAACTCTTTGCGAGTTTGCAGGACATAAATCCTGAAACAACGACACGGTTAAACTTATATTTATTGAAAAAGACGTTACTGAAGAATTGTCATACCTGTTTAGTTTCATACAAAACTTGCGGGTTAGAGGATTGCTTGTCATCCACTGCTGCTTGATGTGTTCGACATACATGGGTTTGCCCTTGTATACGTAACACAATTAGTTTTGTCATCCATATCCGTATCCGTAGTACGAATAGTTTTGTTGTACGTACAAAGTTTCACCTTGTATGCGTAGCCCGAATGCTGTCTTATGCATACGAAAGTTCACTCGTATACGTAGTTCAAATAGCAGTGTTGTGCGTACGAAAGTTGAGACAGGATCCTGAAACAAGTTAATGGTTAAACTGTGATGGGAAAGCTAATGCATGATACAAATAAATAAATAAATTAACAAATTCTTTGCCTCGTTTAGTTTGGCAACAGCCGTGTCTTGTGATGAAAATGAATTAAGAATTTACCCATGTCTAGTAAGAATTAAGAATTTCAACCCCCTCATAAAACAATAGTGTGATAAGTATTTTATAAATAAAACTAACAGTTAAGTTCTTATACAAGAGCGTTCTCTACAACTCATGACTTGTTAGATAAGTCGCCTAAAAAATACTTGCCGGCCCACCTCAATATATAACTTATATAGTTATCATTATAATTATAATTGAGTGTGGAAAAACAACTCATATTACCACCTTATAATACCATTGGAATTAATTAAAAACATTAAATAAATTGTCCCATCCAATCATATTCTCATACAACTCAATTCATAGTATTCCAACAAAAAGTCATAATTCTGTGAAAAAATGCTTTATGTATATATTTTTGTTCTTGATCAATACGAGAATGGCAAAAAAAATAAGGTTAAGATATTTAAAGGCATCTAGTTTAGTATGAGCAAAAAAATCTAACAAAGATTTGACATGATAAAAATAATTCAACATCACACAAAGTAAATGATTTAAGTCATTATAAAAATGTACGCAAACCGGCATCCTATGAAGTTTTCCCATACGTGAGTGTTAATGGTATCTTTGGCAAAGAGGTGTAGGGCTGCAAACGAACTGAACTTTCAGCGAACAGTTCATGAACCGTTCGGCGGGAAGTTCGTTTGTGTTCGTTCGTTTAATAAATGAACAAACACGAACAAAAAAATTCCGTTCGTTTAGTTAAACGAATGAACATGAACATAGGTCGCGTTCGTTCGTTTACGTTTGTGAACGTTCGGTAACATGTTCGTTTGTGTTCGATAGTTTATTATGGTTTTTAATTTTTATACCTTTTTTATATTCTTTTATTTTTATTTATTTTACCCAATAAATAATATATATGAGGTAAATATAATATATGCATGAGATCAATAAACATATTTATTGTATCCAAACTCATTATATGTTTTCACGTTTCAACGTTTATGCCCTCCACCTCTAACGCTATTCTCCAGTACTAAGTATGTTTGGACAATTAGGTTATATTTTGGGTGGATCTAGCTAATGTCTTAATGTATGTGAATTCCATGTAATTCAAAAGTTAATATATGTCTGTTTGTGTTTGTTTCCATTAATGAACACTTCTTTGTGTTCATGAACACCTGTCAGTATTCATTAATGTCCGTTTATGTTCGTGTGCGTTCATGAACAAAATTAACAAACGAACACGAACATAAAATCCCGTTCGGTAAGTGTTCATGAACCGTTCATGAACACATAATTTTCTTAACAAAGGAACACGAACAAGGCCTTGTTCATGTTCGTTCGGTTCGTTTGCAGCCCTAGGTGTTAGGAACTCTTAAAAGTTTTTAGCTTCAAACTTTTAAGAAATAGCTCATACTCAATAAAAAAAACTTTGTTTGGTTGAAGGAGCTTCAAGCTCTTAGGTTATGAAAAAAACTCTATATTGAAACGCTACTAGTACTAACGTTTAAGAAAAAACTCCCACTAGTTACACACTTTTAATAATAAATGACACAAATGCCCATTTTGCCATAAAAAAAAAAAAAAAAAAAAAAAAAAAAAAAAAAAAAACATGTATACAAGCTTTTAGTTATGCCCATTTTGATCATTTTATACATTTTATTAAAAAACTACAACTATATATAGGGCTGCAAACGAACCGAACGAACACGAACACGGCCTTGTTCGTGTTCGTTTGTTAAAAAAAAATATGTATTCACCAACAGTTCATGAACACTTACCGAACGAGATTTTCTGTTCGTGTTCGTTTGTTAAGAAAACAATCATATTCGTGTTCGTTTTTTAATTTTGTTCATGAACACAAACGGACATGAAGAAGTGTTGATGAGCAGAAACAAACACAAACGGACAAATATTAATTTTCTAATAAAATCGAATTCACATACATATATGTTTAATTATTTATTTGGGTTAAATAAATAAAAATAAAATAGTATTATGACAAATTATAAAAATTAAAAATCTTATTAAACTATCGAATATAAACAAACATAAACAAACACGTTAACGAACGTTCACGAACATAAACGAACGAACGTGGCCTTTGTTCATGTCCGTTCATTTAACTAAACGAACGAAATATTTTGTTCGTGTTCGTTCGTTTATTAAACGAACGAACACAAACGAACTTTCCACCAAACGGTTCATAAACAGTTCACTGAAAGTTCAGTTCGTTTGCAGCCCTAACTATATATTTAAAAAGCTACAACTATCAGCTACCAGGTAGTTTTGCCAAACATACCCTAAAGCAAGCAAATAAGTTGATATGGTCGGTTTGAGCTTATGATCTTAGATTTATGGTTCATCGTTCGAAAACCCAGGTTTATACATGAAACTGGTTGTTTAACCATTTTTTTACATTTTTTTTTTTTTTGACTAAATTATATATCGTTATATAAAAAATCATGCAAACTTAAAATCTTGAGGGAAAAAAGGGTTAAAAAATACTTGTTCAAACCTTAGGGCCTAACTGTTTTAGCCATGTTTCTAAAACAATAGTTAGTGACTTAGTGGTTCGGTACATAATTTTATCACAAATAGACATGAATCCCCTAATGGTTAACAATTCATTATTGTATGGGCTTAATGAAAAAATAAAAGGTATAAACAATAAACATTTGTGTGCTAGTTGAATTAAATAATTTGATTGGGTATAAACAATAAACATTTGTGTACTAGTAGAATTAAATAATTTGATTGGGTATAAACAATAAACATTTGTGTACTAGTAGAATTAAATAATTTGATTGGGTGACATGCCTTTCGGCTTACTTTTTTCTAAAAGTTGTGACATTTACATCAACTAATTTATTGGTAATTTGGTATAACTAAATAAGTTTAGTTCATGTTTCAATAGTTAATATTGTCGTTTTTGTTGGAGCTTACAATATTAGTTTTTGTTAATTAGACCGAAGGTTTCTCATCCATTTTGAAAAGTTCTCATCCAAACACTTAACTATAGAAATCTTCTTTAATTTACACTAGTGGGGTGCCCGCGCGTTGCGGCGGGTAACATAATATTTAGATTAGTGATTTTAGAGGTGTGAATAGGCCAATATTTTGGTTTGGAGCCGTAATCAATACCAAAAATTTCCGGTTAAGGTGTTTCAAAAGCCGATTGGTTTTGATTATTTCGGTTTTGGTTAATCAATATCTAAATGATCCAAGGCAGAGCCAAGGTTGGCTCGGCTCATTCGTTTGGCTCGACTAACATCACACTTTTAGATTAACATTATATACCTAGACAATAACATATGGTTGCAAACTTTGATTGATGAACTTTTTGAAATCATTGGTATAAACTCTTGGGTTGCAAACAAATGCACTAAAAAAATGCAATTCTTAAAAACAAAATGTAGTTAAAAAGAATACAGTAACATGCTTATTATATTTGATGTTTAGAAATAACGATAAAAAACAGAGAAAGAAGTAAAAATTAAAGGTACAACGAAGGAAAAAAAAAATACGTACATCGGTCCTAAAGCACCTAGAAATAACAAAGCGTGTATTTTTTTTGTCCATCCCACATCGGTCCTAAAGTACATGTAACTTCAAGGTGAAGAACCCACCTTTACGTATTTAAAGGCTTGAATGAATGTTCAATTTCAAAACAATCATTTAGAATAACTTGCATTAGTAATTTGTATAATTGGTATTAAAAATTGTACATAAGGGTATAAATGGAAGAAAATAGGTAAAAAAATAGAGGATTATACTTGTGCCTCTTGATATGTCATCTTAACTTTGACAATATGAACATATTTGCTCATGGCTTCCCTTCTTTATAATGTAGTATAGATAAGGCTTTCGCATGTGCTAAATCCGAGAGTGTCAGACCAACTTAAATTTAATGTATGCATTCTTACAACGCATTTCCATAAAAATAAAAATTTGTATCCACAACTCAAACCCGTAACCTCTAGTTCACATGACAACAACCTTTAAGGCATGCATAACCAAAACTTTTTGGTTGTGTACGAGAGAAGAAGGGCTCATCTATTTCGACATCTCATTTGTCTATTTTGACACCTTTTGCCTCGTATATGATCTGTAATGGTCAATACGAGTCGTATAGGTTCAAAAGTTAACAAGTCAAAGCTGCAGATGACAGTTCTTGTCTGGTGGCTGACCCCGTACAGACCTCGTATTGGCCAATACTGGACGTATTAAAGACTTCTTTTTTTTTTTTTTTTTTTTTTTTTTTTTTTTTTTTTTTACAAAAACACTATACAATATGTATTATTTTAGCAAACTACAAAAATATAAGTAATATTTTTTTTTAAATAGAAAACATTGTTAAATAAACACTTTGTATAAGAACATTAAATATAATACTACACCTATGTTGTGATATACTACTTACTATGTTGTACAATACAATAAAATACAATACTATACAATATAATACGATGTAATACAATAATATATTATACGATACATATATTACAATACCTATACTACACCTACAGGCCTAAACAGACCTATGTTACATCTATACTACACCTACATTAAAATAAGGTTGCGGGTTACTAATAGACAAAAGAGGAAAGTATTGATTGAATGTTACATAAATGAATGATTGGCATACCGTCGGCAGGTGTAGGAGGAAAGATGATACCCTTTGGCAAGTACCAGAAACAAATACATATATTATTGTTCTATTCTATTATTATGTTCAACTCTCAACGTGTTGGCTTCTTTCTTTGACTTTTGTCTTCACACCCATTCATCCCTTCACACACTTCATTTTTCAAACAAACTTTGTCTGGTTTCAAGTGTAAATGAATATCACATATTTAACCATTCCTTTAAATACACGCAACGCCTCATGGCCTTAAGGTGCATCCGAGTCAAAATTAGGGAGGGTGTGTATGAGGCAGGCTGATATGTAAAACCACCAAAGTGATGAAGAAATTATAAATGGCTTATTTGATAAAAATATACGAGTAAATAGAGCAACGAGGCGCCTCACCTCACCTCACGCTCTTTAAAACCAAGAATACATACAACATAATATATTTATCCATCTTTTAGAATGGCATGGCATGGCATGGGTTGAGCTTGAATGTTTATAAAAATAGTTACTTTACACATGTCACGGACACCTGCAAGTAAATCTGCCCCTAATGCAACAATGATAAAAAGGTCTTTTTTAGTGTTCCAACATGGGACAATGTTTTATAATCATATCACCACCTGACCTGGAAGCCAAAAGAACACAACAGTGTGTACATATATACTGATGATATACATATTAAATTTATATCACACCTAACCTACCTAATGGCATAAAAACAAAGTTAAAACACCAACCAGAATTTGTTTATTCTCTTCATATCACATATGTTTAGAGAAAAAATCTAATCTTAAACATTGATTTGATTGGTCGCGCCATGCTTATATGTTTTGTACCTGTATGCACAGATTGTAATGCAATAATTGATGCCAAATGCACATATTAAAAGCAGATTAGATTGAATTCTTTTAATCATTACAACTTGGCCTTCTTCAACATCAAAAATTTATAAAAACATCTGGTGAGTCTGCACCAAAAATCTTAAATGAAATAGAATCAGACTGTTAGAAAAAGATTCAAGTATAATGCAAAATAATAATTAATATTAGTAATGGAACTTTATTAACTGAAAGATGGTTCACAAAAATTACCATAAATAGAATCACTCTTGACTAAACACCTAGAATGCACACAACAAATCATCAAACTATGAACAGCTTTTGTGAGATTGAATACGTAATTATTCACACAAGAAGAACCACACAAAGCGGACCCACAACTTTACCAAAGAATGTAGTGTTTGGACGAATACCTTGCATTAATCAACCAAGAATATGAACGAACTTCATGGAACGTATTCGGTTTCCAAATTTGGCTGCGTTCTAGTGGTTGTAGCCGCTGGCGCTTTTGTGTTCCCAACCGTCGTCATATGCAGTGCTTCACCAGCATCTGCAGCCTTTTCCATTTTATGCATTTTCTTCCTTTTGTTGAATCTCCACACCCACAGTATCAGCAATGCCAACAACACCAACAATGCAACCCCACCGAGTACAGACCCACCGATAATCCAACCCTTAGAACTGTTCCCTCCACCGCCATGATGCGGTGGTGGTGGTTGCGCCACTGGTGCAGGCGATGGGGCTGTGGATTCGACTACAATAGAGAAATGCCCTTGGTCATACGTCACACACTTGTTGCCAGACACCACATTTGTGAAATTTTTATGACCCTCTAGATTAAACCACACGCACCGTGCTACCGAACCATCACGCACTGGTTGCACTTGTCTAAACTCTATCGAGATGGGATCTTCAGAGGCACGAATATCCAGTTCTTCCAAATTTGTAGCTGATAAGTTCGATGCATCATAAGCAAGTAAACCCAATACAGGCGCTAGATACACGTACCCGGGCAAAGGGTAATACGTCGTGGACCAATTACCAAGGTTTTGATACACCAAAACCAGCCTCTCGACATAAGGCGTTCCAATAACACCAACTGGAATTGTGAACTCTTTATACTGTCGAACCCCTCGAGTAAACAAACTACCACTTCTAAGCCTCATTGCTGATATCTGAACTCCAGACAAATTTGCAGGGGGAACCCCATCATATACACGGCCAGTTCTCGGCCGATCAAATGCACGATACGCATAGTCCTGGAGAATACCATCAAGAGCCCTAGCAGACTCAAATTCAGGACCAAGTGTTTGAGCCTCAAGTCTTGACCACCAAAAGAGCCAAATCAGTAGCACAAGCATCGTGAGACTTCGAAACTGAAGCCCCATCGATGCATAAATTCGCCGAAATCAAATCAAACTGCACACAATCCTTCAAAATGCTGACACAAATATGCAGGTATGATCCAAGATAAAACAAGAAACAGCCAAGATGAAACTTTTACTGGATTCTGTACCACAAACACTCAAAAAGAAAGCAAAAGAACCACAGACCGTTGTAATATCTGGAATCTGATTCCCTTTACAAACTAACGGATAAATAAAAAGCAAAAAAAGAAACCTTCAAACACCTTTTCCCAGCAAAGCATTTCGTCGAACACCTTCAAGGCAAACAATTCCAAACCCAAAAATTCTTTAAAATATCCTTAACTAATTACTTTTATCCACAAAAGATTGTAGATTATATCCAAATCTCATAAACCCAGAAAATGTACCATAAAATCAAACAAAAAAATACCTTAAATCAATCATCTTTATTAGGCCCATTCACACTTGTACCATAAGCCCTAAATTTCAGCAAGAACAGTTGTTGAGTGAATCAATCAACAACCCAGAAACAATCCCTTTATATACTTGAAAACCCCATCACAAATTTGCCCAGAAACACACATTTGGGTCATTTAACAGAATTTCAGCTAAAAATAAAAATAATAATAATAAAAAAGTGGGTTTAAAGACTGGAAATGAGTAGGTGAAATGCAGAAAGGATGAAATAGAGGTGATGAAAAGGTGATAATGTTGATGGGTTTTGGTTAGGAATTGATGGGGATTTGGTGAAGAGATGAGTGAATGTATGAACAGAGGAAGAGGAGAGATAAGCTTAAAGAGGAAATGATGATGGATGGAATGGAAGAAAGAGAAGAAGACAGAGAGAGATATGTATACATAAAAACATGTATGTATGTATGTGTAGGTGAGGAATTACAGGGTGTTAAAATATAGCCTAAAATGCCACTTTGCTAGTCTTTTATTTAATTGTTTGATTTGATTGACTTGTGTTGGTTATCTTATTTTAATTTATGATTAGGTTATGTACTCGTGTGATACACGTGTTGAACAATTTAAATTATATATTATATATAAAATTAAAAATATAATTAAGAAAAATTAGATTACATGTTATATTTAAAATAAATAAAATTGTCTTTACAATCGAAAAATATTAAATATTCATCAGTTCCTAAATAATTTCTTATAAAGACATTCATATTCACATAAAACTATTTCCAAACTTTTCAACATATATCTTTCATACTGTGGTTGTTACCTTGTAGACTGCAGGTACAAAAAAATCAAAAGTAATAAGATAAATTTATTTAGGCTAAGATGTAAAAAATGAAATTAATTTAAAAATATCTCCTCATCCGTTAAACCATCCCAATTGAGTATCGTTAATTTGGATTTGACATCAAGTTTCTTGCAAAGCCAAAATATTTCTAACCTTGAGTGTATAATCATTTTTTTCTAACATCAAGGTCCTTAAACATAATGTTATTTATTGGCTCAATATGACTGTAATTATAAAAAAAAAAAAGATTTCGTGATTTAATAGCGTGAAATGAAGCTAAAACGAATTACTAATGAAAAGACTGTTGCCACTTAGATATTGTATTTCTCTGTTGAAGTAACTTGAAACAACACAGTCAATGAAAATTTCAAACAATGATTGTTCATATATAAAATGTATTTTATATATCAAACATTTATAATACGAAAATAGCTAAGCATATTTAGTTTTAATTAATCAAATATTTAATTAATGTGGATTGATTTGTTTTATTTTGTTTGTTCAGAACACTATAAGAAATATAGTTTTAAACTTAGAGTGAAATATCACATATTAAAAAATAGGTTAATTAACGTTCACGATTTAAATTTAAATTTAAATTTAATAACATATAAATACGTTATCTTAAAAAAATGAATATTTTTTTAATAATATTTACTTCTATTAGCTAATAAACATTTTCAAATCATGTCTAGTAATTTATTTCTAATTTTGTATTAAAATATAATCATATTAATTAATTTACAAAGACATAGTGTATATATATATATATATATATATATATTGAACTAAATTTTGATAATTAAATTAATAGTTATAGTCGTAAGTAATAAAAATTAAAAATAATTATTTTTAAATAAAGAAACAAATTGAAATAAATGTATTATTTTAAATAAGAAAATGAGAGGCTTTATGAGGGAGTTCTTAGTATTCCATGTGTTGTCTTTTATTAGTATAGATAGCAATAGATTAATGTTGATTGGTTTACTTTATTTATTTGTTTAGAACAATATGAAAGTCTAACAAAAAAGCTTAACCAAATACATTGTGTATTAATTTGCTTATTTGACTTTTGAACTCTCTTAAAGATCTAGAATTAGTATGTACTTGCTGAGCATATTTAACATCTAAAAGAATGACCAAAATAATAAAAAACTTAATAATCATTTGTCAAACATCATAACAAACATAGTTTTAAACGTAGAATAAAAGATCAAAATTTTATAAATAGGTTTATTTAAGGTACATGATTTAAATTTAAAGTTAATAACATATAAATATGTTATATAAAAAAGAATCACTAATGTTTAAATAATTTTTAATTCGGTTAGTACTTATATTAATAACAGAAATCATTAAATCCGTTTTTAATGAATTCTGTTACAACTATGATTATTAATGTATTAATATTATGATTTTGCAAATCAATTAATATCAATTAATATAATTATATTTGAATTTATTATATTAATTAGTAAAATTAGAGAACTCATGAGGGAGTGTCATGTGTCCCTCATGTGTTTTCTTATTATATAGTGTAGATGTAGATGTAGATAATTGTGTAATTAGATGGTAATTGTTGTCCTTTTCTTTTCAGGGAAAGGTTTAATTAAGAACTCATAGTTATGGGGAAAAGGGCCCTTGTAGAGTTTACTTTATCTTTCACTTATTTTAACCAATCCTGCAATGTCACATCACTTCACTGAAACACCTTTTTGGAAGCAACACTCCACTAATTCTTTCATTTATATTTTTATTTAAATACCCAAACTTTTTTTTAACATTTCACACGGTTTAAACTTTTAAACCGGTTAATAATATTGAACTTCATACTATTACAACCGTCCCATCAAACGGTCAGCAAATTTTAAGTGTTAATTCTTGGAAACCGTCATCTGAATTGAATTGAGGCCAACTAAACGATCAGTAAAATTTAATTTTAACAGTGGACCGTTCAAAATTTTGGATATAAATAGAACAAACCGTGGGGTTAAAACCCACATAAACAAACTGTAAAAAAACCAACCCACCACCAAGATGAATTCGTAGACCAAAGAAGAAGAGATGGCACTAGTGTTGTGCCACAAGAACGCCACAAACGACCCCGAAATTCAACAACTACCCAAGGATGAAGGCGAAGCCTACCCCCTGGATGTGTTTTGGGCTCACGTGTTTAGCGACTTCATCCAACACGTGGGCACCAACACCACCAAGACCATCCAAGACCTCCAGGTCAAGTGAGACGATCTCAATATCAAGTGTGTGAGGTGGACCACCCTCTACGAGCAAACGATGAGGGACGATCCGGACCTCGATGACGAGTTGGCTATCGGCTTCACAA
Source organism: Ambrosia x helenae (assembly GCA_030844895.1). Taxonomy (NCBI): domain Eukaryota; kingdom Viridiplantae; phylum Streptophyta; class Magnoliopsida; order Asterales; family Asteraceae; genus Ambrosia; species Ambrosia x helenae. The sequence goes on from CM061234.1 coordinate 71,512,582, forward strand.
ACTATGAGTGTGGGGCTTGATACGGCAACGAATTTGACAATGTCGAGGCATGGCGCTTGTTACACCAACCTTAACTTTATTTTTCTTTGTTTTATGTATTTTTATTTTATGTTTATTAATATTATGTTTTAATATTATGTTTTTAATGAAATATTCTTATTTATGTTTTTTCATTTACTTAGATTTTTAAAACTAACGGTTAATGTTTGGTAAAAAAAATATAAAACAAATGGTTGAAACTGAAACAATACTGAAACCAAACGGGCTGAGCATAAATAAAAAAAAAACTTAAAAATAGAATAAAAAACCGTTACCAGCACGGTAAACAGAACCAGCAAAAGGGTTCACAGGACCACTACCAGCATGGGTGGCGGCGATGTTACCATGCTAGTAGTTGGTACCCGTGACCAATTCGGGTGGCGCCCCGTCCCCCCCTTAGAGAGAACTCAAGAACTCCTACTTAAATTAAAAAAAATAATTAAAAAAAATCATAACTTAAAATTTAAGTCAAAAAACAAAAATCTGGTTCGGAGCTTCTCTTTCTCACGCCATCCCCGTTCAGAAAAAAAATTAAAAAATATATGTGACTTCTAATACACATGTGTAGTAAATGTTTGGTTAGCTTTAGGGTTTAGTTTTTTGGTTTAGTTTAGCTTTTAGGGTTAGTTTTTTTAAGTTTAGCTTGTAAGGTTTAAGTTTTAGGGGTGGGGTGGGTTTAGTTTTTGGGTGGGGGTTAGGGTTTTGGTTGTGGTGGGTGGGGCTTAGGTTTTTTGGTAGGCGGTGGGTTGGGTGGGTTTAGGTTTTTGGGTGGGGGTTGGATGGGTGGTTTAGGTTTTTGGGTAAGCGATTTAAGTTTTTTGGTGAAAGTGGGGGTGGGTGAGGTGGAATTAGGTTTTTGGGTAGGGGTAACTTAGGGGTGAGGGGTTTAGGTTTTTAGGTTATACTACACATGTGCAGTAGCGTTTTTTAGGTTTTTTTTCCTAAACGAGGATGATATGGGGAGGAGAAGCTCCGAACTAGTTTTCTATTTTTTACTTAAATTTTAAGTTATGATTTTTTTATTATATTTATTTTGCATTTAATTAGGAGTTCTTGAGTTTTGTCCATAAAATAAGTTCTCTATTGAATTATCCTTATATAGCCTAAAATGCCACTTTGCTAGTCTTTTTATTTAATTGTTTGATTGACTTGTGTCGGTTTTGTTACTTTAATTTATGATAATTGTGTAATTATATGGTAATTGTTGTCCTTCTCTTATTATTAGCTTTTTTTTTTTAAAGGCTATTATTAGCTAACTATGCTAAAATATATTAAGATTACGTTTGGCTCTCCAATTTTATCTAACTCCTTTTACTTATAATTTCTTTAAAAAGTTAAAAAAAATAAATAAATTTGAGTAACTATTGGAAAAAGACTTTTTAGAAGGTTTTATGCTTTGAAAAGTAGATAAGTCATAAATTTAAAATTATAACTTTGGATTAAGGATAAAATGAGATAATGAGATGGACACTCAAACAACCTTAAAATTGTTATATGTATGGCTAATAAAAATTCATGAACGTTAGGGTTTTGAATATGTACATGATAAAAAAACACAACACGAACTTTAAATGTAAGTATATAGTTCTAGGTAGATGAACATGTTCAGAGCAGCTAGCTAGCTACTCTTCTAGTTATAACCACATCTCTTATTGATTGGAAGCACCATACAGTATAATGAAGTAATGACTTACCAGAGGCGATCTTAAGCGTCTTGGTGTAAATGGGTTTCCGCGAGGGCGGAGGCTTCATGGTCACCCTAATTTTCGGTCCCTTGGTGACACCCTGCGGGGGCGCCACATTGACGGGAACAGCAGGAACAGTTTTCACTGTCTCCATGGTGACAGGTTCAGTCGTTTTGGCTAGGAATTTGAACCTGAGTCCGGACCAAGTCATCTATTCACTGCTGAAACAGCTCATCAAGCACTTTTATCGCAGTTGGTCCACGAGATTGCTGCCTGCGATGTTTAAGGTGGTGCTCTTCCTCGGATTCGGTAGCCTCGTTATCGCTATGCGGAATGAAGGAGGAAGTAGCACCCTTTGATTGCTTAGACCGTTTCCTTGACGTCTTCGGACCAGCACCTAAAGACAGGGATGTTAGAAAACACTAAAACAACATAATTTAAATGAAGGCATCAACGGGAAGACACAGTTGCCACCTGTACATGCCTGCTTCCTACTACCTCCAGAGGGAGCCTTTAGATCTATTACAACCTCTAGATCTATTATAGCTATAAAATAAAGGTTGCTGAAAATGGCTTTTACCTGTCCGGTGAAAATGCGGGGGTGGATTCACGAATTCTGGCGTTAAGAAGTTCGGCAACATCCTGTCCAGTACGGACTGCGCACCTCAGGAGTGGGTTGGAACATAACCTTCGCTGCCTCTCTCAGAGCAAACAAGTCAAACTTCGTCACACCTGTTACGCATAAAGAAAGGCTCAGATTAACATTTAAACACATCATAACAATGCAAGTTTGATCGGGCCAGATACGTACCTTCCGCATGTAGACGCAGATCGTAGACAGTGGGAACACCTATCCGGCTCAGACCGAGCATCACGAACACTCCCTCGGGGCATCGATGCATCGACAACGGAGTAGCATGTTCACATAATGTCTTATACCAAGCTTGCTGTTTGTAATTAGCCATGGGGGAAACTCAGCAATTTTCTCCGTAACACTGAGAGCCATCCACTACAACAGCGTAGGAATGACTCCCTTATTCACATAGAAAATTTTTTCTTTCCAATCATACATCGACTTTGGATTCTCCGTAGTCAGTTGCGACACCTTGCGTTGGGACCCCAAGCTATACCACCCACCGTCGCCTCGAACTTCCTCCTAAACGTAGAATACGTTCAATCTTTCAAAGGAGGGCTCCATGTCTAGGGCACGACATGTGGCTTCAAAGTGAATTGTGCGGAGGAGCCCATAGGGGCTCATCTGAGTGGGGTGAACACCATACGTCAAAAGGGTGTTCACAATAAACTGGGTAGTAGGCAACCTGAAACAACACTTGGTGAAGAAGGCTTCATATAGGGTTATTTTTCCTTCGGTGGATTGCAGTGCCGTTTTACCCTCAGCCGGCAACTCCGTGTGACGACCGGGAAAATTTTTCTTTCTCATCTTTTCATTCTCTTGGCTTCGGGAAATTTTTGGGACGAAAATTCTTTCAACAAGGGGATGATGTGACACCCGGCATGTTTAGGTTAACATTTTATAAAACACATAAGTCTACCTTAGCGAAAAACATTTTCAAACATACTGCAACACCCCAACCGATGGCGGAAACATCGAGGTGTCACGTAGTGACGATTGTTCAATAGCACATGGACTAAATTGTAAATATTAATAGTAAATAACTTCCATTGTTCAAAACGAAATACAAAGAGTCTTAATAGAAATCTCAAACATAAATAATAAATGTTCAACTTTTATTTAAGCACTAGGTCCAGCCTAAGCGTGAAAGCATATAAGATCAAACGTCACCTGAAACATGTACAAAACAATTTTGTCAACACATATAATGTATTGGTGAGTACACCCGTTTGATATATATAGTATAAAAAATAAAAATGTTTCGCAATTCATGTGTTGTATACCGTTTGCAAATATGTAATAAGTAGTATTAGTCAAAACCAAACCTGAGAATAATGACTAACACATGACTAACAAACAGAATAATGAATTAACATGACAATGACCAAGATCCTCTCAAGAGAGTCTCAAGGGGGTATACCATAGTACTATTCACTGAAATGCTAGGCCGCCCAACGGTTAATGATTAAGCATACTACATACCAAATCACATAAGGCAAACACACATGAGAATTGCATTAAGTATAAGAAATAAAATTTGATTAATAGGTACATGAATCATCCCGAAATAGTAAAACAGTAAGAAAAGGGAAAGATATACTCACAGTTTCGCTAAGTATAAATTCCGAGAATGTTCGTCGTAAGGTTTAAGAATTCCGAAGAATTCAACCTATATATAAAAATACTAAATGAGGAAAATGACTTAAAAGTCTAAGACAACCAATCATCTAAGGTATTAGGGCTTGCTAGACTTGTATTAGGGAAAATGAAATTGTTAGTAATAATTTGAACGACAGTTTTTGAAATAAATATATTTACGATGAATTTAATAAATGACTAAAACTCTTATGTGTTTCACATATAGATATATATTCGATTTTATAGAAAAGTAACCTTGAAATAGTTTTGATGATTTATATTTAATTAAACAATTTATTATTATATCTAATTTAAATATAAATAACATGAATAATACAAGGTATGATCCCAAAATGATATTATTATGAAAAATAATTATTTTATAATGTGGAATACTAAAATAATATTTCCATAATTTCTTTTAATTTATTTGCATTTAAAACATTTTTAATAAACTTAAATAGTGTTTTAAATGATTTAAAAAATAGTAAAAAAAAATAAAAATAATCATTTTCTGAGGAATTATATTTTATTTCAGTTTATTATTCATAAAAATAAATCTCCAGAAAATTTGAGGTTAAAATCACTTAAAATGAATTTTTAATCATTTAATTATGATTAAAACGATTAAATTCAATAATAATACAAAAATAATGTTTTTTTTTTCAGAAAATAAAAATATGACAATTTTCTTTAGGGTGTCAAGGTGCTTCCCCTAAATTTTCATAATTTTTGGATAAATAATGGATTTATTATGAATATTATAAAGAAAATGATGTATTTATATATATAAATATCATCCAATATGATTTCCACCAAAAAAAATATACCACAACCCATGGGTGAAGGGTCTCGAACCCAGGTTTTCAGGCTCCAATCCAACAGACCCAACCACTAGACCAAGCACTACTTTTGATGATTTTATCCAACCCGAAATTTATTTATATATTAACATAAACATCTTCTTCTTCCCCAATTATCTAGCCATGAACCCTAACCCTAGAACCAATTCTAATAGCCCGATTTAAGCATGATTGAAGCTCTGTAATAAGGGGGTTTTACCCTACAATACTCGACTAACGTAAAACAAGCAAAATGGTATACTTACAACGCGTTTTTAGGATCACGATTGAAGCTTCTAGGCTCGCAAAAAAAAAACGCGATTGGAGGAGTATTCTGGACGTTTTTGTATGGAATTTGTTGTGGGTTTCAATAGAGTAATGATGCAGCAACCATATGTATATATACGCGTTTAAACAGACGTGTTTAAGACTGGGTTTAAAGCTCGCCGGTTACATCAACAATCCCACGATTAAACACTTTTAATACACGTCATTAACCCAATTAAATGGTTGTAATACGTTAATCATTGATGGAGAAAACGTTTGGTATCATAAAATCTTGAAACGGACGTTAAAGACCAGGTTTGAGGCCTCGCCGGAACAAATTCCGGCGGCCGGAAATTGTTTGGCCGGACTATCGTGCAACAACAGCAAGGAGAGAATTGTTTTTTTTAAAACTTTCAGGATTTGACAAGTTTGGCCCCTCATATTTAACTTTAGTTAGTTTTAAGGTTTCCTTGTTAATTTTTCCTTTATAATGACTAACTAAGTTAACTATTTAACTTAAAACTTTTATAACTTGGAATTTTGTGATATTTATTCCCGAATAACGTTGCAACATACACGTTTGATTAAATCGGGATCGAGATCCACAATACATGCAAATAATATAACTTGAGTTTCGCACATTTATTGAATTTGAAAAACGACAACAAATACAAGAAATGTTTGAGGACTAAAATTGTAAATTAGATGAAAGTCGAGGGTGACGGATGTCAGACATACTTAACTAGGTCAGTTGAGTCGTTATGATGGTTCTGGGAATCATCGGGAGTCGTTACAGTGGTCCACGGGATCATTGGGAGTCGGTCTATAACCATATGAACAAGGATTGGTGATTTGTAGAATCGTCGGGTTTAACGCACACACGCAAGTCTTGAGTCCCGGGAATTGGTGAACGGATGTGAACGTGTTAGTTATCATGCACTATGTGTTTACAATCATTATATGACTTGTCGGTATGTGAATACGTGCTTATATGTGTTAAAATAGTGTTTAACGCGCCAAAAACCCAAAACTACACGTTGTAGGCGATTAGAAGGCCAAAACAGGCGATTACAACATACTTGATAGCCTACTCGCTAGTTACAACATGCGAGTAGGATGTACTCGCTAGTTTATAGGCGAGTACAGCATCCTACTCGCCTATAGCAGCTTCGTACTCGCCTATAACGTGCCTGACGACCAGAAACGCCTATAAATACCACCCTTGGCTTGTAAAACATCATTTGTGCAACCCTAGTCGTCCCATAACCTCTCTCAACCCATAAACACCCTCTGGAACACGTTTTTGCCTAAGAATCCACCTTTCCAAGCTTTACACCTCATTATCTTGCAAATCCAAGGTGTGTTCTTCATCCCAAACCTTTGTAATGTTATTGTTTTACTCCCTAAAAGTCCAGACCTGATTTCTAATTGTTTTTGTCTTTGAAAACATATTAAAATTGGTTTCTAAACAAACCCAAACCTTCATACTTGTTCTATGTGATGTAATCATGCAAAGATAGGATTTTTATTAATAAAACTTGATGATTCTTGTATGTTTGAAATGTTTCTGACCTAGATGAATTATTATGATGTTTATCTATGAATTTGGGGGTTTATGATTATGTTTTGATGATAATATGTGTTTTGACCCGTTTGAATGATTTAGGAAGATTTAAGGAGTTTTGATGTGTTTTGATGATTGCATAAGGTTAGGGTTTGCTCTAGGATGATGATAGAACAATAGGATAATATTTGCCAACGTTGTTATGTGATTAAATCCGTATATTTGCCGTTTAGGGTAAGTCTTGCATGAGTTGATGTGATGTTTTCATAATAATATACTATTTAGGGAAATGTTCACAATTAGGGCTATTAGGTTGATGATAAATTGAGGGTTTTTGCTTGGAAAAGGTTGATAAATGATGTGGGTTTGATATTGGGTGTTTCCACATGTTTCGGATCTGATTTGGAGGGTTAAACGCGCGAAAAAGTGGAACAGACCTGCAGGGGGCGAGTAGGAATCTTACTCGCCTATAGCAGGGGCGATTAGAGTCTACTCGCATGTTTCTATAAGCGAGTAGACCCCTACTCGTGTATATTACATGCAATTACAATCCTAATTGCCAGTTTGACTTTCCTAATTGCTAGTTGACTTTTCCTAATTGCATGTTTGATTCCTAATCGCATGTTTTGCTGTTGTAAGTGTATTTCGACATCCCGGAACATGATTTGACACCTAGGAACGCGATAGGAACCCCGTGACATGTCTAATAACTTGGTAACACGTGTTCGGGCCCGTTTATGCATTATTTGAGCGTTATGCTAGACTTAGTGAACTTTTGCACATGTTAAGTATTTAATTGCATGTGTTGCATGATATCTTGTATTCGGCTAACACGTGGAATGTCGGATCACCAATGGGATGCCGGGTCTTGTCTAGTATGGTCGGTTTAACGTTCAAACATGTTTTCAACAAACACAGTTACGGTCTGGACAATTGGGGACTAATTAGCCTTCGGATTAGTAGTCATCACACTTATGTAAACTCATTGATAGGTCGCCACTAGTTGGGGCTATCACACACGTATCGGATTTTTCTTAACACAGAAGACGCAACCTAAGCTGAGTTCACGGCCCCACTTTTATCAGTTTTGTTTTCGGGGGAGAAACATGCTTACACATTTTTAACACATGATTTCATGTTATACTATGGCTATCATTATATTACTATATGGCTCATCTAAATCCCATAGAAACCACTAATACAGGGATGTAGCGGGGAAATGTGGATAGCGCTATTGGGCCTAACAAACCCCACTCGACGGCTTGAGGCCGGGCGGGTGCATATTGTCTCAAGCACACAGGGCCTACCGGGGATGACGGTAGTCCAAGGGTACTACACAGTAACAAACACAGTCAGCAATGGTTCAACCGTAGTAGTAATTAACTTAACGCCTAGCTAGCGTTCACACAACATAGTAGTAACGGTAACGGTTTTCAAAGGATTAACAAAACGCTTATTATAAAACCCGTGAACTCACCAGCATTTTATGTTGACATTTTTTTGGCATGTTTTCTAAGGTCGCTGAGGTAGCAGTATCGAGTCTAGGCGCATGGAGTCTCATGGCGTCTAGGATTCACTTGCATGTTATTTAGTACTTTCAGACTTTTATGTTTTACTTATGGTTTGTAATAAAGTTTAACACTTCCGTTGTGGTGGATGGATTTTGAAAACTTATGGGCAGTTTACGTTGTTTTCACATCATATAGTTGTCGTTTGTTATGACCGTTGACTTGGATCATGGTTTGTCACGCGCCTCGCGGTAAAACTTCGCATGTGGAATTTGAGGGTGTGACACTCCGGCTCCCAAGTCTCTTCAATTCCGTATTGATCAAGGAATGTGGTGAAGGAACCGTTGTGACACCCGTCGAAATCACAGGTCATATCCGTACATTAGTTACACGTACACATTGTGCATGACATCTCATTTTACATGTTTTGTTGCAATTGAGCCATACAAGGCCTCAACAAGTCAGTTTCGATGCTTACAGTCTAGCATTAGGTCCACTAGTTGATACAATTTCATAACTAGTTGAGTAGTTAGCTGAACTATAGAGAGATCATATCAAAAACTCAAGTTTGGGAAACTCATACAATGATACATAACATTTCAATGGTGATTCCATCAAGGACAAAATCAAACAATGTCCGTATACAGAAATCACTCGAACACAAAGCCCGCATACGACTAGTTAAAAATATATATATTGAACACAATTATATATATATTTGAGGCACTTAAACTTGTACAAAGATCACACTTAACATCTAATTACAACATATGTGTATACACTTGTACAAGACATGAGTTTAAATGTTCAAAAAATATATATATATGTATATACATACATACATATACGACGACACACACACACACATATACATAGGTGTAGTGTGATTTCCAAATATTAAACTCTTACACTTCAATGAACCATCACTTCAAGTCTCCTAGATTCCACCCCATTTAGCTAAACACTTGATCTTGTATTCATTCCATGCTAGTTGACTTACCAAAAATAAAACCTCACACATACATACATATATACACGACACATATACATATGTGTGTAGTATTTGTGTCTTCCACTCTTACACAAGTTCCTTTCAAGACATTCTTCCACCAAGATTCCTAAGACAAACTTTAGTCACCACCATTACAATCCTAGACTTTACATGAATAAAGAAAGATTCTTATGACACTTAGGAAAGTCTTAAGTTGACTTACCCCATTTGTAAACCAACTCTTCACCAAGGATCTCACCATATCTAACACAAGACCCTTCTAATCACCCAAGACACCATGATTATGAAGCATCAAATCCTAAGTGAGTTGACTAATCCATGGCCTCCCAAACACCCTCCATATTCGGCCCACACTAATTAAGAAAGGAAGCTCACATCACCTCCATAATCTCTTCAAAATCTAGCCAAAATCACCTTTAAGAGATCCTAAACCATAACTAGAAAGATTCTTCTTTTCACCTTTCCTAAACCATTATGACTTGCCATCCATACTTGGTATATATAGGCCAAGAGATTTAGTGGGTTATTGCACAAAACAACTAAACCTCTCCACCTCTCCCTCTCTTCTTTCTTGCGGCCGAACACCACTAACACCCCACGGCCACCATCACCACTAGATCACCACCCATATACAAACCTTTACTCACATAAACATTAACTTTCAAGGGTTCATTAGGGGTACAAGGAGCATAACAAGGTTGTACAAGGCCCCTAACTCCCTCTTTTCTTAAGACACTAGGAGGTATAACACTATTTTCTTAAACTTATGTTTTTATTTTTACATAGTCTTTAAAATACAAAGTTGTTCACTAGTGTGTTTACTCTTGTAACTTAATCAAGAAAGTAGGTGAAACCATGTTTTAAATACATTATGTTGACTAGTAAATATATGTGTTTTACACCCTTAAGGGCCGAAATATATATGTAAATATATATATATATATATATAGCCGAAAATTTGATAAAGAAAAATGATATATTTTCTAAACTCATTAACACAAGGCATGATATTAAGAGTTGTTAGTCATAACAAAGCTTACGAAATCCATTTGTTTTTCAAGAAAAAGTAATATTTTGACAAGAAGTATTATTTTAACAAAAGATGTCAAGTATGAAAATAATAAGTTATGCATACTTAAACATGGTAGACCTACACACTTGACAAAATAAAGGTGTGAAACCTTCAACACATGAGTACAACAAAGTATATAAAACACTTGCTTTTCATAAATAAAAGTGATGTTTTTCCAAGAAACTAAGCTATCTTTTATCAAAGATCACTAGCTTACAAGTCTTTCCGTAAAAGACACATTTAACTTAAAGAGTTAAGTTACAAAAGACAAGCATAACAAGAGAACAACTTGTAGACAGTACAAGTAACATAGACCTAAAATGTTTCCTTTACATAGGACACATAGGTCGATCTAGCTCAGACTCATTAGTTCATTCACAAGACATACCATAAGGTGAGTTTCACTGCCCCTTTTCACTGTTTTTACATTTTTCCGGGGGAAAAACATGCGTACAAAGTTCAGTTTTCAGTTACATACATGACTATATGTGAACATGAGACATCAAGGTTCAGGATCTATTAAGCCCTCGTGTCATACATCATACCATAACCATTAGCTATGGACTTAGCCATGAAACACCAGAATAGATCTATTGGGTTGACACCCCCACTCTTGGTCAGTCGTTCTGACCGGATGACAGATATCAAAAGAGTGCTAGTATTTCACATTTATTCGTTGTCTTGAGTGACAATGGGCGAGGCACAACACGTCAAGGTTTGGTTATGGGCTCATGTCAGATCACATATTAATTATTGCCCTAGCTAGGCAGTAATTTAGTCGGATTGGGATTACAGGTCCAACATACAAAACCAGTGAACTCACCAACTTTATGTTGACCCATTTATTTTCATGCATGTTTTCCAGGAAATTAGCATGGAGCATGGAACTTGGGAAGGTCGTGTGCGAGCATTTTGTGGGGGATACCATCTTTTGATCCGTTGTTGTGATGTTTTGGTCTAAACACTTTTAACAATGGTGTCGATTTCAAACAATTAATGTCATGATTTGTAAAACTTGAATGTTTTAAATGGTATTTCCTGTTTTCTTAAATGATGCTCGTGTGACTTTTGTGCTTGGAAATCATTTCAGTTGCACCCCGTGTTTCCGCCTTAGGCGGGGTGTGACAACCGGCCTCCCAATTGATGGTGGTGGTATCAATGCTTTTGGAAGAAGAGTCTTCCTTCTACTGCTCATTCTCAGCGGGTGATTCTTTGGCCATCACGTTAAGATTAAAAATGAAAGTAGAGGAGGAACAAGAAAAAAAAGAGATAATCTTTATGGAGGAGGGCGGAGAACATGTTAAAGAAAAGGGAAAGATGGGTGATGGGATAAGGAGCCTGATCCACGCGGAGGCGGCATCCCTATCCTTCCACATGAAGATCCGCGGAAGCATCCACGCGGATGTAGTTCGCGGAGAATGGATGAGACACGAAGTAGCCTTATATACTTCACCCGGGGAAAACAGACACGCGCCTACCAACGCGCGGAGTATTCCACTTCGTAACATCCCCAGGTACGAGGTACGGAAGATGAAGAATTAGGGAGATCCGTCTGCAGAAGATCACAGGCACCACCAAGCGGAAGGCGACACGTGTCCGCAGTATCCCAACAACCACTGACGTTCAACAGTGACATGACTGGTTCAATGCTTCCACCATGTTGCCTCTACTGTGCTGACCAGGCATGCTTACCTGCTGTCAGGGGTCACGTCAGACACCAGCAGGTAAGTCAACCATGCTGGGTCAGAACGACATACCGCCGGCGGCCAGTCACAAGCTGCCACGTGTCCGCCTGCAAGTCGTCCTCAACTGCCGATGTCATCAGCTATAGTGCCATCCTTTTTCCCGCCCTTTTTCAGGGGCCAAAAGCAGTTGGGCTGAGGCTGGGCTAAAGGAATACAAGACTCCTCGTGGGCTTCCTACCAAGCCCACGATCTCCACTATAAATAGAAGACATCAACTCCATACCAAAGGATCCAAAAATACTCACTTGTAACATAGAGCTAGGTTTACTTGTAATGCTTTGTACTCTCCAAAGTAATAAGATCACACCGGCTCTTCACAGTGGATGTAGGTCTTACTTGACCGAACCACTTACATCCTCGTGTTCTTACGTTTACCACACACACACTCACTTATATTTCCACTCTCGGGTTGAACCAAAGGTTTAGGTAAAGGAACGTACTTGTAGGTACATAAGTATTTACCACTAGGTGATTAGTAATAACCTCCGAGATACTTATTGTTTCTTCAATGGGATTTTGCAATAAATGCTGCTAGCATATGTGTATGGTGGAGTGGGCGACTTTTCAGACACTCGGCCACAGAGCATGCGACACGTGTCCCACGAGAATCGAGGAGACGGCACACGCGCGAGTAGCCGCTCACGCACTTCACACACCTCCGAGAACGTGTCTGACGGGACGTCAACCGTCACTGTGTAACATCCCATCTGCGCTGACAGCACGTCTCCGCCTTTTCAACTTCGATCAATGGCAGACAACCGGCATCTGCTCACCCATGATGTGTCACATGCGCCGCGGAGGATTGACGTAAAATTGTAAGTTTCGTTGTCCGCAGTGCGTATCTACTCACACATGAGTGCAGTTCCGCATTTCAGTCTTTCTTGCATATGCTTCTCAACGATAATCCTCCAGCATCAAAGTTTCCACGTCACCTCCACATACTACACGTCAACCCTAAGGATACACCACAAACAAATGGATGAGTTGTCATCCAACAACTAAATATTTGAGTCCAGCATCCCTCCTATGCCATCACAAGTTCAGACATAGAAGACACACTGAACTGGGGGACTTGATGGGTTTGGGTATTGAACCATTAGCTGGATCAGCCATACCCAGGTCCTAACTTGCGCAACCACCATCCAACTGCACATGCAGCAGAACATCATCCACTCTCCTATAATCATGGAAAGCCTCGCGCACAAGACGGTAAAGCGGTATCTGTTCCATGATTTCCTTATTTATCACTTTTATTAGTTACCTTACTAATATAACCTAGGGTAGGGGAGACAACCCTAATTGGGCCTTGGCCCATTACGATTAGGGTTCTGGGAGATGGTGGCATATGTCGAACTCTATATAAAGGATGATATCCCTAATAGAGAGGACACTTTTTGCTAACCCTAAAAGCTACCTAAGATAGTATCCTCATCACCCCAGTTTTTGTTACAAACAACTACATTCGTAGTCGTCTCCCTACCCAATAATTATCTTTCTTTGCAGGAACTCTAGTGCTATAAAGATATCAGTGAAGGATCATTCATGTGGATCGATAGTTGTATCATCCCCAATAGGAGGTAAGACTATTTATGTTGTACCGAGTGCCGGTACCTTATTAATCCCATCACAAAACAAATCAATAGTGAATCAGGGATCAAATTCCCCGCCGTGCAGGGCGGATTCACATAGGTGGATACGTAGTCACGGGACTACAGTGAATTTTCGTGAGTCTATAGAGAAGTATGTATGTTTTTTCGAGTGACTCATTGTTTTTTAGATGGTGACAACAATGTGGAATATTAGAAAAAATGGACAAGAAAATGTTGATATTTTTTCCGGCCACTGGCGAGGAAGGTAGAGCTGTGTAGCGTTCATGTCGGTAAGAAGATAAATGAAGAAGATGGGCTACGTATAATCTCTGAAGCGCCGAAACGTCTAATAGCTTGCCGATCCTGTTTCGAAACGGCTAGGGAACGGAAACGCCAAGGGAACGCCCCCGAAACGTTTCCAAACCGTTTCCGTAATTATCAAAACGTTTCCATGAAGTTTCCTTGTCGTTTCCTAAATTCCAAGAAATTCTCCTTGCCGTTTTGAAATTATAAATAGGTTTTTAATGGGCTTTCCTAATACACTTATACGTATCAAAACCCAAACCGCCTACATTATAATATATATACATGATATATCTAGACGATTAGGTCTAAACCTCTCGGGCTCACTCTTATGGCGTCTCAAGAAACATAGGGATCCTCAAGTGCATCAGCAGAACAACCCCATTGTGGGACTATGTGATTAAAATCGAAAAGCAAGGTGCAGCAGGAGGGGCTTGGAAATTTAAGTGCAATATTTGCAGTGAAACTCGACAAGGATCATATTCAAGGGTTAGAGCACATTTGCTTGGTATAAAAAGTATAAAAGTTATATCCATTGATGCATATATTAACCATGTTTGCGTGCTCTGTTTTATGTTTTTTTTAGACATGGAGTATTACAGAAGCTTTAATAATAAATATAATAGTAGATGGTGAAGATGATGTTGTAGTTTTGTCTTGTAATGCTTCAATATTTTTTTTAAACATATTATTCTTGAATTCAGTGCATTCAATCGATTTTCATATTCCTATGGTTTAAAGAAAATATAATAATATTTTTCCTGATAAAGTTTTGATCTTTATTTGTGTACTTCACAAAATAAGAAGTTTGATCTTGTTTAATATATATTATATTTATATTGTCGTTAATACTATTATGGATCAATGTGTGTATATAAAATAATATAACATGGTTTCCGTGTCGTGGTGTTTATATTGTTAGATTATATATTTATATTGTCGTGATGTATATTGTTAAAATCGATCAATTTGTTTATATAGGTAGCGGGATTGCTATTTGCAAGAAAGCAACACCGGGTGACAAACTTGAGATGAAACGATTAGAAGAGACGTATGAAGAGAAGAAAGCCGAGTCTAAAGCTAAGGAAGTTGAGTTGCCGTGTGAAGCTGGTATTGGATTTAAAAAAAAAAGGTATTTCAATACCTATTGAAAGAGCTTTTGGTGTTGAAATTAGGGACCAACTGGATCAAGAAATAGCAAGGATGTTTTATACAGGAGGTTTACCTTTTAATCTTGCAAGAAATCCACATTATCACAGGGCTAATAAGTTTGCTGCTGCCAACAAAATTGATGGTTATGTACCTCCTAGTTATAATAAGCTCAGAACAATCTTACTACAAAAAGAAAAAGATAATGTTCACAGGCTATTGGAACCGCTTAGGTCTACATGGAAAGAAAAAGGTGTGACTATTGTGAGTGATGGTTGGAGTGATCGTACAAGAAAGCCTCTTATCAATTTCATGGCTACCTCAGGTAATGGTCCTATGTTTCTAAAAGTAGTGAATTGTTTTGGTGAAGTAAAAGATGGATTCTATATTGCTGGTTTGATGAAAGAAGTCATCAATGAAGTTGGACATCAAAACGTTGTGCAAATCATTACTGACAATGCAACAAATTGTAAAGCGGCTGGACAACTTATAGAGAGTGAGTTTCCTCACATATATTGGACACCATGTGTTGTTCATACGCTTAATCTTGCTCTGAAGAACATTTGTTTACCTAGTAATGTGGAAACAAATGTACTAGCATATGAACAATGCAACTGGATAAAAGAAGTTCACGGGGATGCGCTTACAATAAAAAAATTCATCATGAACCATAACATGAGACTTTCGATTTTTACCAAGTTTACTCCTCTTAGACTGCTTTCGGTTGCCGATACTCGCTTTGCCTCCATTATTGTCATGCTTAAGAGATTAAAACTTATCAAAAGGGGTCTGCAAGCTATGGTCATAAGCGAAGAATGGTCTTCTTATAGAGAAGATGACACCGTGAAAGCGAACTTTGTCAAAGACAAGATTGTGGATGATGAATGGTGGGAAAAAGTATCATATATTCTTAGTTTCACTGGACCTATATATGAGATGATTAGAGTTTGTGACACAGACAAGCCATGTTTACACTTGGTGTATGAGATATGGGATTCGATGATTGAGAAAGTGAAGATTGAGATCTACAAGAAAGAAAAACGTCCGACATCTCAATTAAGTCTTTTTTATGATGTTGTGTATGGTATTTTAGTGGCTCGATGGGCGAAGAATAACACTCCCCTACATTGTTTAGCGCACTCTTTAAATCCAAGGTATATGATTTTAAACTATGCTCTTTATTGTTATTATATACTTATGTTTTGACTTTTGAATGTTGTAGATATTATAGTGATGCATGGTTACTTGAGGATTCCACGAGACGTGCTCCACATAGGGATGGAGAAATTTCAGAAGAAAGGATGAAATGTTTTCGAAGGTTGTTTCCTAATGATGATGAGTATAGCAGAGTGCTTGGAGAGTATGCAATGTTTTCAATGAAGAGTGGTCCTTTTGAGGATTTAACAAGCATTTCAAAGATGGGAACTATGGAACCCAAGAGTTGGTGGGTTAACTTTGGTGCCCAAACTCCTTTTCTCCAGACTTTGGCTTTTAGCTTACTTGGACAACCTAGTTCTTCTTCTTGTGCCGAGCGTAATTGGAGTACTTATGCATTTATTCACTCGCTTAGGGGGAACAAATTGACTACAAGTCGTGCTCAAGACTTGGTTTACATCCACAATAATCTCCGGCTTTTGTCAAGGAATCCGAATGATGATGGAAAGATGTGGGATGTGGGTGGAGATGCTTTTGATTCGATGGAAGATGTAGGATTTTTGGAGGTTGCCGACCTCACTCTAGATGAACCGGATTTTGAAAAAGATTTGATTAATTATTGAGAATTAATTACATTTGAAATATGTAGTATCTTTTGGAGTTTACGCTTTACACTTTACAATATTATCTATTTTGGAATTTCTTTAATATATTTTTATATTTTTTTTATTGCTGTATCTTTGCCGTTCCCGTATCTTGAATTTTTGAGTTTTGCCGTTCCCCGTTCCCGTATCGTCCCCGTACCAACCTGCCATACCCGTTTCGGTGCTACCTAGCGTATAATCCAATATTTTATTCATTATTCTTTTCGATTTTCAATTGGTTATTGCTTTTCATCTATTCTTTTCAACCGCCCTTTACTAGTTTTGTTGACTTATAGTGAATCTCGAAAAAATATTAAGTTAATTTAGACGTTTTATAATTGTTCACTTTAATAGTGTGTTTGATTTTAACTTAAAATATGTAACTTTTTATGTATTTTATTTGATAGCTATAGTTCTGTTTTATTTTATTTTCTTTTCTTTCATATAGGATATAGCTGTGTATTTTTTTTATAGTCGAAAGTTTAAAATGGAACGTACTAGTGACAAGTGGTGTTCTCCATAAATGAGTTTTCACTATTTACAAAGCGCATGTATAAAAAAATCTCCAGTTTATATATTATGTTATTAGTATTCCTGACCGACCCAAACCGAGCCTATCCAAAAATTTCTATGTCCGCTTGTATAAAATTGGAGCATCTAAAACAATGAGAACATAGGATTAATTTCCTGGATCCGCCACTGCCGCCGCGTAGCGCAGGAGGACTTTGCTAGTTATTTATACATGCAAGAATAAAGGTAAACAGTAGCAAAATTTCAAATATTATATTACCACATATACAACTAGATTAGAAGCCTAGTGTAGTGAGGTAATTGAATAATTGAAATATTAAATATCTAGTGTTATAGAAATTATAAAACGAGATTTTAAGATAAGTTATGATTAAAATTACATATAATAAGTCTTTATTGTGACAAAAAGTATGTCATTGTTGTGCTCCACATATTAATATTAGCTCATATGGGTTTGAGGGAAAGACTAAAAAGCTTTATTTATTTATTTCACAACAAATATAAGATTGTGGGTCATGTTCATGTGACATACTTGGTAAGCCAGTTCAACATGTCTGTGTGGGCCTCCTCAGCAGCAGTTTCATCATTCTCACTATATCTTGAAGCCCATCCATGACCAACACCTTTGAATATCTTCACAAAGCTTTCAACCTGCAGTTTTTAACTTTTTATTAAAAAACAAAGAATTCCGTCACTAAACTCTAAACAAAGAAAGACAATATCATGGAATGGAACTTACTTGTTGATTTTCTGATAAAATCTTCCCGTAACGTTGGACTTCTTCTTGCGGGCACAGTTGGTCAAGCTCACCTCCTAATATGGCGGTTGGAACCTTCACTTCTGTAATAACAGTTAACAGTTTCAACCTATTTACTTAGAAGAGAAATGGGTTGATTCACATGTTTAATCTCTAATGTATCAAACCCATAGAATTAGTTTGTAAAAGAAAACTAATTGGGGTTGAATGCCAAGTATATATGTGTAAAACTTATTCTATTCAAAATATTAGATTCTTACTCTTGAAATAAGTTTAACTAACTTTTCTAATCATTATGACACTTAAAGTTTACAAAAAAGCTCAAGATTGTCCAAGACAGGTAGGACGTATTGTATACAACTCGCCATTTTAACACATCTAAGAGAACAAACCGTGAACATCTTTGTCTGCCAAGCGGCCAGGGTGCAGTATAACAGCAGCAGCCTTAATATCATTATTATATTTTGCCAGTTTAACAACCATCATTCCTGAGAAAGAAAGAAAGAATACAACGTGTGACGCATATTTATATATCCATCCCCCTAGGCTTTTAGACACAATCGACTTTTAACTATTTGCCCGTCATTACTGTTACGAACAACCTGTGAGATTGATTTGGGATTTGTATGTCGTCATTTTTTGTCAAATAAGTCTCACAAACCATGCCTTACCTCCCCAGCAAAAACCTGCAGCACCTACAGCATACACTCCTTTGCTTTTAAGTTCACCAATTATCTTCCTTGCATTGTCACAACCTTTTTCCTAAATTCAAATTATGCATCACAGGAGGTATCATCATCCAACCATATAGATTCTATGAAACATGACAAAAATTATTTGTACAAATTAAAGAACTGACCGGAGGGTGGTTATTTAACCAATTTGCGCGAACTTCGGGAGGACTTGTGCTGTTAATACAACCTCCAAAGAAGAAATCAGGAACCACTACCAAGTACCCAAGACCGGAGATTTTGTCAGCAAGTTTCCTGCATAAGTGAAAAAAAAAATATATTCGTCGGTACACCAAGTCATGATATGTATGATCTTGTCAAACTATATATCCAAGTCATCATAGTCATACGAAAACACATTTTAAAGAAGGTGTAAAACATATGGACATCCTTCATGTTAATCAAAGATGAAATGATTATAGCATTGACGTACTCACAGGGAGCGCTGAAAACATTACCTCAACATAACTCCTTCATAGCCTGCATGTATAAAAAAAAAATAAATAAATAAACTCAGGCAGAGGCACTTGTTAAATATTATTTGCTTTTCAAGACCAACCGGTCATGGTTTCAGTGATACATGCATGCTATATCAATTTTTTAGGTTTTTGTTTGACTTTTGAGGTCAACCACAGGTAAAGTCAAAATTAACATGAAGAAAATAAACAGGTTTTGGGTTGTACGTTCAAGAAATGGGTCGTGTTCTGATTGACCCATTAGCTTGGCGAAGAACTCAAGAGTTTAGTCATTTTCTTATGTATTTTAGTACATAAATTTGATTTGGAAACCCGACCTCCACCCGCCCAAGGTCGACTACTCGACTGCCGCCAGCCCCTTGGCTCTCCCAGATGCGCGGAAACCCGACCACCACCAGCCGTGGAATAATTGGTAAAACCTCACCTTCCATCCGAGTCAAACCGGTGCCACACGTATTCACTCTTCTACAACAAGGGTGGGGTGCTTATTGTTAGTTATATCGTTATTTTATTGTTAAAGCAAGTTGCCATGCTCTGCTCACCCATGAAAAAGGTTTCAAAACGAACAAGCTAATGCGCCAACCAACCCGTTTACAACTGATTTGACCCGTTTAGGCATATGGATTACACATATGATGCTACAGGATTCCTAGTATGAGTAAGAAAATTAATTTAATCTTTAGTGTTCAAAGTCACAAGTTAAGACTTAAAACTATCCGTTGTGGACGCGAGCGCAGACAGACGATGGTGGTCACAGGAGAAAATGAGCTTTAGGTGACCGGGTTAAAGTCTGTGGCACCAAGGGTAGGTAGGTAGGTAGGTAGGAAAGTAAAAGTGATTAGAAAGAATAATGAGGGAGGGAGTGAAGAGATAATACCGAAGGCATCTGAAGCGACAAGGATAGCGCGATTGGGTTTGGAGCAGCGATCATCGCCAGTAATATATGATATGAGGCCTCCTATTTCTTCAACCCTCCCATTTCCATAACTACTGTTCAAATCCGGTGGATTCGCATAGCATTCCGCCCCCGACATACTTTGTCTTTCTTTAGTTGCCTAATCAAAATTAACACTTTATTATCCTAGATTTTTTAAACTTAAATCTATCTTTACATCTTTAAGAAATGAAATCTATTAATCCCAACTTTGAGAGGTTGGAAAGCAACAGTCCCAACTTGAAAGTTGTAAGATAACAGTCCAATTTGTCATGTATTTTATTTTGTTGGCCCCAAACTAACCTCATTAAGTTTTTCTGTCAAATGCTGACGTGGACTGCCACGTGGCGTCTGACGTGGCCAATCTGTCCCACTTGGCAAAAAAAATGGGCCCTCTTTATCCACTTGGCTTTTTTAATTATAAAAACTTTTAATAATAATAAAAAAGAATTATATATATATATATATATATATATATATATTATACACACATACAATATATACACACACATATACACACTATCTTTCATCTCTCTCTTCTCTCTACCACCCACCACCACCACAACCATCACCACCAACCACCTCCCACCACCACCACCACAACCGCTCCCCACCAAATTAGGGCTTCTTCCACCACGAAACCATAACCAGACGAAACCATAACCATACCAAAACCACCAGATCTGCAACCACCTCCACAAAACCCCACCTACAACCACCAACAACCACCTCAACCGCCGCCATCTGCAACCACCTCCACAAAACCCCACCTACAACCACCAACAACCACCTCCACAAAACCCCACCTACACGAAACCCTAATTGTTTTGGGGGAGAAACCCTAACAACGATTTGTAGCTTATAGAGGAGAGAGGAATGGAACCAGGAAGTAAAAGAAAGAAGAGGAGGAGTTCCGGCGGCGGTGACACCCTCGTCGCCTGATCGTGAAACCACAAGTAAAACCCATCTCGTTCCCTTCTCTTGGTCGATAATCTGTAGTATGATGTTGTTGGGTAACGAGTCGAGTCGGGTTATGGTTGTGGATTATGACGGTAATGGTGAAGACTCTCTCTCTCTCTCTCTCTCTCTCTCTCTCTCTCTCTGTGTGTGTGTGTGTGTGTGTGTGTGTTTACTTTATCAGAGTTTGGGGGGTTTGGTGGTGTTTGTGGTGGTGGTGGGTGTCGTCGGAGATGGTGGTGGTAGACGGTGGTGGCAGGTGGTTGTTGTTGTGGTGAAGATGATGAAGATATAGGGGTGTGTGTGTGTATATATATATATAAATTCTTTTTATTATTATTTAAAGATTTTTTTAAATAATTAATAGATTTTTTTTAATTGAAAAAACAAGTGGGACCCATGTTTTTTTGCCAACTGGACATACTGTGCCACGTGGACTGCCACGTGACACTTAACAGAAAAATTTAACCTTAGTTAGTTTGAGACCATTAGAATAAAAACATTGACAAGTTGGGACTGCTCCCTTCCAACCTCCCAAAGTTGGGATTATTAAATTCCATTTCCCCTAAAATAAACTCAATTGTGTCACATGACACTCCCATGTTACACCTCCATTCCTCTCTCTTCCTATATTGTGCCATGTGTCTCAACCTTATAATTTATAAACTTTTTTTTAATTAATTTAG
Source organism: Ambrosia x helenae (assembly GCA_030844895.1). NCBI lineage: Eukaryota > Viridiplantae > Streptophyta > Magnoliopsida > Asterales > Asteraceae > Ambrosia > Ambrosia x helenae. The sequence continues at coordinate 71,534,500 of CM061234.1, forward strand.
TCAAAATCGGTCAAGGTGTTTTATTAACTTTCCTAAACATTGTTTTGGTAATTAAATGATTATTTTGGTAAAAATTGGTCAAGCATATTATCATTACTAAAAAACTAATCATCCTCATAACAACTCATTCTCCATCCTCTTCTAAACTTTAAAACAATCAAACGAAGCAACCGATCATTCTCCATCCTTGGCGATCCTTCTTCAAGGTATTATCATTCCATTCTCCTGTAACACAATCATTGTTCGTCTATCGCCTCTCCTACGTTTCTTTCCGATTTCGTCTATGTTTCTTTCTGATATCATTATATCTTCATTTGTTTTTGGCGATTAATGTTTTTGTGTCTTTATTTTTTTTATTGATTTTAATGATTTAGGTTTCAATCTGTATGTATTGTGTGTTATTGTGGATCCAAGGCGTAAACGAATTTGATCAAATATATTTGATCATGGTAAAGAAGCCTACTTTTTTTTTTTGTATGTATTGTATATCCATTTGTTTCAGATTTGTACCCGGGCGACTGTTGCTTACATGCTTCTGATATCAAGGTTTGATTTTTGATTTTGAAATCTTTAGTTAGTTTTTATAATCAAACAGTTTGTTTGAAATTTTGTTCTTGGGCTTGATTTTTCTTTTGTTTGATGTTTGCTTATTTATATGAATTAATTATTTGAATAATGTCATTTTATTTAGATTTAAAGGTAAGCACGTATGGAAATGTTTCGTATGCAAATGTATAGACAATGTTTGAAAACCTAAAAAAGAATAAATATTATGATCTTTCTTCATTTTGATACAGTTAACTATTATGTTATATATTCATGCTTTCATCATTTAATACATGAGTTTTTTCATCTCGATATACAGGACGGGCGATTATTAGCTTCAATCCCAGATACGGTAAAACCTCACGGTAAGAGTTTCTAATCTTTTTTATTTAGTTGCTCATCAATATTTTCCATGCTCATGTTATTGATTACCATTTCATTAATAACCTTTAAACACAAAATTATTAATCATATATAAATATAAATACATTTAAAAACAAAGTTAAATTTGAATTTTTTTTATCACAATTAATACGCCTATTTTCATTTGAATTACTTTATTTTTAAACATTCAAACTAATTTTTTTTAAATCCGGTTTTTAAAATTAAATACATTTAAACACAAAATAAATGCTTAATTCTTTTATTTGTCACATTACTATTTTTATCGTATAATTAGCATTTATCATGATTTACACAATATTGGAAACATCTAATGTTAATAATTATGATGAGTAAAGATCAAATACAAAGTGTTTTTCGGTAAGAACTGTGAGAATCAAAGGGGTAAATTTTTTTTTTCTTTTTAGAATTTTTTTTTTTCATGTGCTTAAACATTCTTTCTAGATGAATAATACAAAAAAAAATTAAAATTTTTTTTAGTGTAATTACGTCATTAAAGTAAATACATTAGTTTACACTAGAGTAATTATGTAATTACTCTACACCAATTTTTTTTTTTTTAGTTTTCACTACTATAATACATGTTTAACAATATGGGATAACAAATTTTGAAAAAAAAAATAAAAAAAAATAACCTCCTTTGATTCTCACAGTTCTTACCGAAAAAACACTTTGTACCGGATCTTTCCCCTAATTATGATTACCATTTCATTAATAACCTTTAAACACAAAATTATTAATCATATATAAATATAAATACATTTATAAACAAAGTTAAATTTGTAGTTTTTCATCACAATTAATACGCGTATTTTCATTTGAATTACTTTATTTTCAAACATTCAAAATCAAAATTTAAAAAAAAATCCGGTTTTTAAAATTAAAAACATTTAAACACAAAATAAATGCTTAATCTTTGATTTGTCACATTACTATTTGTAGCGTATAATTAGCATTTATCATGATTTACACAATATTGGAAACATCTAGTGTTAATAATTATGATTACCATTTCATTAATAACCTTTAAACACAAAATTATTAATTATATATAAATATAAATACATTTATAAACAAAGTTAAATTTGATTTTTTTAATCACAATTAATACGCCTATTTTCATTTGAATTACTTTATTTTTAAACATTCAAAATAAAAAATTGCAACTAAACAGTATTATTGGGACACCTTCAGAAATATAATAGTTTGCCTCAATAACTAGTGTCTATCAACACTAGTTCTCAAATGTGGTCAGAAGTTCATGCCCATGCTCCCAGCATCGCAAACATGAGGTTGCTGCACAACCTAATAGCGCTATCAACTAATACCCCGTTCGCTCCCAGCGATTAACCCAATAATATGTAAGGACTTTTCAAGTGATAGAGTGTGTAGTTCACAAAGGACCAATAAGTTTTAAACTAATCAAAGTGCAATCCTCCCCGAGGATTCGTAACGAAAACCTGACCCACCACAGGAGTCAAAACATCTCAATCTGAGATATAATAGTAGTCCCAAACCGGACTAGAAAACGTTTATCAAAGTTGTCTCACCCTGAGACGCATGCTTTTGAGAAAAAGTAGTGAAACTCATCTTAGTATGCACGCAAATAAATCCAAACTCCAAAGTAGGGTGTGCTACCGACTCCTTAATATATGTGTCACTGAGTAAGTATATGTGTAATACCATTACACCATATAACCCGTTTGTCCAAGACGTTTAAATGTTCAAAATCGTATAAGTGACACCTAGTGATTCTACACGCATAAGTAAACCTTACGGACCCGTTGGTGAATATGTTGGTTATCATTAGTTTTACACTTCATATGCATCTCATCTAAGTGCCTATTCAAGTACATGTCATATACATACCACATAGGACTCCAATTAGTCACATAAACTCACAATACACAATCTGCGTTTTCAGGACAGATTATGCGCCATTAAACTAATTTATTAAAAATACTTATACAGTGAGTTAGACTCCCAAATTTTTACTAAATATTCTAGGGTGTCTACGGGACAAATCTATATTTTTAGTTTGTGATAAAACCTTTTACAAAAATTATGAAAATTCACGGAACACAGCTATGTTCAGAAAATACACACAACAGATCAGTTTAGTAGAAAAATTCCCAAAAATCGTGTATTCATCCAAACGGGATGAATCCACTTGAAAAAGCCAAGTTATTCCAATGTTAACCTACTGTCCAAATTGTAACATCACAAAAATTTTCCCCAAATTTTAAATATAAAAACCCCTCACTTTTGTACCTAAGCCTTTATTCTCCTAATTCACGACTTATATATGTATATATATATATATGTATATACATATAATAATAATAATAATAATTATAATTCAGTTTTATAAAAAAAAATATATATATAGATATATGTCTTGTACAGCAGGCCTGATCCACAACCAAATCAATCCCCTCCTTTGGATAACTTTGAGCCCAGCAAGGGTAGCCCAAGCCCAGATCAGACATAGACCAGGCCCAAAACACCCTCCTCCCCTTTACTTTTATTAAAAAAAAATTGGTGCCTTCCCAGGTTTCGAACCCGGACAACCCAGACACACACGCACGCCTCAACCACTGCTCCACATAGCCATCTTGTTTGTAATCCAACTCGTAAAATATTTAAAGGCACAATACTGCTGTTTCTTTTTTTTCCTTTTCTTCTCGTCGAACAGCAGTAGCAGCAGGCATTTTTTTATTTTTTTTTCTTTTCTTTTGACCATTCAAGTGACACCATTAACATATAAATTAACCATGGTTGACTTGGACTCGTGATTTCCGGTCATCTACACGCTCTATGATTATCAATTACCATTCAATTGTTTCCATTATAATTAAAAACGCGTCTCACGATTAAAACTTGGTCAAACTTACCAATTAAGCGATCTAAACATCATCCCTATAAATTGAACGTTTCTGAACCTTCACAACTCGCCATTATCTCCTTCTCAATCCCCAATTCTTCATTTTAATCTTCTGTTCTTATTATACGATCGCGTTTTTGACTCTTCAAGTTGACTAGCCGTTCGTAAACAATTCAACTTTGTAAGTTTAATTTCTGTTGTGGGTTTCATTAATCGGCCTACACACAATGTTTACCCTATGATTAATTGGGTTAACATTGTGTGAGTTAATCAATTGCAAAAGCTAGGGCTCATATGTTTCATTTGGGGAAGAACACTGAACTCGCCCATGTGTTATAATTATAACTAACTGAAACCAAACACAATCACTGGTCTGGACCAAGTGGTTGTGCCTGGTGACTCTGACCCGGCTGACACAGGGTTCGAGTCTCAGCAACACCATTCTTTTTCTTTTTGTTGTTGTTATAAAGCTTAACTTATATATATATTCATTTATATATTCAAAATTCATTTTAAAATACCAAAACCCTTTTATAAATTCTACAAAAATTATATTATGTTAATCTGATGAAAAAGTTCAACACCCAATTTTTAGTTTTCAAAAATTTATTTATTTAATATTTATAATAATTAAATCAAGTTTATTCTATTTTATTTATAAAAATCTATAAAAATATCAAAACGATCTTATTAATTTCCACAAAAATTATCCTAAGCTTTTATAACATTAAGCTTTTCAGAAATGATTTTTATTTCAGAAAAATCATTGATTTAATATTTTTAATCAATTTTTGTTAGTTTTAATCATAATTAAATCATAATAAATTCAATATTTAATATTTTTGCACCAAAATTTTATAGAAATTATTTCTGATTATTTGGAACAGAAATATAAATTTTAAACTTATAATTCTTTAATTTTAATATTTTTAAAATATTAAAGTTAAGTTTTGGCAATTTGTAATAAATAGATTTAAAAATCTATTTTAAAGGAAATAATTTTATAAAAATTATTTTTATACTTTAAACACATTCTTGTAACCATCTTAAGTTTAAATTTCATAAAAAGATTTTTAGTTAATTATTTACTAAATTTCTCTTAATTGGCGAATATTTTTAATATTAATCAAACGAGCAATTATCCCCAATTCGAAGCCCTAGAAACTTATACATTTTTAGGATTGATAGACTTAGACATATTTATTACTTTATTATAGGGTGATACTTGATACATTTGGTCAACACAATTATCCAAATTTCTCAACAGATATAACATTTTACCAAGGTGAGTTTTACATAGCCCCTTTACTCGATTTTCACTATTTTTGGGGTGAAACATGTTTATAACATCATCATTGCAATTCAATCATCAATGTGTCTATGTGTTTTCTATGTTGCATTATGTCTTGAGCATGATTAGAGTAAGCACCATTCTAGCATAATCATTAACATTGATCAGCCGGCGGTATACATTGATAGATCTATTGGACTGACAATCCCACCCGGATACGTGCCTCCTACAAAGGTAGCGTGGGTGTTTGTTATCGTATAACATATTCAATTGGACCATGAGCGTATGGTATGTATCATTTTATAACAGTCATCAGGGTTGATTATGCACTCGATTTATTTCTAGTATGTTCTCACGTATGGACTAGATTGACATGACACATGAATTGCACATCATTTTTACTCAATTATCAAAAACCTATGTAATTCTCACCAACTTTTGTTGACCCAAAACCTTTTCAACTTAACATGTTTCAGGTTCTATTTGCTTGAAGATTTGAATTGATGCTTGAAGATATGTGCATAGTTTTATTCAATTTGATGTACAAATTCTAGAACAATTGTATGTAATTCATTTAAATCATTTAATGGAATCTATTATTCACCATGAGCTACTGAACAATCATCATTACGTGACATCCCGATGTTTCCGCCATCGGTTGGGGTGTTACAGATTGGTATCAGAGCCATGGTTATAGGGAATTAGGTTATTAGAAAAATAATCTAGTCTATAACCATAGGATTTAACAAGTACTTGCTTCTTTTACTTGCTATTCTCTATCTCCTACTTCTTATCCCTACTTTCATTCCTACAAGAAGGTTGCTCTCCATCAGTGGATCTACTCTTAGACTAATAGGACAAAATCCTCAGGTTTAACCTGAACCCCCTTGAGATCTCGTCGAAGTTCTAGATTTTAATAACGAACACGTGCAATCTGGAAGGGTGAACGCCTGTATTCTGAGTCTTCTGTCTAGGCTGGCATTGCGCATATATCCCAATCAGACGAGGGACCCGGATGCCTACCTGGGAATTCTCGGGATGAGTGTTCACTTATAGGCTAAAGCATGTCTTCATATGTTATTAGAATCTGGAATCTTTGATAAGTCAACGTTTTCGTTTATTCGTTTTAATTAATGAATAAATGATTACATTCCTTATATCACCTCATTCATTTCATGCCACATTGAACCTTCATTGTGTCCCTTACGGATCATGTCTCCACGTCGTAGCACTCGCAATAACAGTGGTAAAAACCAAGAGGAAAGTAACAACAACCACAACACCAACCACAACAACAACAAAAACAACAAAGGTGTTGATGCCCAACTGGCTGCGATTATCCCCAACCCAGCTCAGGTTACTAATCCTAATCGTCCTGGTAATCACAACTATGGTCAATGCTATGAATGTGAAAACCCAAATCACTACCGTAACCGATGCCCTAAACTAAACCGAGATCAAGACCCTCCAGCTACTTAACAGCAAGTCCCACCATTTAAATGTTGTCTACCTTTAAATCTATGTATTGACATTTTATTTTCAAGTAATAAAATTCAAGTATTATCGTAACATCTGTGTGCATGCTTGCTTTAATATGAACTAATTGCTATATCTATGATCATACGTGCTTACTTGTACCAAACAACCTACTTAACGATTGGTAGAGGTCATCATGTCTTTCCAACAGTCGGGAGAGGCCCTACCACCTGCTCAACGACTGGTGGAGACTATCAGACTTGCTCAACAATCGAGAGTCATAGAAGAACGCAAAACCCTAATGTAAGGTAAATTAGTGATTACGGTCCGGAACGTAATCGTGAATTTACAGGTACGTTAAGGTGGTGTGGAATTCTATCAAAATTTTCGGTAGTTAACCAAATGTAAACTCTAGATATCTAGTAGTTCATTTAGTAAATCAACTCACGCATAACACGCCTCTTATCCACACTATTCGAGACAGGTTACTCTATTCATTGTCGTAACATAAAATTCTTCAAGTCACACTCGTCCTAATTTTTACCCAACCCCCTTCAACCCTGTGTTTTCAATAAACTTCGGGACGAAGTTTTCAAAAGTAGGGAGACTGTAACATCACAAAAATTTTCCCCAAATTTTAAATATAAAAACCCCTCACTTTTGTACCTAAGCCTTTATTCTCCTAATTCACGACTTATATATGTATATATATATATATGTATATATATATAATAATAATAATAATAATAATTATAATTCAGTTTTATAAAAAAAATATATATATATAGATATATGTCTTGTACAGCAGGCCTGATCCACAACCAAATCAATCCCCTCCTTTGGATAACTTTGAGCCCAGCAAGGGTAGCCCAAGCCCAGATCAGACATAGACCAGGCCCAAAACACCCTCCTCCCCTTTACTTTTATTAAAAAAAAATGGTGCCTTCCCAGGTTTCGAACCCGGACAACCCAGACACACACGCGCGCCTCAACCACTGCTCCACATAGCCATCTTGTTTGTAATCCAACTCGTAAAATATTTAAAGGCACAATACTGCTGTTTCTTTTTTTTCCTTTTCTTCTCGTCGAACAGCAGTAGCAGCAGGCATTTTTTTTATTTTTTTTTCTTTTCTTTTGACCATTCAAGTGACACCATTAACATATAAATTAACCATGGTTGACTTGGACTCGTGATTTCCGGTCATCTACACGCTCTATGATTATCAATTACCATTCAATTGTTTCCATTATAATTAAAAAACGCGTCTCACGATTAAAACTTGGTCAAACTTACCAATTAAGCGATCTAAACATCATCCCTATAAATTGAACGTTTCTGAACCTTCACAACTCGCCATTATCTCCTTCTCAATCCCCAATTCTTCATTTTAATCTTCTGTTCTTATTATACGATCGCGTTTTGACTTTTCAAGTTGACTAGCCGTTCGTAAACAATTCAACTTTGTAAGTTTAATTTCTGTTGTGGGTTTCATTAATCGGCCTACACACAATGTTTACCCTATGATTAATTGGGTTAACATTGTGTGAGTTAATCAATTGCAAAAGCTAGGGCTCATATGTTTCATTTGGGGAAGAACACTGAACTCGCCCATGTGTTATAATTATAACTAACTGAAACCAAACACAACCACTGGTCTGGACCAAGTGGTTGTGCCTGGTGACTCTGACCCGGCTGACACAGGGTTCGAGTCTCAGCAACACCATTCTTTTTCTTTTTGTTGTTGTTATAAAGCTTAACTTATATATATATATTCATTTATATATTCAAAATTCATTTTAAAATACCAAAACCCTTTTATAAATTCTACAAAAATTATATTATGTTAATCTGATGAAAAAGTTCAACACCCAATTTTTAGTTTTCAAAAATTTATTTATTTAATATTTATAATAATTAAATCAAGTTTATTCTATTTTATTTATAAAAATCTATAAAAATATCAAAACGATCTTATTAATTTCCACAAAAATTATCCTAAGCTTTTATAACATTAAGCTTTTCAGAAATGATTTTTATTTCAGAAAAATCATTGATTTAATATTTTTAATCAATTTTTGTTAGTTTTAATCATAATTAAATCATAATAAATTCAATATTTAATATTTTTGCACCAAAATTTTATAGAAATTATTTCTGATTATTTGGAACAGAAATATAAATTTTAAACTTATAATTCTTTAATTTTAATATTTTTAAAATATTAAAGTTAAGTTTTGGCAATTTGTAATAAATAGATTTAAAAATCTATTTTAAAGGAAATAATTTTATAAAAATTATTTTTATACTTTAAACACATTCTTGTAACCATCTTAAGTTTAAATTTCATAAAAAGATTTTTAGTTAATTATTTACTAAATTTCTCTCAATTTGCGAATATTTTTAATATTAATCAAACGAGCAATTATCCCCAATTCGAAGCCCTAGAAACTTATACATTTTTAGGATTGATAGACTTAGACATATTTATTACTTTATTATAGGGTGATACTTGATACATTTGGTCAACACAATTATCCAAATTTCTCAACAGATATAACATTTTACCAAGGTGAGTTTTACATAGCCCCTTTACTCGATTTTCACTATTTTTGGGGTGAAACATGTTTATAACATCATCATTGCAATTCAATCATCAATGTGTCTATGTGTTTTCTATGTTGCATTATGTCTTGCGCATGATTAGAGTAAGCACCATTCTAGCATAATCATTAACATTGATCAGCCGGCGGTATACATTGATAGATCTATTGGACTGACAATCCCACCCGGATACGTGCCTCCTATAAAGGTAGCGTGGGTGTTTGTTATCGTATAACATATTCAATTGGACCATGAGCGTATGGTATGTATCATTTTATAACAGTCATCAGGGTTGATTATGCACTCGATTTATTTCTAGTATGTTCTCACGTATGGACTAGATTGACATGACACATGAATTGCACATCATTTTTACTCAATTATCAAAAACCTATGTAATTCTCACCAACTTTTGTTGACCCAAAACCTTTTCAACTTAACATGTTTCAGGTTCTATTTGCTTGAAGATTTGAATTGATGCTTGAAGATATGTGCATAGTTTTATTCAATTTGATGTACAAATTCTAGAACAATTGTATGTAATTCATTTAAATCATTTAATGGAATCTATTATTCACCATGAGCTACTGAACAATCATCATTACGTGACATCCCGATGTTTCCGCCATCGGTTGGGGTGTTACACAAATTCCATAACTTAATTCCTTGTAAAACTCGAGTTATGATTGTTTAAAGTTGACTCAGTTTCTTAATCCGAAAATCGGACATGACCTTTAATCAAAGAAAATTCCAAAAACATATCAAACGACATCCAAATCAGATGATTTTGCCCATTCTAAAAAGCTAAGACCATGTACAATCCATTAATGTAAAGAATCGATTAAAACAATTATTTTCAAGCCACATAATAGACCCTACAAATGGACATTCAGATTCTATCTAGATTCTAATCATGCAATATTATCAATTATATCAAACCCTAGTTGCATATTATCAATCAATAACACCTAATAATCATCATACAACATTAATAAGAACCACATCTGATCAAAACCCTAATGATACATCATAAACATCATCATTCACAAATCCTAGAAGTCTAAAACATTAAGAACATGCATAACCATGCAACCTATCAATTACTAATCGCATAAGATTATGTTTAACCCATTCAATCTTTATAAACCTCAAGTTTTAATCTTTATGAAAATGTTTCAGACCTGGAGTTATAAGGTTTTATAACCTATTAAGAAAGATTAAAACACAAGAGATTGAAGATTATACCGCAAGCTCTTCAAAACAATCAACCGAATGCTCTTGAAGCTTCCCGGTCGATGTTCTTGCGCCTTAGCAGGTGTTTTGGGGTTAATATTTCATAAATAGGGCAGTAGGGGCGATTAGGGTTTGAGTTTTGGAGATACAAGAGGCTTAAAGTTGCTTAAATAGTAGTTTAAGGCGGTTTGGACTTGTCAGGCCTCCGTGAGCGGCCGCGCGGAGCCTGTGAGCGGCCGCTCACAGCTCCCGGCTCGCTCCTGGTGACCTGCTTCGTTGCCCAGCCTGTTTCCTTCGATGTTTTTGCTATTTTGGACCATAACAAGTGTAACCCCATGTGTTAAGACCCCAACCATCCTAATGGTCCATCCATTATGGTTTTTATTAACGTATTCGGTTTAAGTTCACGTAATCACATACAGTTTGCACATAGTTTCACAGAGTATCATAAAAGCACGTAATTGGAATCAATCTTAATCAATTAATTCCCAAAGCGTTTTGGAGAGTAGTCCAAAAATGAGAAGTGAATCGCGCATCGCGATCAGATATAATAGAAGTAGGCACCCCATGCCTAGAGACTACCTCCTTGACGTAGAGATTAGCTAGTTTCTCAAGCGAGTCCGTTTCCTTTATTGCCAGAAAGTTTTCCGATTTGGTTAAACGTTCCACGATAACCCAAATCATGTTATGGCCAGTTGGCGTTCTAGGAAGCTTTGTGATAAAATCTATAGAAATCCCGTCCCATTTCCACATAGAGATTTCTGGTTTGTGGAGTAGGACTGAAGGTTTTTGATATTCAATCTTAACCTTCGCACAAGTCAAGCACTTACTAACATAAGTGGCTATTTCAGCTTTCATGTTTGGCCACCAGTAAAGAGTTTTAAGATCTTGGTACATCTTGTCCGAACCAGGATGTACCGAATATCGAGAGGTGTGAACTGTTAGGATCTGAGTTTGATTGTTTTGATTATATTTAACTAAAATGATAAGAGTGAAATGAATATAGAATGGAAAGTGCAGCGGAATAATAAACTATTAATCAAAACACGATAGTAATTTTTTTCTGATCGAATGCTTTCATTTATCTAAAAGATTACAATCATACAAGTACTCCCCCTCAGCCTGATCACACAGTGATTGTTTGTCTGAGAGAATGTTTGTGTGTGATGCAATAGAACCGTACAAGCACTGTTCTATTTATAGACAAACCTAAACCACTGATGACCTAGGCTGATGTCACCTAAGACAGTGACCTCTAACAGAATAACAAACATAAAACATCTGCCTATTACAAACTACTGTTACATTGAAAACACTAAAGGTAAACTACTGTTGTAGGAAAACTCTGATGGTCTTGTATCCTCTGCTGGAGCCTAAGTGCTGTTGACTCCAGCAGTGTTTTAGTCTTCAGTACTTGGATCAGCAGTTGTTCTTCATCAGACCTTTGGTCAGCAGTTGTTCTTCATTAGTGTTTATTCAGCAGTCCTTTGTATCAGCAGTTGTCATAGCAGTTGTTTGGATAGAACAGTTGTTAGAGTCAGCAGTCTTTTGGGAGAAGTATGTTGTAAGGACTGTTTATTGAGAGGATCAACTGTTAGCATATTTTGGCTTTCCAATCATCTGTTCTTCTCCAGGTCAGCAGACCCAACAATCTCCCCCTAGAACAGATGATGCCAAAACTCAGCTTTATTTACTGATCTTTATTCCTCATCAGACTTTCTCTGATTTGACCTTTGAATTGTAGTTCAAAGTTCAGAGCAAATAAGTCTTCTTCATCTCTTTCAAGTTCTAGATTTAACAATGTTTGAAGATCATCTACACATAGGCTGTATGCATCTTCCATGCTGATCTTCTGAACTCTTCCATCTGACCTGAGCAGAGTCAATTCATGGTTGTCTTTGTTGACTTTCCATTTTAGAATTTTTGAGTCAGTGGATTTGCTGAGATGAACTTTTATTTGGGATGAGTTAGATGATGGGGGTCTTCCAATGAGTTCCCTGAGTTTCTCTGTTGTAGGATCAGAGAAAAAGTGTATCTGATTGAAGAGCCCTTCCTTGATGAATGTATCAGCAAACTTCTTCTGATCTTCTTCTGACATTTCCTTCTGTTTCTTGAACTGTCTTCTTGCAGCAGTTGATAGATCAGAAGTTTCAAGTAAGCTGTCCAAGTAAAAGTCTGCTGGGGTCTCTTCATCAGTGGCTCATCAGTGTAGACAGATTTTCTTGGCAGGCTGGGATCCTTCTTTCTGTTTTCTTCAAGACTCTTGTATGTCTCAACCAGCCTTAGCTCAGACCATCTAGAGACAGACCTCATTTCCCCATAGTTAACAGCTACTATCTCTTGTCTCATCCTTTTAAACTTTAAGGCTCTGACTGGGTCTCTGCCTTTGCCAAAATTAGGAGTAGAGACTTTAGCCTTGGGGTCTTTGGCCATTTCTTCTATTTTGAGAAGTTCTTCTCTTAGTGCATGTGTGGTCCAACCATTAAATTGCTTTTTGGTTGCTTTATATGGCTTGGTTGCCAAGATCTGTTCCAGAAGAGAATCCCTAACCTCCTTCTCCAAGTCACCACTGAGAGGCATGGAGGACATGGAGTTGCTCAGGGTCTTAGCAAAATCCTCAATCCTTCTGAGTTTGCTAAGCTCTGCTGAATGGATGCCCTGAGCAGTCCTGTCATCCTTCCCTTTGCATTTCTCCTTAATGATGGCATCTACCTGTTCACCCTTGTATTTAAGATATGTATCAATGTTTAGGGGAACAGGGAAATTTGGGAGAGATGGGAAGGATCTGTCAGATGGTTGATCAGTATTGTAGAAGGATTGTAATTCCCCCTTGAGTAGATCAAGTTCAAGGGGATACCGAACAACCAATGGTGTAATGGTTGGTGGTGGTCTATGGGAACTGAATTTGGATGTGTGTGGTGAGAATGATGAAATTGGAATAGCTGTGATAGGAGGAGTGGATTGTGCAGTTGATGTGGTGTTTGGTGATGTGTGTATGTTTTCATCATGTACAACAAAGGTTGATTTTCTCTTCCTTGTGTACAAGATTTTGGGGGATGGTGATTTGGTAGCAGTGGTTGGATTAACATCTGTTGGCCTTTTAGTAGGTCCAGCAGATGTTTGGGATTTGGTTGGTGATGTAGGTTTGGGTGTAGGTTTGGTGGTTGTATGTTCAGATGTGCTTGTAGGTTTAGGTACAGTGGTTTGGGAAGCAGTGTTTTGTGTGGTTTCAGTGTTTTGGGGTGGCAGTGGTTTCAGCAGCAGTGGTTTTGTCAACAGAGGTGTTTAGCTTGGATGGTGGTTTTCTGACATGCTTAGCAGGCCTTTTCATCCTTTTTGAGGATCCCACATCTTCAGTTTCCTGGTATTGTTTTTTCTAGAGGTTTACTAGCGACTCTGCTTTAACTTCCAAGGTGTCAGCCCTTTTCTGTTTGTCCTGAGCAGCCTTTTCAGCTTCTATGTTTGCAGAGTTGTCTACTGCTTTGTTTTTATCAGTGGTTTGTTGTGGTGCTGTTGGTGTTGCTTGTTATTGTTGTTGTGGTGCTGTTTGTGTTGCTTGTTGTTGTGGTGCTGTTTGACTAGCCTCTAGTTTGTTGGCAGTCTTGGCTTGGCCTTTTTTAGAAGGTGGACAACCAAAGGGATCTAGCTTTGGTATCCTATCTCTGCCACTCTCCCCCTTTTTGGCATCATCAGCCGTGAAGACATCATCATCTTCATCCCTGAGAATGGTGGTAGGGGCAGAGCCAGTGGTCTTCAGCAGGTGATCTTTGATGGCTTTAATGTCTGCATGTGTATCTTTGTACCTTGCATCCACCATGTTTCTGATCTCAGCCATATATGTTTCATGTGTCTGATCAGCTAGTTTTATGTGGGATATGATGATGGGGGAAACGGATTTCCATAGCTCACTAGCTATATCAGCTGTTGATGGTTGACTTTTGGAAAGGTCTGCTATGGAGCCCAGTATAAGCTTGACATCAGATTTGATGTCTGCTACAGAGGTTTCAATTGCATGAACTCTGTCCGTCAATTCTTGGTATTTTGACCCATCTCCTAAGTTAATAGGATCATCTGAGTCCCTACCAGCGGTAGTTCTACCTGATTCAGTCCTAATAGGTGAATCAGATGCCCCTTTTTCTTGGTACTGGGGACTTCCAACTGTTTTTGGGGACACTATAGTGGCCTCATCAGTTGTTGCCTTCAAGGGAGTCTTAGCAATGTAATCACTGTCCTGATGTGAGACAATGGTCTCTACATCAGTAGTGGCTGCTCCACTTGAAAACTCACCTAGAGTGGCATTGAACTCAGGTGGTGTAACCTCCTCTACTGTTTGTTGGATAGCAGATTGAATGTTCTCAGGACCAGTCACTTGTGGGGGTATGCTCTTAGTGATAGGTGGAAGAGAGGAACTGGGATCTTCCTGAGATTTCTCAATTGCCTCAAACATAGGTTGCATGGTTTGTGGAACATGATGTGATGGTGAGGGTGGAGGAGTAACAAGAGAATTAGCCCTGGGAGAGGGGCTTGTGAACATTTGGCCAAGTGACTCAAATGTATCATGATGTGTTTCCCCTTGGCTTACAACATGATCCTTTTGGGAGGATTTATGAGGAGTTTGGTCAGGTGGAGGTATGTCCAACTGTTGTGAGGAAGTAACAACAGTGGTTTCAGGTTGCTTTGGTGGTGCAACAGAGTTTTCTTCTGGTACCTCATCATCCAGAAGTCTCATTTGTGTTGAGTGGTGTTTTGTGGATGGATGTTTCTTTTGGAAGTGGCTGGTGTGGGTTTCACAGCACTGGATGTAGTGCCATGATCACCAGGAGCAGTGGGCTCAACAACAGAGGTTTTGACAACAGTTGTTGTCTTTGTCCTCTTTGTTTGTGTTTTAGAAACTTTGGACACTTTTTCTTGGGTGCTTCCACCCAGCATTCTAGTGAAAGTTTCATCAGTTAAGCTTTTCATTTGCATTGCCTCACCCTTTTTGAAAACTTTTCTGGTAAGACCTTTTGTAGGATTACACTAAGAATTCTTGGGTAAATAAGAAAAGCATTGTTAGACCCAGACTTAATTGCTTTCACATTTGACACTAAGTCCATAAACAATCCCTGGGAAAGATTGAAGTCAGAGTTTGACAACATGGCATAACCCAGATATTGCATCCTTAATGGGATTTCATTGAAGGATGTGGACTTAGCTGAGACACACAGAAGAAGGGTATGGAAGAAAAATTTCATGACTGGTGGGAAAAACTTTTTGAAAAGAGTTGATCCAGTCATCTGACCATCATACCCTCTTTCTTGGAACTCAGTGTGAAGCTCTGTTTTAGTGAAGGAGTCCTTACCTACAAGGTCATTCAGTGAGAAGGTTGTGGATATGATTTCAGGGGTAATGACGATACTTGTTTCTCCAATTTTGGAAATAATGGAAGTAGGCTTTTTGTCTTGCAATAGAAATTCAGCATTCAACCAGAACTCCTGGAGAGTATCGATATAGATGGGTGCGTCAGCGGTTAAGATGGGTAGGTATTTGGAGTTTAGAAGAATGTCGATGGTGGAATGGAATGAGGCGTTGTCATCTGTTTTAACCAGATATGGGAGACAATTGTGGGTGGCTTTGGCTTGAAGATCCATTTAACTGGATTCCGAGAGTGAAGATGAAAGAAATCTGATTGAGGGATTGAGAATGGAGAAGGCGGTTTCAGTATTTTGAATACAATGAGACAGTGTAACATCTGTTGTGGTAAAACAGGGTTTTTATAGGCTCAAAAGAAACCGCTGATGTGGCCAAAACTCTGCTTATTTGAGCAGACGTGGCAATCATCTGATGGATGAAACATCTGGTGGAAAACAGCTGTTTTGGCAAACAACTGATACACACAGCTGATGGAACCAACTGTTGTATATATATATATGTCTATATTTTTTGATAGATATAGTATATATATATATATAAGGAAACAGTTGTTTTATCTGATCAGATGTTTTGAAACAGATTTTTCAACCAACAGTGGATATGAATGAAACAGTGGTTGTTTTATCTGATCAGATGTTGTAAACAAATTTTTCAACCAAACAGCCTTTTAGAAGAAATTTGATTTTCTGAAACATTTTATTATTATTTCTTTTTAAAAGAAAATTTATTTGTTTAATCCATGTTTAACATACCAATTCTGGAAATCAGATTTGTAAAGGTAGATGTGTCTAAAGCTTTTGTTAACACATCTGCCAACTGATCCTCTGTTGGAACATGGTGCAGAGAAATCAAACCTTTTTCATAGCTGTCTCTGACAAAATGATGTCTGATGTCAATGTGTTTGGTAGTGGAATGAGAGACTGGATTCTTGATGATATTTTCAGCAGCTTGACTGTCCAACATGAGTGGAGTCTGTAGTGCAGTTATCCCAAAATCCAGTAATTGATTTTGAAGCCACATGAGTTGGGCTGTACAGCTTGCAACAGCAATGTATTCAGCTTCAGCTGTTGAGGTTGAAACAGCTGCCTGCTTTTTGCTTTGCCAGGAAACTAAGGCATTCCTTAGAAATTGGCACCCTCCTGATGTGGATTTTCTTGTGGTGTGACAGCCAGCAAAGTCACTATCTGAATAACCTGAAAGCTCAATGTTTCCATTAGCAGGATACCAGATACCAAGTGTGGGAGCACCTTTGAGGTATCTGAATATCCTTTTCACAGCAATAAGGTTTGACTTTCTGGGTGAAGCCTGGGATTTTGCACAGACACAGGTAGCAAACATAATGTCTGGCCTAGATGCAGTTAAGTACAATAAAGACCCAATCATGCATCTATAATGTGTTTGATCAACCAGTTCATCCTTGTCATCAATAGTGGGCAGCTTGACTGTACTCATGGGTGTACTACATGGCTTACAATCATTCATCTCAAATCTGGTTAATAAATTCTTTACATATTTGTTTTGGTGAATGAATGTGCCATTTTGCAGTTGTTTCACTTGAAGACCAAGGAAACACTGAAGCTCACCCATGGCACTCATCTCAAACTCTGCTGTCATGAGTTTTCTGAACTCTTCACACATTTGGTTACATGTGGATCCAAAAATGATGTCATCCACATATATTTGAACAATCATTAAGTGTTTCCCTTTCCATTTAAGAAATAAAGTTTTGTCTATTTTACCTCTTGTGAAGCCAATGGATAAGAGAAATGTGGAAAGAGTTTCATACCAGGCCCTTGGTGCTTGTTTAAGGCCATACAAAGCTTTGTTGAGCTTGTAGACATAGTCAGGATGGAATGTGTCTTCAAAACCAGGTGGCTGACATACATAGACCTCCTCCTGAATTTTGCCATAAAGGAAAGCACATTTGATGTCCATCTGATACACCTTTATGTTGTGGTTGACAGCAAAGGCTAAAAAGAGTCTGATGGCTTCTAGTCTTGCTATAGGAGCAAAAGTCTCATCATAATCTATTCCTTCTTCTTGTCTGAAGCCTTGAACCACAAGCCTGGCTTTATTCTTGACAACAATACCCCTTTCATCAGTTTTGTTTTTGAAGACCCACTTTGTTCCTATAGGACAAAACATCCTTAGGTAGTGGTACAAGCTCCATACTTGTTGTCTTTTAAATTGAAGGAGTTCTTCTTGCATAGCTTCTACCCAACTGTTGTCTTTTAGTGCCTCTTGGTACTTGACAGGTTGTGTGAGAGATAGGAAACCTGCAAAAAGACAGATATTGGAGGATTGGCTTCTTGTGAGCACACCCTCTCTGATGTTGCCAATGATCTGGTCTGGTGGATGAGCTCTTAAGTAAATAAGATCTCCCTGATATGGTATGATGGCATTTTGAGGTGATGGACAGAGGTTTGGTGACTCTGTTGTTGTAACATCTGTTGGTACTTCTGTAGTGCCATCAGATGTTTGGAATGGTAATGGAGGAATGGGTCCAAGTGGTGTGAAACTGGACTGACTTTTGTCAACAGATGATTGTTCAGTGGTTGTGATGGGTGAAGCAGTGGTTTGAGGATAAGACTGGCCAACAGTGGTTGACACAGTTGTGGCAGAGTTTTGACAATTGTTTTGAACAGCTGCTTCCTCTGAGGCAGAATAGATTTTGTAGTGACTGGGGATCACAACATCTGTTCTGTAATCTTGTTGTGGAAACTGTGGAATACCTGCATTGTTAGTTTTAACAGTGATATCTTCAAATTTGAATTTATCTAAATCAAATAGTTCAGCAGGATTTGTAGGGATTTTTAGAGATGAAAGTTCATTGAACTTTACATTCAGAGTTTCTTCTATTGTCTTGGTCTTTGTGTTAAACACTTTATAGGCCTTGGCAGTAGAAGAATATCCCAGAAAATAACCACAGTCTACTTTGGCTGCAAATTTTGAAATGGAATCTTTGAGGTTTAAAATGAAACATGGGCAGCCAAAGATTTTGAAGAATGAAATTAATGGTTTGATTTTGAACAAAATTTCATAAGCAGTTTTTTGATGTCTGTGGTTGATCAAAACTCTGTTTTGAACATAGCAAGCAGTGTTTACAGCTTCTGCCCAGAAAGACAGTGGCAAACCAGAATCTGCTAGCATGGTTCTTGCAGCTTCTATAAGAGTTCTATTTTTCCTTTCAACCACCCCATTTTGTTCTGGTGTTCTTGGGATGCTGTACTGCCTCACAATCCCTTTGGACACACAGAAATCATCCAACTCCTTATTCTTAAACTCTGTTCCATTGTCACTCCTGAAGACTTTTACTGGAAAGTCATATTGTTTTTCAACTTTGGTGACAAAGTCCTTCAATATACTTGCAGTCTCATCCTTAGAATGTAAAAAGTAAATTGGTGATTGTAAACGATTCAATCACAAGGTTATTTTGCATTACTTACATGTGTGTTTAGAGTCATAGAAGGACACAAAACCCTAATGTAAGGTAAATTGGTGATTGCGGTCCGGAACGTAATCATGAATTTACAGGTACGTTAAGGTAGTGTGAAATTCTAATAAGGTTTTAGTAGTTCATTTGGTTTTCATATAGCCAATCAATTCATGCATTTCTTATAAGATTCCTAAAACATAAGTTTAGTATTTTGCTAGATTCTTATGCTTCTTGCTACTTCAGACGAACCTAATCCAATCCTTAAAACTCACATCTCAAACCTCTTATCCAAATTATTCGAAACAAATTATTCTATTACCTATAAATTCATGTCGTGCCTTAGCCCAAACCACAGCTGCCTTAATTTCTACCTAATCAACCTCAAACCTGTGTTTTTAATAACTTCGGGACGAAGTTTCCAAAAGTAGGGGAGACTGTAACATCGCGAATTTCCCCTAATTTTTTTTTGATAAAAAGAATGTATTGTTTTAAACAATATATGTTTTAAATACCTTAAACTAATAATTATTTGTATCTCGACACTTTTGTACGTTTTAAAAATATTTCGAGTCACTTTCGGGCTTATATAATCATATTATGAATTTAGAATAATATAGTTTTAGGGAAATAATTACCAAAAAAAGATTTGTGTGGACCGGGACTCGAACCTGCGTCCACAGCCAACCAACACACAGTGACAACCAACTGAGCCAACTATCATCTTGTGTAGTATTTTAGAAGAAAATAAACTTAACACATTCCTTAAATTGATTAGTCAAAGTCTTAGTCAAACAGTCAAAGTCTTAGTCAAATAGTCAAAGTCTTAGTCAAATAGTCAATTCATCATAAAACCTTACTTTATGATGTTGACCAATTTTAATGGCTAATTGACTCCAAAACTAGTATAAAAACCCACCTATGACCCATTATACTTTGCACCTCTAAATCGATTGTTTCAATCTGATTAAACTTTCCCTCATACCTTTCTTCTATAGTCTATTACTTCTACAATTGAAGCTTTGATTATAAGCTCTTGTAATTGGCGAATTGGAAGCTTGATATTCTTTCTTTTTCGTTTTCTTCAATTTGGACTAGCTACGTTGTTGAGTCTTTGGGATTCGCCTCGCATACATTCACAACACGTTATTCTATGTTTTTCACGAGACATAACATTTTGCTAAGGCGAGTTTACATAGCCCTTTTTTTTTGTTTTACATTTTTGGGGTGAAACATGTTTAAACATTTTATACACTATCATTTACTCATTCTTACATTGTTGAAACTTGTGATTCAACTACACTATCATTTACTCATTCTATCATTTGACTGTAACAAAAAGATACAGTACAATCATTAACATTGATCAAGCCGCCTGTTTAGATTATAGCGCTATAGGTCTGACAAACCCATCCCCCCGCATAAATTCAGGGATGATCGATAACAGTAACAACATTTAACTAACTTGCGAGTTAGTCATCAGTCGACACAAGGTTTGATTGTACAAAGACGCATTGTTACATGTCAGACTCATACTCTATCATCATACAACTGTGATTGTTGTACAAACTATTGTTATCAATTATATTAAAAAACCTATGTATTCTCACCTACTTTTGTTGACCCAAAATATTTTCAACTTAACATGTTTCAGGTTCTACTTGTTTGAAGATTTGCTTGAAGATATGTGCATAGTTTTATTCAATTTGATGTACAAATTCTTAGAACAATTGTATGTAACTTACTTAAATTATTTAATGAAATTTATTATTCACCATGAGCTACTGAACAATCATCAATACGTGACATCCCGATGTTTCCGCCATCGGTTGGGGTGTTACATCTAGAAGCAGATGTTTCAAGTCTTTTAGTAACAGATGTTTGAACAGGGGTGAAAGTCTGTTTGGGCTTTCCTTTTGAAGTCCTAACCACAGGATTTGCAAGAGTTTTAGCTTTGTATTCTTGTATTTTTACATCAAAATTTTTTAGATACAAGCACTCTTTGGTCTTGTGATTCTTTTTCCCACATATTGAACATGTGGCTTTGGAATCACATTCACTTGTTCCTTTGTTAATGTCATATGCTTTTAGAAGAAAACAGTTTTTAGTGACATGATTCTTCTTCTCACAGAAATCACAGAACAAGTTGACAGTCTTTTCTTTCTTCTTCCCCTTTTCAGTCTTCTTTTCAGCAGATGTTTGAGCATCTGCTGGAAGGTTTTTCAGGGGAATGACTTTTGCCTGAGGAGCTGTCTTTCCTTCAGGTGTTTTAAAATCAACAGGTTTAAAATTCTCAAGAGTATCACACTCATCAGACCAGGTAGGTTTAAATTAATACTTTTCAAGTTCAGTGAATGATGAGGAACCTTCTGGTTTTTCAAGAACAATTTTCTTACCATTTGGTTCAGTGATTTTAATCTCTTGACCCTGCAGGTTTGTTGGAACTATCTCAACAGACTTTTGACTCTTTTTGTTCGTGTTTACAAAAGCTGGAGCAGTGGTTTCAAAACCAAAACCAAACTTCACATGACTTTTGGTTTGTTTGTTGAGTAACATCTCAAAACCTCTACATGATTCCACCCATTTCTCACATTCAACTTGGGTGGACTCAAGCTCACTTTTACAACTTTGATATTTTGCTATCATAGTTTGGAGCTGGTCTTTGGTTATGGTTGCTTCATGTTTTAAGCTGCTTATTTCAGACTCCTTTTCAGTTAAACTTGTTTTTAAATCTTTTGAAAGTTTCTCAAATTTAACTTCATCATCTAAAATTTTCTTTCTAAGGTTTTCATTCACCTCTTTGATGTTAGCAAATGCAATTACACATTTGTCAGAACACAATTCTTTAAGAATTTGAGGAGATACCTTAGCAGCAGCCATCAAAGCACAATCACACTTGCACTCACAATCATCAGATGCACCCCAGGGATCTGAGAGATTCACAACCTATTCTTCAGGTTTTTCACCTGTAACAACTTCATCAACAACATCATTAGTCACAACATCAGATTTAGTCACCACCTCCTCAGATTCAACCTCATCAACCATAGCTATGAAACAAAAGTTTTCTGGTTCATTTTCAGCTTTGGCAACTAATGCAAAATTTTCATCTGTTAACTCATTAGGTAGACTGCTCCAATCAACAAAGCCTTGTGTAAAGAAGCTCTGTTGACTGGTCTCTGCAGGAGCAGAGGATGAAACAACAGTCGTTTGCACAGGTGCTTGAGTAACAGGTGTTTGCACATAGTGGATCTGAGGAACAGTGGTTTGGACATACTGGACAGGAACAGTGTTTGAGGACTGTGCAAAATGAGCAGTGTTTTGCACATTTGGTCCAGGGGTATTATAGGAATTCTGATAAGTGTTGGTCTGTGGTCTTTGATTTGGATAGGTGATTATAGGTGTACCATGTTGACTCCTACATTCCCTAGCAAAATGACCAAGTCTATGACATTTGTAACACTTTATCTTTGATTTATCCAACCCAACCTTTGATCTGCCAGTTAACCCTGGAAACCTTCTCCCAGTTTTCTTGTAAAAATTGTTAGTTCTTACACTAAGAAGGGCCAATTGGTGCATAATGTCCATTTCTTCCAAATCATCAGGGTCAAAGTATTTCAGGTCATCATACTCAAAGGATATATTGTCAGATGCCTGGATATCACCACCACTTGCTGTGAAGGCATAGTTTGGTGAATAAGAATCAGAGTTAAAACCTGAGTTAAAACCTGAAGTTATGTCAATGAAATGATTATAACTCTGATCCTTAGTATTTCCAGGCACCTCATCATGACCCAAAAGTGTTGTATTCCCAAACACATAATCATCAGACACTTTTCCAGAATCCTGGAGCTTCTTTTTCTGGTTAAGCTCTCTCTCATAGGTCAAGAGCTTACCATGAAGCTGGGTCAGTGATAGGTCTTTGAATCCAATTGAGTTTCTCATCACAATAGCAATAGTGTCCCATTTGTCTGGTAGTGATCTTAAAAACCTATGGTTCAAGGTTGAATGAGGGTAAGTAAGACCAACCAATTTTAGTTCACTAATTAAACAATTAAACCTCTCAAACTGTTGAGTTAATGACTCTCCTTTGACATGACTGATTCTCGATTGTTTTCAATAACCTCCTCAGTCCCACCAAATTGTTCTTTCAGTGCATCCCACAACTCCTTTGCACTGTTACAGTGTAACAGCCCAGCATATATATCATTGGGTAGAGCCATGGCCACAATACTGAAGGCCTTAGCATCTAACTCAATTTTCTGAAAACCCTGGTCGGAGTAGTTTTCAAGTTTCTTTGGCTCTTGAACCTTGGGATCTTCAGTACTCGGCACCGTCGGAACATGTGGTCCGAAGATAACCGACTTCCAACACCCAGTGTTCTGTTGAGCTAGAACATGGCTCATCCGACGTTGCCAGATATTGTATTCAGATCTGACAAGCATCGGCGGCTTGTTGTTCGTGCCAGTGTTATGTGGATCGTGATTGATTGAAGCCATTCTCTGATTTTTCAAAAAAAAAACAAAGTCTGTTTAAAAACGGTTGAAACGAAATTAAACTATTACTCTGTTTTCAATCCAACAGGCAAACGATATCAATAATTGTGAGCTGATCTGTTTATATTAAATTGATTTGTTAGATCGAATTTAATTGACCAAGCTCTGATACCAATTGTTAGGATCTGAGTTTGATTGTTTTGATTATATTTAACTAAAATGATAAGAGTGAAATGAATATAGAATGGAAAGTGCAGCGGAATAATAAACTATTAATCAAAACACGAGAGTAATTGTTTTCTGATCGAATGCTTTCATTTATCTAAAAGATTACAATCATACAAGTACTCCCTCTCAGCCTGATCACACAGTGATTGTTTGTCTGAGAGAATGTTTGTGTGTGATGCAATAGAACAGTACAAGCACTGTTCTATTTATAGACAAACCTAAACCACTGATGACCTAGGCTGACCTCACCTAAGACAGTGACCTCTAACAGAATAACAAACATAAAACATCTGCCTATTACAAACTACTGTTACATTGAAAACACTGAAGGTAAACTACTGTTGTAGGAAAACTCTGATGGTCTTGTATCCTCTGCTGGAGCCTAAGTGTTGTTGACTCCAGCAGTGTTTTAGTCTTCAGTACTTGGATCAGCAGTTGTTCTTCATCAGACCTTTGGTCAGCAGTTGTTCTTCATTAGTGTTTATTCAGCAGTCCTTTGTATCAGCAGTTGTCATAGCAGTTGTTTGGATAGAACAGTTGTTAGAGTCAGCAGTCTTTTGGGAGAAGTATGTTGTAAGGACTATTTATTGAGAGGATCAACTGTTAGCATATTTTGGCTTTCCAATCATCTGTTCTTCTCCAGGTCAGCAGATCTTTAGAGTAAAAACCACTGCTCCCAATTCCAAGTCATGGGTGGTGTAATTCTTCTCATGAACCTTTAATTGATGTGAGGCATATGCGCTCACCTTATCATGCTGTATCAGCACACACCCTAGCCCTTGGATAGACGCATCACAATACACCACAAAGTCCTCTATACCCTCAGGTAATGATAGTATGGGTACACTCAAAGCTTTGCCTTTAACAATTAAAAAGCAGATTCTTGGGCATCTCCCCACTTGTAAGTAATACCCTTCTGTGTCAAGGCAGTGAGGGGTTGAGCGATCTTAGAGAATCCCTCAATGAATTTGCGATAGTATCCTGCAAGACTAAGAAACTGGTGCACCTCTGTAGGAGTCTTAGGAGCCTCCCACTTTTTGATAGCATCAATCTTGGCGGGATCGACATGTATTCCTGCCTCATTAACCACATGTCCAAGAAATTGGACATCTCGAATCCAAAAGTCACATTTAGAGAATTTTACATACAACTGCTCATTTCTCAAAAGTTCGAAGATCAGCTGCAGGTGTTGCTCGTGCTCTTCCCTGCTCTTGGAATAAATCAGTATGTCATCCATGAACACTATGACGAATTTGTCCAAATAGGGGTTGCACACGCGGTTCATCAGATCCATGAACACAGCCGGTGCATTGGTTAGCCCAAATTGCATCACCAAAAACTCATAATGTCCATAACGAGTTCGAAAGGTTGTCTTCGCCACATCCTCCTCTCGGACTCTCAGCTGATGGTATCCTGACCTCAAGTCAATCTTAGAATAGAAACTCGACCCTTGCAGCTGGTCGAACATGTCATCAATACGAGGCAAAGGGTAGCGGTTCTTAACCGTTACTTTGTTCAACTCCTGATAATCAATACACATGCGGGACTCCCATCCTTCTTCTTAACAAACAGAACCGGGCTCCCCAAGGTGAAGAACTAGGTCTAATAAAGCCCCGATCCAATAGCTCTTGGAGTTGGGTAGCCAGTTCTTGAAGTTCGCCTGGTGATAGGCGATATGGTGCGCGTGCAACTGGAGCTGCTCCAGGTACTAGATCAATTTGAAACTCCACTTGACGAACAGGTGGGAGTCCAGGTAGTTCCTCTAGGAAAACATCTGGGAACACTCGGACTACTGGGATGTCCTCAATCTTAGTTTCAGTTTCAGTTTCAGCTCGAGTGTCAGATATGTTAGCCAAAATGGCTGGACAGCCCTTACGGATACACTTCTGGGCTTTCAAAAAGGAGATGATGCCCACCATGGCACCACCACGATCACCCTGAATAGATAAAAGTTCTCCACTTGGGAGGGGGATACGAACAATCTTCTCCTGACAGAGAATTTCAGCGTGTTGCTTGGACAACCAGTCCATGCCAACCACGAGGTCAAAGCTACATAAGGTGATAGGTAGGAGGTTGATAGCAAACAATTGTCCATCCAATTAGAGCTTACAGTCATGATGTATATGGATTACCTCAACAGGCTTCCCATCAGCCAATTCTATAGAGTACGGGGTATCAAGAAGAGTACGAACCACCCCTAATTGTTGGCTAAGTTTCGATTACACAAAACTATAGTCTGCACCAGTATCATATAAAATAGAAGCAAGAGTGTCGTTCAAGGAGCACGTACCCGTCACGACATTGTTATCAGTCCTAGCCTCCCTAGAGCCAATCACGAATGCTCCCCATTGTTGTTGTTACCGTTGTGGTTATTGTTGTTAAAGGACTTGTACCTCACATTATCCCACGTTCTCTTGCTATCACCATAAGTAGAAGATGAAGCACCATGCTTCGGAAAAGTACCATGCTCAACAGCTTCATCAATGAGTTTGCGAGCCAGGTGAAAGATTTGTTAGATTCTGGGTAGGTGAGCTGCAGTGGCCAAGCCATGAATATGAGGGACCCACCCTTTTGGTATAAGATTCGATCCGCTGGTAAAGTTGGTTAATTGGATTCGAGCATATAGTATCTAACTCCTGTAGCTTGGTAGTGTAGACGTCGATCTCAGACCCAACCGTCTTTATATAACAAATTTCCAGATTTCATCACAGGGTGCTACGTTCTCCATCCAACTATTTGTAACTCATCGAGTGTGCATGAAGCATACATTACCTATCCTGCCTGGGGCAATTGCATATGGCAAAGACTTATACTATCGAAGCAATCAGACGACCTCCTTCAGTCCCGTTGGAGTTATTGAGGTTTACAACCAATAGAAGCCTTGAAAATACGATGGCAGGTTATTGTTGTGGCATGTGCGTTCAAGGAATAAGAAAGTTCAAATGTGAAAGTCAGGGGAAACGAATGATTTAGCAAAATAGATCTTTACTAGCTTGGAAAGATGCGAGGGCCTCAACCACCCTATCGTTGATCATAAGAACTTAGTCTTATCTAAGTTAACAAAGGGAAAGGAAAGAAAAGACAGGTAAGAAAAAGGTAGGAGCCAAACGTCGCCACACTCTGTCGAAATAGTGGAGCCTTCCTCCTCACTTTCCATATGTTTGTCCTGTAACACCCCAACCGATGGCGGAAACATCGGGATGTCACGTATTGATGATTGTTCAGTAGCTCATGGTGAATAACAAATTTCATTAAATAATTTAAATGAATTACATACAATTGTTCTAGAATTTGTACATCAAATTGAACAAAACTATACACATATCTTCAAGTGTCAAATCAAATCTTCAAGCAAATAGAACCTGAAACATGTTAAGTTGAAAATGTTTTGGGTCAACAAAAGTTGGTGAGAATTACATAGGTTTTGATAATAGAATAAAATTGTTGTGCAATTCATGCGTCATGGCAATCTAGTCCATATGCAAAAACATACTAGAAGTAAATCGAGTGCATAATCAACCTTGTGACTGTTGTAATTGTGGTACATCCCATACGCTCATGGTTCACTCGTTTATATTGCAGTAACAAACACCCACGTAACCTTTGTAGGAGGCACGTATCCGGGTGGGATTGTCAGTCCAATAGATCTATCAATGTATACCGTTTGGTTGATGAATGTTTATG
Organism: Ambrosia x helenae; assembly: GCA_030844895.1. Classification (NCBI taxonomy): domain Eukaryota; kingdom Viridiplantae; phylum Streptophyta; class Magnoliopsida; order Asterales; family Asteraceae; genus Ambrosia; species Ambrosia x helenae. The sequence continues at coordinate 71,562,187 of CM061234.1, forward strand.
CTAGAATTGTGCTTACCCTAGTCATGTTCAAGACATAATGCAACATAGAAATACACAAAGACACATTGATGATTGAATTGCATAAATATTGTTGTAACATGTTTCACCCCAAAAATGGTGATAAATAGAAAAGGGGCTATGTAAAACTCACCTTAGCAAAATGTTGTATTTGTTGATAAATAGAATAGTGTGTTGCCCAAATATGTCAAGTATCACCCTATAATAAGGTAATAAGTATGTCTAAGTCTATCAAGTCTACAAATGTATAAGTTTCTAGGGCTTCGAATTGGGGATAAATGCTTGTTTGATTAATATCAAAATGTTTGATAATTGAGAGAAATTTAGTAAATAAATAACCAAAAAATCTTTTATGAAATTTAAATTTAAGACGGTCACAATAATGTGTTTAAAGTATAAAAATAATTTTTATAAAATTATTTTCTTTTAAAATAGATTATTAAACCTATTTATTACAAATTGTCAAATTTTAACTTTAATATTTAAAAATACCAAAATTAAAGAATTATTAGTTTAAAAATTATATTTCTGTTCCAAATACTCAGAAATAATTTCTATAAAATTTTGGTGCAAAAATATTAAAAATTGGATTTATTATGATTTAATTATGAATAAAACTAACAAAAATTGATTAAAAATATTAAATAAATGATTTTTCAGAAATAAAAATCATTTCTGAAAAGCTTAATATTATAAAAACTTAGAATAATTTTTGTGGAAATTTATAAGATCGTTTTGATAATTTTATAGATTTTTATAAATAAAATAGAATAAACTTGATTTATTTATTATATATATTAAATAAATAAATTTTTGAAAACTAAAAATTGTGGGTGGAACCTTTTTACCAGATTAGCTTAAAATAAATTTTTTTAGAATTTTTAAAACAGTTTTAATAATGAAAAACGAATTTATAAAATTATGTGCTTTATATATGCTTATTGGTTTAAACCGGAATAAGAACAAAAATAGACGCCACTGCCGGGACTCGAACCCGGGTGGCTCAGGAGGTAGGCATGGGTCACAACCACTTGGTCCAGACCAGTGGTTGTGATCATTCTCATTAAATTTAAAAATAAATACTTAAACGATCTGTGTTCATCCCCAAAACTATCATGCGAGCCCTAAGATTTCCAATCGGACGATTCACACATCAATAATCCGATTAACCTTAGGGCTATTGATGTGTGGATGCCGATGATCAAAACCCACCAAAATAATTATACTTACAAGGTTGTTTCGAGTACGATTGGTCGGTCAACCTTGAAAGTCAAAAACGTGATTATATAAGCAAGAACAGAGTGTTTTGTGAAGAATTGAAGGTTAAGAGAGGAGTATTGGCGAGTTGTGATGGCTCGTCAATGGTCAATTTATAGTGTAAATGTCCAGATCATAGAATTAGAAATTTTTGACTCGACTTGAATGTTTGCGAGTAAAATTGGTCAAAATTGAAAGGATTTGATGATGATTACAGGCATAATTAACGCGTAATATCCGTCATTTACATGTCACGAAGAGATTAGTCAATTATTTCCTTAAATTGGTTCAATCTAAAGTCAAATGTGTAGAACAAAGGGGCTGTTTGCGCGTCTGCAGCTTGCAGCGAGCAATAACAGAATTTTAAGGAGATCATTTATAATTTACGAGTTGGATATAAACCAAAAGATCAGCATAGCTTAGTTGGTTGGTGCTTGTGTGTTATTTGTGTTTGGCTCCGGTTCGAAACCCGGATAAGGCATACATTTTGCATTTTTTTTTAAACAGAGCAAGGGAGAGGGGTGAGGGGTTTGGGCCGGTTTCCTGGTGGGCCGGGATTAAACTGGGTTGGGCTGGGCTGAAATATGAAGGTTTAAAACTGTTAGTTTATGATTTTTGGTTAGCCAAGACTTACTCTTTTTTTTTTTACAACTAACAGATTATTATTACTATTATTATTATTATTATTATTATAAACCACTATATATATAATATATATATATATATATATAAATAAATATATGTATGAATAATTATCATTGTATAGGGGTTCGAAATATCTCCAAAAATTATAATAATAATAAGACTTGTCGTTTTAATCCGTAACGTACAAATAATTAAATGCGAAATGTTACAGTCTCCCCTACTTTTAGGAACTTCGTCCCGAAGTTAAGAGAAAACCAGGGTTACAATTGGTCAACTACCGGAAACCTTGATAAAATTTCACACTACCTTAACGTACCTGTAAATTCATGATTACGTTCCGGACCGTAATTATTAATTTACCTTACATTAGGGTTTTGCGTCCTTTTATGATTTTACCGAATGTTGAGCAGGTCTGATAGTCCCCACCAGTCGTTGAGCAGGTGGTAGGGCCTCTCCCGACTGTTGGAAAGACATGATGACCTCTACCAATCGTTAAGTAGGTTGTTTGGTAGTCAACTAATTGTTGTACAAGTAAGCAAGTAGATATAGCAATTAATTCACATTCAAACAAGTATGCACACAGATGTTATGATAATACTTGATTTTATTACTTGAATCAAAAGTGTCAATACATAGAATTAAAGAGAAAGTAAACATCATTCAATTGGTGGGACTTGCTGTTATGTAGCTGAAGGGTCTCAAGCGGGGTTGTTTGGAGCATCAAGAGCGTTTGTAGCAGGGATTCGACAAGCTTCCGCAAGATGCCCATACCTTTGACAATTGGTGCACTGTCGACAGGGTACTTGAGTTGGGTGGTGATACTGGCAGGTGTCACACTTAGGTAGCTTCCCATTGTATTGTTTCTTGGTGGGTGGGGCAGTGGTGTCTATTGCAAAATTCCTGACCTTGTTCTTCCCGTTGGTTGAGGCCTCAGTTTTGATTTCAACGGCAGGTTGGGAAGTATCCTTTTTCTTTTCCCCTTTACGAGTCAGGGTTCCTGCCTTCACATGGTTATCTGTTAGGGTGGCAGCCAAACGCTTTGCTTCTTCCAAAGTAGCAGGGTTCCTTCCCCACACTGTGTCTTGAATTTGCATCGGTAAACCACCAATGTATTTTTCGATTGCAATAGGTAAGGGAGTGACCTTGTGGGGTAGCAGTAAGCTAAGTTCGTGAAAACGAGTGTTGTAAGCAAGGTTTTCCCCACTGTCTTGAGCAAGATCATGAAATTCATCTTCCAGCTTCTTAATTTCATTACGAGGACAGAACTCTGCTTTCATAATGTCTTTAGCTTGATCCCAAGTTAAGGCTAGTGCAGCTTCAGCTCCGCGAGTGCGTTTTTCTTCATTCCACCAAGTGAGTGCTCGTTTGTGAAGAACACTCATGGCATAACGGACTTTAAAATTATTGGGGCACTCACTGTTGATGAAGGTATTCTCAATACCCTCAAACCATTGTAGGAGTCCTGTAGCTCCTTCTTCTCCACTGAACTTTGGGGGATTGCAAGAATTAAAGTGCTTAAGGGTACAGGCTGGAAGTCCATTCTCGTTGTGGTGTCCATTCCCGTTGCCGTTCCCGTTGCCGTTCAACTGGATGACTTGAGCTAGTAAGTTGGGAACCAGAGTTGCAATTTGCTGTGCCATTTGTTGAGAAATGATTGCAGCCAGTTGGGCATCAACACCATTATTATTGTTGTTGTTGTTGTGGTGGTTATGGTTGTGATTGCTACTTCCTTCATCATGATTTTCACCACTGTTAAGACGAGCACTGCGACGTGGAGGCATGATCTGTAAGAGACACAATGAGGTTATATAAGGAGTGTAATCATTTATTCATTAAAACGAATAAACGAAAACGTTGACTTATCAAAGATTCTAAATTCTAATAACATATGAAGACATGCTTTAGCCTATAAGTGAACACTCATCCCGAGAATTCCCAGGTAGGCATCCGGGTCCCTCGTCTGATTGGGATATATGCGCAATGCCAGCCTAGACAGAAGACTCAGAATACAGGCGTTCACCCTTCCAGATTGCACGTGTTCGTTATTAAAATCTAGAACTTCGACGAGATCTCAAGAGGGTTCAGGTTAAACCTGAGGAATTTGTCTTATTAGTCTAAGAGTAGTTCCAGTGATGGAAAGCAGCCTTCTTGTAGGGATGAAAGTAGGGAGAAGTAGTAGGAGGGAGCTAGAGAATAGCAAGTAAAAGAAGCAAGTACTGGTTAAATCCTATGGTTATAGACTAGATTATTTTTCTAATAACCTAATTCCCTATAACCATGGCTCTGATACCAATCTGTAACACCCCAACCGATGGCGGAAACATCGGGATGTCACGTATTGATGATTGTTCAGTAGCTCATGGTGAATAACAAATTTCATTAAATAATTTAAATGAATTACATACAATTGTTCTAGAATTTGTACATCAAATTGAACAAAACTATACACATATCTTCAAGTGTCAAATCAAATCTTCAAGCAAATAGAACCTGAAACATGTTAAGTTGAAAATGTTTTGGGTCAACAAAAGTTGGTGAGAATTACATAGGTTTTGATAATAGAATAAAATTGTTGTGCAATTCATGCGTCATGGCAATCTAGTCCATATGCAAAAACATACTAGAAGTAAATCGAGTGCATAATCAACCTTGTGACTGTTGTAATTGTGGTACATCCCATACGCTCATGGTTCACTCGTTTATATTGCAGTAACAAACACCCACGTAACCTTTGTAGGAGGCACGTATCCGGGTGGGATTGTCAGTCCAATAGATCTATCAATGTATACCGTTTGGTTGATGAATGTTTATGCTAGAATTGTGCTTACCCTAGTCATGTTCAAGACATAATGCAACATAGAAATACACAAAGACACATTGATGATTGAATTGCATAAATATTGTTGTAACATGTTTCACCCCAAAAATGGTGATAAATAGAAAAGGGGCTATGTAAAACTCACCTTAGCAAAATGTTGTATTTGTTGATAAATAGAATAGTGTGTTGCCCAAATATGTCAAGTATCACCCTATAATAAGGTAATAAGTATGTCTAAGTCTATCAAGTCTACAAATGTATAAGTTTCTAGGGCTTCGAATTGGGGATAAATGCTTGTTTGATTAATATCAAAATGTTTGATAATTGAGAGAAATTTAGTAAATAAATAACCAAAAAATCTTTTTATGAAATTTAAATTTAAGACGGTCACAATAATGTGTTTAAAGTATAAAAATAATTTTTATAAAATTATTTTCTTTTAAAATAGATTATTAAACCTATTTATTACAAATTGTCAAATTTTAACTTTAATATTTAAAAATACCAAAATTAAAGAATTATTAGTTTAAAAATTATATTTCTGTTCCAAATACTCAGAAATAATTTCTATAAAATTTTGGTGCAAAAATATTAAAAATTGGATTTATTATGATTTAATTATGAATAAAACTAACAAAAATTGATTAAAAATATTAAATAAATGATTTTTCAGAAATAAAAATCATTTCTGAAAAGCTTAATATTATAAAAACTTAGAATAATTTTTGTGGAAATTTATAAGATCGTTTTGATAATTTTATAGATTTTTATAAATAAAATAGAATAAACTTGATTTATTTATTATATATATTAAATAAATAAATTTTTGAAAACTAAAAATTGTGGGTGGAACCTTTTTACCAGATTAGCTTAAAATAAATTTTTTTAGAATTTTTAAAACAGTTTTAATAATGAAAAACGAATTTATAAAATTATGTGCTTTATATATGCTTATTGGTTTAAACCGGAATAAGAACAAAAATAGACGCCACTGCCGGGACTCGAACCCGGGTGGCTCAGGAGGTAGGCATGGGTCACAACCACTTGGTCCAGACCAGTGGTTGTGATCATTCTCATTAAATTTAAAAATAAATACTTAAACGATCTGTGTTCATCCCCAAAACTATCATGCGAGCCCTAAGATTTCCAATCGGACGATTCACACATCAATAATCCGATTAACCTTAGGGCTATTGATGTGTGGATGCCGATGATCAAAACCCACCAAAATAATTATACTTACAAGGTTGTTTCGAGTACGATTGGTCGGTCAACCTTGAAAGTCAAAAACGTGATTATATAAGCAAGAACAGAGTGTTTTGTGAAGAATTGAAGGTTAAGAGAGGAGTATTGGCGAGTTGTGATGGCTCGTCAATGGTCAATTTATAGTGTAAATGTCCAGATCATAGAATTAGAAATTTTTGACTCGACTTGAATGTTTGCGAGTAAAATTGGTCAAAATTGAAAGGATTTGATGATGATTACAGGCATAATTAACGCGTAATATCCGTCATTTACATGTCACGAAGAGATTAGTCAATTATTTCCTTAAATTGGTTCAATCTAAAGTCAAATGTGTAGAACAAAGGGGCTGTTTGCGCGTCTGCAGCTTGCAGCGAGCAATAACAGAATTTTAAGGAGATCATTTATAATTTACGAGTTGGATATAAACCAAAAGATCAGCATAGCTTAGTTGGTTGGTGCTTGTGTGTTATTTGTGTTTGGCTCCGGTTCGAAACCCGGATAAGGCATACATTTTGCATTTTTTTTTAAACAGAGCAAGGGAGAGGGGTGAGGGGTTTGGGCCGGTTTCCTGGTGGGCCGGGATTAAACTGGGTTGGGCTGGGCTGAAATATGAAGGTTTAAAACTGTTAGTTTATGATTTTTGGTTAGCCAAGACTTACTCTTTTTTTTTTTTTACAACTAACAGATTATTATTACTATTATTATTATTATTATTATTATAAACCACTATATATATATATATATATATATATATAAAAATAAATATATGTATGAATAATTATCATTGTATAGGGGTTCGAAATATCTCCAAAATTATAATAATAATAAGACTTGTCGTTTTAATCCGTAACGTACAAATAATTAAATGCGAAATGTTACATGTCCTACTCAGGTTCCCCTTCCATCCCTTCTTCTTCCTCTTTAGCGGTGTTATGTGGATCTCTTTGCGTATAGTCTCCAACTCCGGTCCTGTATACGTCAGTTCAGTGGTCAGCTGCACCACGCATTTCTCCAATCGTGGCTGCCAGTTACTAGTAAGTTTCGTCTTCCCTTGAGATGTTGCACTACGTCGCAGGCTTTACATAACTCCCCAAGAGTGTGTGTAACAAGTCCCGATCTAATGTGTTCCCATGAATCTACCATATACTTATGAGGAACAGGGATATGCATGCTATACATTCGCTCGCTCGCACTGGGCGTAATGTACTAGAGTAAGAATAAAATTCTATATGAGTAACCCAGTCTCGTCTGAGTTTCAAATGAGAGTAAGAAAGGTCAGATAACAAGGAACAGAAACTAATTGTCTCCTTGCTCAAAGAAAAAGGATAAGTCTCAACATTTGACTTTCTTCGAATTTTATTCGGTTTAATGGTATCACGTCATGCGCATCGTGCAGCTTCCTGTGTACGTGCGCCATAACGTTCGCAAGGGCTCTCTCCCCTGTACTATTCTTGTTTCCTCATCTATGAGGTTTGTTAGGATACTATTCCCAGTAATGCGCCACCTGGTGTAACCCTGGGTCCCCACCAGTGACATGTTCAGAATCAGGTTTAGAACTAGAAGATAACATATCTCTCGAAATCATATGTTGTAGATATATGTAGCTAAAAGCTAGTTGTGCACTTAAGTTGTGAGTGTACTTATGCTATGATGATTATAGACTAGACTCAACATGCAGTCCTAGATCACTATGACCAATGGCTCTGATACCAATCTGTCACACCCTCAAATTTTCACTGCGGAGTTTACACCGCGAGGCGCATGACATACCAGGATCCCATAGCCATAAGTCATATGAACGAACTCTAAATGCCCAAACCATTTAGTTCGTTTTCAAAAACCAAGTTTAGTTAAGCTGCGCAAGCGTAAACCAAATTTAAACCTTTTAAAACCATGCGCAAAACAACGCGCCCCAAATCAAAACCCTACGAAAGAAAACGTAAAGCATTATATGTAATTTAGGTGTACGCCCAAGACTCAAATGCAATGAAGTGTGCAGTGCTTTCTAATCGTGCACCGGAAGCTAACTACCTGCAAAAGCATGTATATCGTGGGACAACAAACAATGTTGGTGAGTTCACTAAGTAAAGAAGGTGAGTAAATAAATGCGTTGGTTTCCAAAACCACGTAACCATGTAAAAGCGTAGGTCCTCCAGACCAAAATGTTCAAGTGTTATCAGTTTAAGCGTGTCAGGGGTAGCTAACCCACTCATTGCAACTAAACCGTATTATTGGGACACCTTCAGTAATATAATAGTTTGCCTCAATAACTAGTGTCTATCAACACTAGTTCTCAAATGTGGTCAGAAGTTCATGCCCATGCTCCCAGCATCGCAAACTTGAGGTTGCTGCACAACCTAATAGCGCTATCAACTAATACCCCGTTCGCTCCCATCGATTAACCCAATAATATGTAAGGACTTTTCAAGTGATAGAGCGTTTAGTTCACAAAGGACTAATAAGTTTTAAACTAATCAAAGTGCAATCCTCCCCGAGGATTCGTAACGAAAACCTGACCCACCACAGGAGTCAAAACATCTCAATCCGAGATATAATAGTAGTCCCAAACCGGACTAGAAAACGTTTATCAAAGTTGTCTCACCCTGAGACGCATGCTTTTGAGAAAAAGTAGTGAAACTCACCTTAGTATGCACGCAAATAAATCCAAACTCCAAAGTAGGGTGTGCTACCGGCTCCCTAATATATGTGTCACTAAGTAAGTATATGTGTAATACCATTACACCATATAACCCGTTTGTCCAAGACGTTTAAATGTTCAAAATCGTATAAGTGACACCTAGTGATTCTACATGCATAAGTAAACCCTACGGACCCGTTGGTGAATATGTTGGTTATCATTAGTTTTACACTTCATATGCATCTCATATAAGTGCCTATTCAAGTACATGTCATATACATACCACATAGGACTCCAATTAGTCACATAAACTCACAATACACAATCTGCATTTTCAGGACAGATTATGCTCCATGAAAACTAATTTATTAAAAATACTTATCCAGTGAGTTAGACTCCCAAATTTTTAATAAATATTCTAGGGGGTCTACCGGAAAAATCCATATTTTTAGTTTGTGATAAAACCTTGTCAAAAATTATGAAAATTCACGGAACACGGCAATGTTCAGAAAATACACACAACATATCAGTTTAGTAGAAAAATTCCCAAAAATCGTGTATTCATCCAAACGGGATGAATCCACTTGGAAAAGCCAAGTTATTCCAATGTTAACCTACTGTCCAAATTTTATAACTTAATTCCTTGTAAAACTCGAGTTATGATTGTTTAAAGTTGACCGAGTTTGTTAATTCGAAAATCTGACATGACCTTTAATCAAAGAAAATTCCAAAAATATATCAAACGACATCCAAATCAGATGATTTTGCCCATTCTAAAAAGCTAAGACCATGTACAATCCATTCATGTAAAGAATCGATCAAAACAATTATTTGCAGGCCACATAACAGACCCTAGAAGTCGACATTCAGATTCTGTCCAGATTCTAATCATGCAATATTATAAATTATATCAAACCCTAGTTGCATATTATCAATCAATAACACCTAATAATCATCATGCAACATTAATAATAACCACATCTAATCAAAACCCTGATGATACATCATAAACATCATCATTCACAAACCCTAGAAGTCTAAAACATCAAGAACATGCATAACCATGCAACCTATCAATTACTAATCGCATAAGATTATGTTTAACCCATTCAATCTTTATAAACCTCAAGTTTTAATCTTTATGAAAATGTTTCAGACCTGGACAAACTTAGTTATAAGGTTTTATAACATATTAAGAAAGATTAAAACACAAGAGATTGAAGATTATACCGCAAGCTCTTCAATACAATCAACCGAATGCTCTTGAAGCTTCCCGATCGATGTTCTTGCGCCTTAGCAGGTGTTTTGGGATTAATATTTCGTAAATAGGGCAGTAGGGGCGATTAGGGTTTGAGTTTTGGAGATACAAGAGGCTTAAGGTTTCTTAAATAGTAGTTTAAGGCAGTTTGGGCTCGGCAGGCCTCCGTGAGCAGCCGCGCGGAGCTTGTGAGCGGCCGCTCACAGCTCCCCGGCTCGCTCCGGGTGACCTGCTTCGTTGCCCAGCCTGTTTCCTTCGATGTTTTTGCTATTTTGGACCATAACAAGTGTAACCCCATGTGTTAAGATCCCAACCATCCTAATGGTCCATCCATTATGGTTTTTATTAACGTATTCGGTTTAAGTTCACGTAATCACATACAGTTTGCACATAGTTTCACAGAGTATCATAAAAGCACGTAATTGGAATCAATCTCAATCAATTAATTCACAATTATTTAACTTCATTGTTCACCAACGTCCGAGGTTCACTAATCATGTATACAGTATGGTAATTCCCCGAATTACCACTTCATGCAGTTATTAACCTATAACTGTGTAACGTGTGTCCTATCTAGCTAACCCTAGTTAAGTAGAATGCAAGGAATGTAACTAGAGTTTAGTTAAAGTGAGAACCTAAAATTACGGGGTATCACAATATGATTTATGTTCCTGTTCTTTCTACAGTGCTTGGCTATGTGAGTGTACGAGTTTTTTTTTTGTTATATTTTTAAGTCTTACACACGGGGCATTAGCAGTGTCATGTTTACTGTGTATATGTTCGCATAAACGTTGTTAAGCTGTTTCTATACTTTATATAATTTTTTGGTTAGTAGGTTGTATGCATTAGAGGTACACTTAGTAAAAGTTTTGTCCAATTATTCCGCTTAGCACTAAAGGTGGGTGTACCTTTATTCAAGAAACCCTGTATTCTTACATGGCTAACTTTATGTCGCATTGTCAAGAGTTAAAAGCTGGGCAGGGGTGAAATTACTTATAGTAGATAGTTACGGGAATGTCAAAACTAAAACAAATTTTGTGGTCTATACGAAAATATTTAGTGATATTTAAATAACATGTGTATTCCTTACTTTTAAATTTTAATAAAATATTTCTACTATATTTTTATAGGTTTTACCGCTCCAAAAACTTGACGTGTGCGAATATACACATAATTTTACAATGAAATAACACATGTTTTGCTTTAATATTTATAAAAATGGTCTAGACCTTAATATTAAAACACACACAATAGGGCAAGTGTACCCTGTCATATATGTAGTAATGTGTAGATAAGAACCAGATATCGATCCATGGACGCGCGCGGAGCAATGGTACTAAAACTCTATCCCCGATTTACCAGTAAGAAAAGATAAGTAGAGTTTGTTTATAACTAGATTAATTCTAAAACATATGAATAACATATGTAAGACTCCAAATACAAAATATAACTATATAAACTATAATATATCAACCCTAGCATGTCATCTATAAATCATATGAAATAAAGGCGTGTGATCAACATTCCCATTTTCCGACAGTTAGTGTCCCTTTCGGGCATCCTAACATGACAACTATACAGAAAGCTAACACGAATACACACGTTAACCACTTCAAGTCGTTTATTAGCGAGCAGCTGATATGATCTCACGCAAATCTTCTAATGATAAGTTAGTCATCTGCTAAGAGTTTTCTAACCTCACTAATTCAGGAAAGCAATACCGAATACACAACACAACCACCTAAACTAGCATAAAGTAGAGCATTTCACAACCTATTCTATTTTACCAACTTTGAACCCAGATCTACTAAGATCACTATTTTTACCAAAATAACTACCAAAGATCATTAACCGTGTCAAAGACTAGTAATGGCACCATTAGGCTTTTAAAACCCTTTTACGTGCCGGTAAGCATTTTTAACCGTTATTCGACTGACTTTAACCAAACCAATACCCGGTTACAGTTTCATGGCATAAACTATTTAACAAGTTAACTAGTCTACTACCGGACGATTAAACGGACGATTTTTCAACATTTATCCGCCTAACACATTCGACATTCGCCAAAGTCATTCAAATACAACTACAAATCCAACAACAATGAAACAAGGTTGTGCTATGATCATCAAGATCTAAACGTGAAAAATGCCAAATTTATACAAGACATGATTAACTACACGAATGATTGTTTAACGTACTAAATACTATTGTTCTTGCCCGTAGGCGTACGAATAACTATAACAACATCAAAATAGCAATCCAAAATCAGATTTGAAACACAAATGTTTAAAGGATCAAACCATATAAAATGCTAATAGATGGATTGGATGATTGAAGGATGGATCGGATGGATTCCCGAGCTCGTTCCACGCCTGTGCAGCACTTCAAAAGCCCCAAAAATCGCCAGAAAAGCTTCCCCCAAGATCCAACAATCGTTCAGTGGCTGAAATGGGGGTTTTATACGAAAACAGGGCCTCCGAGCGGCCGCTCGCTTTTTCAAACCAAGTGGGAGAGTTGCAGGATGACGTAGGGCTTCTAGAAGATCCCCAGAAATATCTGGGAGGGGCACGCGACCGCTCACAGGGAGTGAGCGGCCGCTCACAGGTCCTGAAGGCCTGTTCGCGCGCCGAAATCTTCGTTTTTCCTTCCGTTTTGCTTCCGGGACATCGTTTAAGACCTGAAATCGTAAGGATACCCAAATAAGTACAAATTCCTGTGTATAAGGTCAAAAACGTATGAAAATGGGAGTTAAACGGGGACTTTTATATGTGTAATTTAACGTATATCAACCGCTCCAAATAATTATTAATTGTTGAACCGTGTGTCCACGCGGGCAATAGTCTAGTTTACACTAAGAGCATTTACAATATAATCTCCATCTCCCATCCACTCACAATCAATCACAACCCCTTATTACACTAAACCCCATTAAAGTTTCTCTCTCATCCACTCACAACCAATATTAAAAAATAAATACAGTTTTCCTGTTTTCTCTAAAAGATTCCCAAAGAACCCAATATATACCGACACACTGTAGATTCCCCATTTTCTTCACTCACAACCACTTCCAAGTTCCAACCCCCCAAAAAATTATAGGGTTTTATCACCCAAAAATATAGGGTCTCTATTGTGAATGCTCTAACACTCCCAATCATAGTATCTAACCTTAATCATATGTTTGTACCGTAAAAAAACCAAACGACTTCACATCCAAGACAATCTCCGTAAATTTAGTTTCTTTACCTCTAAAAACCAAATCATTCATTTCCTTCCATATTCTCCAACACGCTATCATGATAATACCTTGGATCGCTTCTCAATACACCGGCACGACCAGAATTCTTGAAAATCTCTCGACCAAGTCTTTTGTATCAAACGCAAAAATATCTGAAATACCACACCATTTCGCAATCACATCCCATATATAACAAGCAAAACCGCATCCCGCGAACAGATGACTGCCCGATTCATCTCCATCATTACAAAATAGACAAGACGTACTAGTGACATGTATATTCCTCCAAGCCAAAGCAACCTTCGTTAGGATTTTCTCACTAATCGCCCGCCACACAAAAATATTACGCTTAGGGATCCACTTGCAACACTTTAAAACAAAATCGGAGTTGTTATTATAATTACAAGACAACCACGGTTTTATGGCAGCCACCGAGAACCCGTTTTGAGTGCCTTCCATTGCCATTAGTCTGGACCATCTGACAGAGTAACAAATGAGAGCTGACCAACAAATCCGTCAATTCCAATTTCTCCAGCGAAGAAGTTGGCAATTTCTTCCATTTCCACACAAGCACACTAGCTCCACCAACTTTGAGTATACGGTCCGCCACCTTACAAAACTTCTCACCTTCTTATCTTAAATAGATTAGGGTATCTCACCTTCAATGTTTCTTCACATAGCCACGAATCCATCCATAAACGAGTGGTTTTACCATACCTACCTTACTCCGAATTAAAGAGCTAAATACCCCCCGTCCACCTTCACTCTATTTCCAAGCTTTACAATATTCGACCAAACACCCATACTGCTACCACTCACCAGGTATGTCTCCCACTTCCTAAGAGATGAATGTAAAGAATAAATCACTTTCTTCCAGAAACTATCGCTCTCCGTTCTACATCTCCATAATCATTTAAGGACACGAGCATTATTACAGTGTTCTAGTTTATTCAAACCCAACCCTACTTTATTTTTTGGAGTTGCCACTTTGTCCCAAGTGACCCAATGCATCTTCCTCACATCACTAGAACCTCCCATAAAAACTTCTAGGTCAACACTTCCAATGCCAAAATAATGTTTTTTGGCGCCTTATAAAGGGAAAAACAATAATTCGTAAGTTTTCAAGCATCGATTTTTAAGAGTTACTCTTCCTCCAATAGACAAAACTTGGGCCTTCCATTGTGATAAACGAGCCCGAACCACATCCAAAACCGGGTCCCAGTTCACCATACGATTCATGTTCGCTCCAACTTTGATTCCCAAATAGACAAAATGAAGCCTACTAGACTTCAACCCCATAACCGATGCCATCCTCATGACTTCATTTTCATCTACCCTAACCCCATATAGCGTAGATTTGTTAATGTTAATCTTCAAACCAGAGCATAAATAAAAGATTCTCAAGGGACGTTTAGCTTTTTGAAAAAACCCGTGAAGGCCTCCATGACAAACAGAAACAGGAAAGGCGATATCAAGTCCCCTTGGCGCATCCCTTTCTCACAATCAAATTCAAAAGTTAGTTTCCTTATTTAGGAATAATCATGATTTGATTAAAGATAGATACTTTCATAGGTTTATGTAAATCTAAATGTTAGATTCTTTTAATTAATACATATGTAGATGTATATACATGCATGCATGTAATGAAATTCTCTCTCTTTCTCATTATATATATATATATATATATTGTTAAGTAATTATACATGTGAGTCCATGTATATTCAAAACATTCTTGGTTTATTAAATATTATGATCTTGATTATCATGTTGTCTTCTATATATAAGTTGGGCAACATATATGAACTTTCATCCAGTTATTGAGTTTAATTTCTTTGAAACAATATTTCATCATCATTCATGGTCATGAGTTGATCATGTGAAATCAGTGACCACTAAGCTCATAAATGGACTTTTGCTCGGTTTCCAGACAACGAAAATATGTGTCATACCCTCAAATTTCCACTGCGGGGTTTATACCGCGAGGCGCATGACAAACCAGGATCCCATAGCCATAAGTCACATGAACGACTCTAAATGCCCAAACCATTTAGTTCGTTATTGTAAAACCAAGTTTAAAAGTTTTAACCAAACCAATTTAAGTATAGCGGAAGCGAATAACAAAACAGTTAAATAAAAGTCTCCGCAAAACACCGCGCCCAAAACCATAAGTAAATAGTTAAATATTTAAAAGCAGTTTAAGTGTTCATAATCCCATGACATAACATGATGCATGTCCTATTCGTGCTCCGTACCTAGTTACGTGCAGAAGCATGCTAGCGTGTGTCAACATAAAGTTGGTGAGTTCACAAAGTAAAGATGACGAGTAAGTAAAACGCGCAGTTTCCAAAACCACGTAACCAAGTAAAAGCGTAAGTAATTGAGTTGGTTCCAAAAACCGTGTAACCACTAGTTCATCGCATGCCAAGGGTAGCTAACCCATTCATGATAACGAACACCGATATACCGAACTGCTAATGTACGTGTTGTCACAAATGTGAACAGTTTGCCTTGCATCATTGCCTATCAACAATGATAATCTGTTAAGTTATAGTTCACTCCCGCGCTCCCCGAGCCGGTGTGAGGTTTGTCAGACCTAATAGCGCTATCAACTAATAACCCGCTTGCCATAACCCGACAACTCATTCGGTATGTGAAGGACTTACAGTGATAGTGTTGGTTTAGTTCATCAAGGACACAATTTGCGAACTAGCAAAAACCCCGACCCACACAAGGAGTCAAAACCCGACCCACACAAGGAGTCAAAACCCAACCCGGGATGTGTAAGTAGTCCCAAATCGGACTAGAAAAAGTTAAGTACGTTGTCTCAAACCCGAGACGCATGCTTTAGAGAAAAGAGTAGTGAAACTCACCTTAGTATGCAAGCAAATAAATCCAAACTCCAAAGTAGGGTGTGCTACCGACTCCCTAGTATATGTGTCACTAAGTAAGTATATGTGTAATACCATTACACCATATAACCCGTTTGTCCAAGATGTTTAAATGTCAAAATCGTGTAAGTGACACCTAGTGATTCTACATGCATAAGTAAACCCTATGGACCCGTTGGTAAATATACTGGTTATCATTAGTTCTACACTTCATATGCATCTCATATAAGTGCCCATTCAAGTACATGTCAAATACATACCACATAGGATTCCAATTAGTCACATAAACACATAATACACAATCTGTGTTTTTAGGACAGATTATGCACCATGAAAACTAATTTATTTAAAATACTTAATGAATGAATTTGACTCCCAAAGTTTTACTGAGTATTCTTTGGGGTTCGTTTGTTAACCTATCTTTTTGTTTTGCCTAAAAACTAAACACAAAAATTATGAAAAATCGTACATCACAGGTATGTCCAGAAAGTTTCTACAACAGGTCAGGTTAGTAGAAAAATTCCCAAAAATTGTGTATTCATCCAAACGGGATGAATCCACTTGTAAAAGCCAAATTATTCCAATGTTAATCTACTGTAAAAATTTCATAACTTAATTCTTTGTAAAACTCGAGTTATGGTGGTTTAAATTTGACTCAGTTTGTTAATCCGAAAATCTGATATGACCTTTATTCAAAGAAAATTCCAAAAACTATTCAAACGACGTCCAAATCACTCTATTTTACCCATTATGAAAATCTAAGACCAGGTATAATACAACCATGCCAAGAAATCATCAAAACCATCATGTTTAAGTCACGTAACAGACCCTACAAGTTGACTTAAACATTCTGTCCAGATTTTAATCATGCATAAACTCTTATTTAAACGAATCACGTGTGCGTATAATCGATTGAAAACAATCAATAATCATCACAAAACATTCATAAGACCTAGCATGATCAGAACCTATCATAACACATGCAAAATCATAAACCCTAATGATCAAAACATCACAAAGTTGCGCAACAAGTAACCTATCATATCTCTAATCGCATAGGATCATGTTTAACCCGTTAAATCTTTATAAACTTCAAGTTTTAATCTTTATAAAAAGGTTCCAAACCTGGAAAAACTTAGTTATAAGGTTTTTATAACATATTAAGAAGATTAAAGCATAATAGATTAAGGATTATACCGCAAGCTCTTCAAAACAATCAACCGAATGCTCTTGAAGCTTCCCGATCGATGTTCTTGCGCCTTAGCAGGTGTTTAGGGGTTAATATTTCGTAAATAGGGCAGTAGGGGCGATTAGGGTTTGAGTTTAGGAGATACAAGAGGCTTAAGGTTGATTAAATAGTAGTTTAAGGCGGTTTAACCACGTCAACATGTTCCTAACACCCGTTCGGAATTGTGAACACCCGTTCGGAATGGTTTAATCCGTTTTGAGTGGCCCATTATGTTGTATAGCCTGTTTTCTTTGATGTTTTCATTATTTTGGGCCATACCAAGCGTAACCCCAAGTTTTAAGACCCCAACCATCCTAATGGTCTGTCAATTATGGTTTTTATTAACGTATTCGGTTTAAGTTCACGTAATCACATACAGTTTGCACATAGTTTCACAGAGTATCATAAAAGCACGTAATTGCAATCAATCTCAGCCAAATTAATTCACAATTATTTAACTTCATTGTTCACCAACGTCCGAGGTTCACTAATCATGTATACAGTATGGTAATTCCCCGAATTACCACTTCATGCAGTTATTAACCTATAACTGTGCAACGTCGTCCACCTGAATCTCCTCCAGTGGCACTACCAGTGTTGTATCCGATAGGCATTTCTTTAGGTTTGATACGTGGAATACATTGTGCAATCCACTGAGTTCATTAGGCAAGTTTAACTTGTAAGCTACGGGACCAATCCTTTCGACGATCTCGAATGGTCCAACGTATCGTGGGTTCAATTTCCCCCATTTTCCAAAGCGTATCACCCCCTTCCAAGGTGACACCTTCAATAGAACCTTGTCCCCCAACCTGGAACTCCATAGGTTTCCTACGCTTATCAGCGTAACTTTTCTGTCGATCTCGAGCAGCATCCATACTGTTCCTGATTTGCACTATCTTCTCAGAAGTTTCGTGCACGAGTTCGGGACCTGTTAGCTGGCTATCCCCAACCTCAGTCCAGCAGATGGGAGACCTACACTTGCGTCCATAAAGTGCTTCAAAAGGCGCACACTGTATTGAAGTGTGGTAGCTGTTGTTATACGAGAATTCAATCAAAGGCAAGTGCTTATCCCAACTGTTGCCAAAATCCACCACGTACGCTCGTAGAAGATCTTCCAATGTTTGGATGGTACGTTCACTCTGTCCATCCGTCTGTGGGTGATAGGCTGTGCTCATATCTCAGAGAGTTCGCAAAGCGGTTTGGAGAGTAGTCCAAAAATGAGAAGTGAATCGCGCATTGCGATCAGATATAATAGAAGTAGGCACCCCATGCCTAGAGACTACCTCCTTGACGTAGAGATTAGCTAGTTTCTCCAGCGAGTCCGTTTCCTTTATTGCCAGAAAGTGTGCCGATTTGGTTAAACGATCCACGATAACCCAAATCATGTTATGGCCAGTTGGCGTTCTAGGAAGCTTTGTGATAAAATCCATAGAAATCCGGTCCCATTTCCACATAGGGATTTCCGGTTGCTGGAGTAGGCCTGAAGGTTTCTGATATTCAATCTTAACCTTCGCACAAGTTAAGCACTTACTAACATAAGTGGCTATTTCAGCTTTCATGTTTGGCCACCAGTAAAGAGTTTTAAGATCTTGGTACATCTTGTCCGAACCAGGATGTACCGAATATCGAGAGGTGTGAGCTTCATAGAGCACCAGTTGTCTGAGATCCCTAAAACGTGGTATCCAGACTCGATTCATAAAGTATTGAAGACCATCTGTCTTTAGTTCCAAGTTCTTATCAACACCATGTAATTTTTCAAGCCCGATGTTTTCTTCTTTCAAGGCCTCGCCCTGGGCTTCACGTATCTTATCAGGAAGATTAGAATGAATGGTAAGTTGTAAGGCTCGCACCCGTTTAGGTTTCGTTTCCTTACGACTGAGGGCATCAGCTACTATGTTAGCTTTCCCTGGATGATACTTGATGGCACAGTCATAATCATTCAGAAGCTCGACCCATTGACGCTGTCGCATGTTCAGCTCCTTTTGATCGAATATGTGTTTGAGGCTCTTGTGGTTTGTGAAGATCGTACACTTCATCCCATAGAGATAATGCCTCCAGATCTTCAGAGCAAAAACCACTGCTCCTAGTTCCAAGTCATGGGTGGTGTAATTCTTCTCATGAACCTTTAATTGACGTGAGGCATACGCGATCACATTATCACGCTGCATCAGCACACACCCTAACCCTTGGATAGACGCATCACAGTACACCACGAAGTCCTCTGTACCCTCAGGTAATGATAGTATAGGTGCACTGCAAAGTTTCGCCTTCAATAATTGAAAAGCAGATTCTTGGGCATCTCCCCACTTGTAAGTAATACCCTTCTGTGTCAAGGCAGTGAGGGGTTGAGCGATCTTAGAGAATCCCTCAATGAATCTGTGATAATATCCCGCAAGACCAAGAAACTGGCGCACCTCTGTAGGAGTCTTAGAAGCCTCCCACTTTTTAATAGCATCAATCTTTGCGGGATCGACATGTATTCCTGCCTCGTTAACCACATGTCCAAGAAATTGGACTTCTCGAATCCAAAAGTCACATTTAGAGAATTTTGCATACAATTGCTCATTTCTCAAAAGTTCCAAGATCAGCTGCAGGTGTTGCTCGTGCTCTTCCCTGCTCTTGGAATAAATCAGTATGTCATCTATGAACATTATGACGAATTTGTCCAAATAGGGCTTGCACACCCGGTTCATTAGATCCATAAACACAGCCGGTGCATTAGTTAGCCCAAATGCAATCACCAAAAACTCATAATGCCCATAACGAGTTCGAAAGGCTGTCTTCGCCACATCCTCCTCTCGGACTCTCAGCTGATGGTATCCTGACCTCAAGTCAATCTTAGAATTTAAACTCAATCCTTGCAGCTGGTCGAACAAGTCATCAATACGAGGTAAAGGGTAGCGGTTCTTAACCATCACTTTGTTCAACTCCCGATAATCAATACACATGCGGAACCTCCCATCTTTCTTCTTAACAAACAGAACTTGAGCTCCCCATGGCGAAGAACTAGGTCTAACAAAGCCCCTATCCAATAGCTCTTGGAGTTGGGTAGACAGTTCTTGAAGTTCGCCTGGTGCTAGGCGATATGGTGCGCGTGCAACTGGAGCTGCTCCAGGCGCAAGATCAATTTGGAACTCCACTTGACGAACGGGTGGAAGTCCAGGTAATTCATCTGGGAAATCTCGGACTACTGGGATGACCTCAATCTTAGTTTCAGTTTCAGCTCGAGTGTCAGATATGTTAGCCAAAATGGTTGGACAGCCCTTACGAATACACTTCTGGGCTTTCAAAAAGGAAATGATGTCCACCATGGCACCACCACGATCACCCTGAATAGATAAAAGCTCTCCACTTGGGAGGGGGATACGAACAATCTTCTCTTAACAGAGAATTTCAGCGTGTTGCTTGGACAACCAGTCCATTCCAACTACGAGGTCAAAGCTACCTAGGGTGATAGGTAGGAGGTTGATGGCAAACAATTGCCCATCCAATTCGAGCTTACAGTCACGATGTATATGGGTTACCTCCACAAGCTTCCCATCAGCCAATTCTATAGAGTACGGGGTATCAAGAAGAGTAGGAACCATCCCCAATTGTTTGCTAAGTTTCGATCACACAAAACTATAGTCCGCACCAGTATCATATAAAATAGAAGCAAGAGTGTCGTTCAAGCAGCACGTACCCGTCACGACATTGTTATCAGTCCTAGCCTCCCCAGATCCAATCACGAATGCTCTCCCACGAGCCCCATTGTTGTTGTTGTTTTCGTTGTGGTTGTTGTTGTTTCCAGCATTGGTGGTGGTGTTGTTCCCCATCTTGTTACCACCACCGTTGTTGTTATTACTCCTGTTGTTGCCATTACCATTACCATTCAGCTGTGGACAGTCCTTCTTGAAGTGATTCTCACTCCCACATTGATAGCAACCTTTACCATGAATGTGTTAGCTACCCTTGGCATGCATAAATTCAATCACAGCCAACGTTTTCAGGACCGGATCAGACGTTGAATCGGTCTCTTTACTGGTTCACTGGTCCGGCCGGTTCAACCGGTGGGACCAGATTTAAGATCCGGACAATGTAATAGGTTATATAATATTAATAATCATTATATATATAATTATTTGCTATCTAATATAATTTGAATCTAGCACAAGTCACCGACATCATCTACCAGTAACATAGGCTGGCTGAGTGGTTGTATGAGAGAGAGAGAGAGAGAGAGAGAGAGAGAGAGAGAGAGGAGGTTTGATAAAAAAAAAGAGATAATGAGGAAGGTTTCTTGATTAAGACAGGAAAAGGATAGGTGTAAAGACACGTGTCACATAGACACATGTAGTCACCCTCCATTTGACAGTTGTAACCCACTATACCTTGGATGAAAATTAAAAAAAAAAAACAAATGCAGAAAACCAGCCTAAAGGTCTCGAACCAGGCAAACTTTGTAACCCTGCATCATCAACACCAACTGAACCACCACCAGTAGTTGTTGTTAAATTATCCTAAGCTACGATATTTAAACGCTAAAAATATATAATGCTGCATAAAAAGAAAAACCAACCGGCCTCTGCCACGTGGCAGAGGCACTATTCATCAGCTTCATACATTAATATATAGGATAATATATTATTTTTGGTATAGATTTTTTATTATTAAATAAAATATGAATAACAAAACTGATTGAGATACCAAATTATAAATAAAACCAGCATAAGAGTAAACTCGTGCTTGTACGTATAGATAATAACATACAATTAATAATATTAAATAAAAATATAGAACCATTTTCATTTACACTTTACAGCTAACTCATTAATAAAAGTAGAAAACCGACCGGCATCTGCCACGTGGCAGAGGCACTATTCATCAGCTTCATACATTAATATATAGGATAATATATTATTTTTGGTATAGATTTTTCATTATTAAATAAAATATGAATAACAAAACTGATTAAGATACCAAATTATAAATAAAACCAGCATAAGAGTAAACTCGTGCTTGTACGTATAGATAATAACATACAATTAATAATATTAAATAAAAATATAGAACCATTTTCATTTACACTTTACAGCTAAGAGGGTGTTTGGGATTGAGTTTGGAGATGCAAAAGTGCTTTTGGTCAAAAGTGCTTATTGGCTTATGACTTTTTGAAAAGGAGTTTTAAAAAAAGTGTTTGGATTAGCTTTTGGGATGAGAAACGTCAAAAAGTCAATAAATTGTTGTTTTCTTAAGTGTTTCGCCTAACTTATTGTGAATATTGGTTGTATGGGTGGTATATTTGTAATTTTTTTCCAAAAGTCAAAAGCCAAAAGCCAAGATTTCTAACTTTTCAAAAACAACTTTTCCACCCTTAAAAGCCAAAAGCCAAAAGTCAAAACAGAAAGTGCTTTTGGGTTACACAAACAGCTTATTGATTTATTGGCTTTTTGGAAAAGCCAATAAGTCAATAAGTTGTTTTGAAACACAATCCCAAACACCCTCTAACTCATTAATAAAAGTAGAAAACCATCTCTCTATTTTCTTTATGTTATTCCTTATCTTCTTCCTTTTTCCAAATTTCTTCGAGACACCATAGATTATCATTTATCACAATTCCACCCATTGTGAACCAATCTATGTCGTTAACAGCGACATTCACATATTATCAACTTCGGTTTTCTTCTAGATGTAGCGAGAAGATGAGACCAACTCTTCAGATCCCAAAAAAACGAGATAAGATTTTGTTTATTTTCAGGGTTTAGTTGATGTTTCAGGGAGAAAAGGAAAAGGAAGAAAGCAACTTACCGGTTCGACCAACTGGTCAACGAACTTCCGAACTAGGAAAATAATCGAACCGCCTGGGTTTTTATAAACTTGACGAATTGCTGCAATCGGTTCGCTTAGCTTGCCGAATCCCGGTTCAATCGGTCAGACCGGCCGATCCGATCCGATCTCCAAAACCTTGATCACAACTTTCACTCCTTCCCGTTTAATAGAAGAATTACATGAATTTGGAAAGATGTTGGAGTTGTGGAAAAAAGATTTGTCTAGTTTGAACATGTCCTTGAATAAGATCCGAAAAGGTATTGTCTGCTCGTAGGAGAAAAATTTTATTTTGAATCGACAATGGATTGGTAATGAGTCTCTCAAAGACCAATTTAAGGAACTCTTTAAAATCTATAATACATTATAAAGGAGGAGTGATGGCCAATATGGTCATTTTCACCTCCATACAACTTAACAAGCACCATGTATAACATATTTAAGCAATAAATTTAAGGGTATTATAGGGATGTTGGTGACAATTAAGACACTTGGGAGGGCAATCTAGACATTTCGCCATCCTCTTGCTTTACAATATCAAAACAATTTTACGCTCCTACCCTTTACCTCCTTAACCTCGTCAAACCACTGCCCTCATCAATTGAAACTGTCGGAGGTTACCTAGAGCAATCAATAGCAACGATTATTGAATGAAAGATGAAAACGTATGTTGCGCAGTGAATACAAATCGATTGAATATCGGCCCTTTGGCTTCCAGCCCCCAGTTCCTCTATAGTCTCCTGTGTACTCACCCTCGATTGCAGATCTAACCTGACCCCCATAACAAATCTGCCGTAGAACAGGTAATTGTCTTCTCGAATTATTGGTAATTTTTCATGCTTTGTGGTTATTCTAGGTTTTGTTTGTTTCTTTTTGGTTTATTTGGGATTCCATATTTTTCATTCGAATTGTAATTGTTGCGTGTCATTTTATAGTGATTTTTGAGTTTTTTATTCACTATGGTTATAGCTTATCAATGTTTCAATCGTCATCCAGGTTGCTCGTGGGTTCGGGTTTGTTGTCTTCACTGACTTGATGGTTGCTGGAAGAATTTTGAGAGATAAGCACATCATAGATGGTGTAGAATTGTGAGTTGTTATGTTCTGTTTTAATTATTGTATATAAGATTTGTTTAAAGATTATATTTTTCATTGTTGTATGAATATTTGATTGCATTGATTGTACAATTGTGAAACATTGTGAACTTTATCAAATCAGGATTGTTTTTATTGAACATGAAGATGGAGCGATGAAGGTACACGAACCAAAACATGTTTTGTTAGAGAATGAATATCACAGCCATGCTACAAAAGATCTTTATGACTCTATTGCAGCTGCGAATTTTCTTGAGTGGAAGCTTTTTATTCAGACTATGGATCCTGATCATGAGGATAGGTTTGACTTTGACCCGCTTGATATTACCAAGACCTGGCCTGAGGATATCTTGCCGTTTCAGCCCGCGGGTCGTATGGTTTAAAAAATTGTGCTTCATGTCATGGTTAGGTATTTTATAACAAAACTAAAAACTTGTAAGAGAATTTGACATCAAGTTATATATTTAAACACATTTGTTTTATACACTTACGTTTTTAGATATAAACTAATAATTCTAGAGAACTACAATGCAAAAAAGGAAAAAAAAAACTCAGGTTAAACGGATCGCGTTCATGTCAACCCGTAGATGTTTGTGTCATGTTGGGAACTTTAAGTTCATTTGCTTTAAGGCTGCATCCTATGAATTAATTCTTCAACAAACACCAAGAAACACAAATTCAACTTCTTTCGTGTTTTTGGGCGTTACTTCTTTTGAACTTATTAGTTTTATCGAGTTATGCAGCCTCATTATGGTGGTTATTATGCATGATTATGTGATGATTCTTTTTGGATTTATTTATCTACCTGAACTTTAAATTCCAATGTTGTATAAGCTAGCTGTAAATAAGGAAGTGTTTGTGAAAGATAATTACATTTTGGGCTTGGCAGGGGTGCAATGGGGTTGGAGTTGGACCAGGAATCTGAGGGCTGTTACGGAGTGGCAGGAACTCAAATTATTGATGTCTACTTTGAATCGGGTCGTGGTTAAAGGCGGGTCTGATATTTGGACCTGGGACAACGATTTTGGTGTGAAATTCTCAATCAAAGGGCTGCGCATGTACGTTGGTGTTGCTGGTCTGGGTACAAATATCCATCCTCCGTTTCCGTGGAACTCCTGGGCTCCGATGAAGTTCAATTTGCTGCCGTGGAGGGCGTCTATGGGTAGGGTCACGTCTAAGGAAAGGTTGCAGACCAGAGGTGTTAAGTTGAGTAACACCACGTGCGGCAGATGCGGGTACTGATCAGAATCGACCGAACATGTGTTCGCAAAATGTCTGTTTGCCAGGA
Source organism: Ambrosia x helenae (assembly GCA_030844895.1). Lineage (NCBI taxonomy): Eukaryota > Viridiplantae > Streptophyta > Magnoliopsida > Asterales > Asteraceae > Ambrosia > Ambrosia x helenae. The sequence continues at coordinate 71,587,604 of CM061234.1, forward strand.
GCATTTGGTGGCAAGTCTTGGTTTGTATGCGGATCTCCTCGACAGCAGAGGATGTCTTGTTTGGTGAGATGATTCAAATGTTGAAGGATAGCCCAGGGAGTAAGAAGTGGAAAAAGATTGTTCAAACTGTCGTGATGGCTACGGTTGGGAAAATTTGGAGCGCTAGATACAGTATGGTCTTTGAAGGCAGGTTCATCCCGGTTAGATCGTCAGTTGAAGCGATAAAGGAGGACGCGTATTTATGGACGGTTCATAGAGCTGGTTTGGACGCTCTTCGCTGGGACAAATGGGTCGATTTTGACTTGATGGATCTGTTGTAATCTGTTTGGCGTTTTTGTGGGGTTTTTTTACTCGTTTTTCAGTTCCTTGCTGGGCCTCTTTCTCTCTCCCTCTCTCTCTCTCTCTCTCTGTATATATATATATATATATATATAGTGTTTTTGGCCGTTCAAAAAAAAATCCAATGCTGTAAGGCTGCATCTATTGAGCAAATTCTTGAAGAAAATCAAGAAACAAAGTCAAATCAGTTTATGTTTCTGTATTTTGTTCTATGTTCAAGTGGAAACTTTTCTTAAAAAAATGTTATCGATGTAAAACTAAGGGAGCAGGAAGCTAGAAGGTATTTATGTGTATATTTGTTGATAACGTATTTCTGTTATTAAATGGCATTTCTTAAAAACCATGTTTTTAGTTCCATCCACTGTAATAATAAAGACCAAGGAGGTGAATGGGGTTCACTCGTTTGCTAAAAGTAAACATTTGATTTAAATTTTAAGTTTGTTAACTACTCGGTATCTGAACTACTCTATGCAGAGGGATATCAAATGTGTACTTTATTTTGTTACCTATAACCTCTATGTATTTTGATTATTGATTATTGTTGTTCATGTCTTAGTTTGAAAATTGAAAGTAAAAGTAGTTTGTTTGCCTTTCAAAGTCAAAGATGTGTTACTAATTAAAATTTTTATTATAGACAAAGAGTAGAAGGACGTAACGGCCAAAACACTGGCAGGGAAAGCCGACGACCAACAGAATTGTAACACCCCAACCGATGTCGGAAACATCGAGGTGTCACGTAGTGACGATTGTTCAATAGCTCATGGACTAAAGTGTAAATTTGAATATATTGATTAAATAATTTATTACACTGAAATGAAATACAACGATTCTAACTGCCAACTAAATTGAAATACAATGAATCAAAATCTAAATATAAATCCGAAAGCTTAAAGGATGCATCTCAAAACAACCTGAAACATGTACAAAATAATTTCGTCAATACAAAAATTGTATTGGTGAGCATACCCTGTTTAAATAGATATAGTAGAAAAGTGTTTAGCAATTCATGTACGGTACCATTTGCAATTATGTAATAAGTAATATCCGTTCAAAACCAAACCTGAGAATAATGACTAACACATGACTAACCAACTGAATAATGAATTAACAAGACAATGACCAAGATTCTCTCAACAGAGTCTCAAGGGGGTATACCATAGTACTATTCATTGAAAAGCTAGGCCGCCCAGCGGTTAATGATTTTGACAAGTCATAGACACACCAATTAACATAAAGCAAACACACATGAGAATTGCATTAAGTATAGGAAATAGAAACTTGATAATAGGTACATGAGTCACCCCAAAATAGTAAAACAGTAAAAAGGGGAAAGATATACTCACAGTTTGCGAAAGCGATCAAAATCCAACTTAAGCGATCGTGAGCTAAGTAATGGGAATTCCGAAGAACCTATAATACAAGACATGACCCAAAAATTCTATTTTTATAGAAAATGAATGCTTTCTAATGTAAATCAATGAAAATAATTTTCCCATAATTTTTATAAACTTATTTATATTTAAAACTGATTTAATGAGATTAAATCATGTTTAAATGACTAAAAATAGGAAAATGAATAAAAATAAATGTTTTCTGAACCAATAATTTTTATTTCAGATTAAAATGTTTGGAAATAATTATCCTAAAATTTTGAGATCAAAATCATTAAAAACGAATTTTTAATCAATTAATTATAATTAAAAAAATTTAAATTAACAAAATAACGAAAATTAAATAATTTTCAGAAAGTAAAAGTGTGATAATTTTCTTTATGGTGTCAAGATGCTACACCTAAATTTTTATAATTTTTGGATCAAAAATGAATTAATTATGAATATTATAAGATTAATGTATCTATAAAATTAATAAAACGAAAATAAAAAGAAAGAAAAGAAAAAGGACAAAAAAAAACATTTGGTTCAGACCTACTGCCAAGGGGAGTCGAACCCAACTCTATGATGCAAGAATACACACCCACAACCACTACAATACATGGTTTATTTGTTATAAACATTCAAAACAAAACATATTTATATATTATAAACTATTCATCATCTTCCCCAAACAACAAACCCTAACCCTAGCTTTTCTAGCATACCCAATTCGACCACAATAACCACGAGAATCAGAGGGTTTTCGAAGACTAAGGTTCCAGGAATAAAATGGCATAAAGAAAAGGAACTCACAATGTGTAAATCGCGTTTAATAACACCAAAACAGGTCCGAACTTTGTGTCCCGAATTAGCGGCCTTCAGGTCATGTTTCAGCTTGTTTTGCGTGGGTTTGGGATGTGATTCAGTGCAGAAATAGAAGGGCACGTTTGATTTATATAATGGGCGAGTAAAAACCATGCTTTAATTCGTCAAAAGATTCCGAGCGTTTCATATACAAACCCGGTTTTAAAGCTCATTAAAGTGGCGTTATATGGTCCGATTAATCATAAAAACTTAATCATTTGTGTGAAGAAACGCATGGAAAATAGTTTAAACGACTAGAAAGCGTTAAATTTTGTGATTTGGGCTTGTTGGGGACTTGCCGGAAAAAACTCCGGTCACCGGAATGGTGGCAGGAAAAACGGGCAGCAAGAGGAAAGGGAAAAACAGATTTTGAACTTTAGGGTATTGACACAAATGGTCCCTATATTTTTAACTAGGTTAGTTTATCTATTTTATGGTTAGTTTTTCATTTATAAAACTTAACTTAGTTAGCTAACTTAACTTAAAAGCTTTTAAAACTTTTTAAACTTGAATTCTTTTATAAAATCTTTTTACGAATATGTTTTCCACAAACGTATTTGATTAAAACTTATACCCGATTCGTAATAATTATAAATGATAACATTTAGTTCGCTCTAAAATTAAATTTAAAAAACGACAAACTTACAGGGACTTTAATGGAAATATTTGAAGGCTATTATTGTCTATTTGACAAAAGACGAAGGTGACGGATGTCACAAGAATCTAGGGCATTTCGAGCTCCTGAAGCTAATGCTGAATTAGTTGCATCAATGCAGGTAAACCGCACATCTACTTTCATGTTGATGATTTTGATTGCATAAATTGCTCAAACCACTATTTCAATCCATGTATGTGAAAATTGGGTCTTTATTCCAAGTAAATTAGTTCCAAAAATTTTGGTAAACCACAAGGACCATCCGTGTACTTTACTTCAAATAAATTAGTTCCAAAAATGAATATTTGTTTGGTTTTACTCTGATCAAGCAAAATGAGCTTGGGTCGCTCTCTTGGTTTTTTGGCTATTGACGTATTGTATCTAATGTTTTGACTTTTTGTCCATTCATACTGTTTTCGGCCAGAATAAGCTAAAAGTTTTGTTTTGATTTTTTTTGTAGTTTATCTTGAACAAGTCAAGAGGATAAAATAAAATTAAATAAAAACTTAAATTAGAACAGGTCAAATGTGGTGAACGGTTACGTACAATTTTGATAAAATCGTCAAATTAGAAGAAAAAAATTGTTTATTTCTTATACACACGTTTATATTTTACTGCTATAGATTATGTCAAAGAAAGGACTGATAGTTCTCCCTGATATATATGCAAATACTGGAGGGGTGACTGTTAGCTACTTTGAGTGGCTTCAGGTATTAATCTGATCTAGACAATAACATTTTTGACTATTTGTAGCGTACAAATTCTCATTTTGGTGTTTGAATTTACAGAACATTCAAGCGTTTATGTGGAACGAAGAGAAGGTGAACAAAGAGTTGAAGAAATACATGACAAAAGCTTTTCATAGCATAAAGAACATGTGTCGCACCCACGAGTGTAACCTTCAGATGGGAGCCTTCACATTGGGAGTCAATCGACTTGCACGCTCTACCGTCTTAAGAGGATGGCAGGCTTGAACAAGCGCTCTTTCTTTGCTCATTATTGTATACAAACTATACTCAAAGACGAGACGCGCCAGATCACAAAGAAATAAAGGTATAGACTTGGAGAGGAAGTTACTATGTAAAGTTGGGAGAGGTGATTTTTGTTAATTTTGGGGTCATAGATGGATTGCAGGAGGGAATTTTAAGGATAAGTACCTGGCTCTATTATTGATTTCTAAGTCGAAAAGATCAAAAGTGAGTGAATGCTATTATAAGGAAGATGGAGAATTGAAGTGGAAGTGGCGCTGGAAAAGACTCCATAACGAGTAGCCGAAAGCTGTCTGTTGTGTTAATTATATGTGATGTCTTGTTTGTTTTGTTAGGTTTGAATGTTTGGCCTAACAACTTGCTGGGCCTGGTGTCTGTATGTACAAAACTTTTTTGGTGAAATGAAGTTGCGTTTTGGCTGGTAAAAAAAAAAGCAGTGTTGATTTTTTATATCTCCACAACGCCCCTTTTTTGGTTTAAACATTCCAAAAAAGCTAATTCATTCATGTTATTTCTAACATTGTTACATTGATTGTTTTACCATATGTCCATGTTATTTTTTTAAAATTCTTTATCATAATAGGACAAATTCTAAATAAAAAAAAATTAGCGTGTGCTTGCGTTAAAGTGGACATGAGCCAATCTAAAAGTGTTTGCTAGGAATCGTACCCCAACAACAAAGCGGCAAAACAGAGCACCCGCCGTAACGCGCGGACATTCCCACTAGTAGCTTAAAATAAAGAAGCCACTAGTAGAAGACTATTCTGCACGTGCCATGCTTTTGGGCCATCTTGTATTGGGCTAGGTTTGTATCATATGGTATGGGTATACACAAGCAATCTATGATATATAGGTTTTCAGTCGTATCTATGAAGTCATTGGAAAAACGTAGAAGGGTTTCTGCACGAGGTTGCGGAAAACAAATACACTGTCAGGGTATGCATGATTCGGTCAGTTCGAGGTTGAAGCTGAAACTGAAGTCATCGATTAGTCTATTTTATTAACCAACTCATTTTCAGCTAATCAGTTTGATTTATTTCCTTAGATTGACCTTATTTTGTTCGGTTCACAAAATTTCGGTTAATAGCCAAAACAACCCTGGGCTAAAACTTTTGCCTGGAAATACATGAAATAGAACAGAAGTATAACCACATGAATCAGAGGTAAAATATAAATGGAGGCATAAAAATTAGAAATACAAGAAACTATGAATAGGTTTGGTTGGATTAGTTTTGGTTAATGTAGGGTACAAAAAAATTGATTCATTTATTGATCAACCCTATACAAATATGCAATATTAATCACGTAACATATTAAAATAAAAAAAATAAAATGTTTGTTTTTATGGTATATATATTTTTAAAACATTAACGTAGGAAAAAAAGTTACTAGTATTTAAAAAAGTTGGGGTTAATTTTAGTGAAAGTGATAAGAGAGCCGGCCCATAAGAGAGGGCCCAAAAGGTTGGCGCGTGCAATTGCCATTCTGTAGCGACTTGGAAGTGGGAGAGAGAGATTCAAAGGCAAACCCCAACGACAACCGTCCGGTGACACTCTCCTTCCTTCCTTCCTTTGGTAGATTAGATCGGATAAGCAAACCCTACATCCATCCATCATGTACGGTGGAGGTAAGTCACACTCTATTTTATCTTCTCCACTATAGATATTAATATTAATATTAATACCACCACCACTAAACCCTAATTCTTCTTAACTCCTGTTTTTTTTTTTTAATTCCAGACGAAGTATCTGCTATCGTTGTAGACTTGGGTTCCCATACTTGTAAAGCTGGTTATGCTGGTGAAGATGCTCCTAAAGCTGTCTTTCCTTCTGTATCTATCTCTTCTTTTCTATTCTATTCTATGCACACCCAATTCTACCCTTAATTTTACGCATTAGAAATTTACCCTTTTTACTTCTCTATTTCAGGATTTTATAATGTCTTTCAAATTTAGTTAGTTAGTTTCTTCTTAATAAATATATCAAATGCACTTGTCTTTTTTAGACTATTCAATGTCCATCTTTCTTGCTCAACGGGTATTTTGCACTACAGAGAACATATTGTAAAGCATACGTGTTTTTAAAAGTGCAAGGGAAAGACTCTAAACAAACACTTATCCTTCACATACTTGTCAATTGCGCCTTCTATAGCGAATAGCATAGCATATAGGTGAAGGGTCGCTACACAATCTGTAGCAATAAATAGCAGATTTTTTTTTATATATGTAGATGATTACTGTTGGCTTATTTTAGCCTATTTTTACATAATTGGTTGTTAAATATAGTTTTTTTTCTACCTCTTTATCGCGAAACATGAAGTAGCGGGCGCTATCACATCGCTATCGGTACGTAGCGTATAACGTGTGTCGCTATGGCCTATGGTCCCCTATTCGCTATTGACAACCATACTCCTTCCAAGCCCTTTAAAGTTGAGGAGCCCCAAGCCCCTGTTACTGGGAATCATACTCTGCTTAATTGTTGGACTAAATGGAATCTTTAAATGTTATCCTATTTTTTTTTTTTTTTGAAATAATGTAATAAAATTATGACAATTGGAATTTTAAGAATTCGAACTTGCTACTAGAGTTATTCGAACTGGAGTCTTACTTATTGCAACCATTGTCACTAGTTCTCCCATTGTTTAGGTTTTAAGGTAATTGCTTTTAACTTAAGCATAGTTGCAATTAGTGAATAGCGGATGAGAACAACAAGCTAGCTTTACGCTACGTAGCAATAACAATAAAATAGCGGGCGCTTTTTCATGTTTAGTGATACACTAGAAGAAAATTTTAGAAATATTATATAATGACACATGAATGCTACGCTACGCTACGCTATTCGCTATAGCAGGCGCTATGCTCGCTATTAACAACTATGAACTAAAGGTCTTAATATAGCATGTAATTATGGGCGTAACATGATCTTCTAATTGAAGTTGTTGCTGCTTTTGAGTTGCTGTCTTTTGAAATATTTGGGTTTTGTTGACCTCTTTTATAAACAACATGGTCCAGAATGCATTTTTTGTTTTGTAGTTGTTTCAAGATTTCTTTTATCAACTCATCTTTTGTGCGTATGAAAGGTTGTTGGAACAATTGATCAAATGGAAGTTGATGAGAATGATAACCCAGAGAAGAATGGTGGTGACCCTAAATCCAAGGGGAAACGCAAATTGTACGTAGGGTCTAGTGCAATGGGGTACCGTCGGGATCATATGGAGGTTAGCGTTTCCAACATGAGAACGTGATCATATCTGACATCATTCAGTTAACTGTATGTTGTGCTTTATTTAACCAGGTACTGCCATCGATTAAGGATGGAATTGTTACTGATTGGGATATTGTGGAAAGCATTTGGGATCATGCCTTCAGGTAAGCATATTGTTATTATTATTATTATTATTATTATTATTATTATTATTATCTGTTTATGGTATTAAATTCTATTATCTGTAATAAATCCTAAATCTTGTTAGTGAGATCTTTAGACTTTAGAGAGCCTGTAACGTGTATGGCTGTTTGTGCTAACACATCATTTTTTGTTTTTAAGCTTTTATGAGTTCTCTACAGTTTATATTTTGTTGCTTATTTTTCTTTGTTTAACTAATTTATATTGTCTTGTAGGGAATGCCTGCTTATTGATCCCAAAGAGCACCCGATGCTACTTGCAGAACCATCTTCCAACACTCAACAACAGAGAGAAAAGTAAGCAATTACAATATGCCTTTGTTGTTGCCGTACATTTTGTTGGGTTTGTGTTTTGGAAAAAGATCATCTGGTTATTGCATGGTTGTTAGCTACTTTATAGTGTTGTGGTAAATGTTTACGTGAATATCTCTTTATTACTCGCAGTTGAGAGACTTTTACTCTTATATAACAATGTCCTTCTTGGTCTCATTTTATCTCTTCATTTTTTAAGTCAGATTTACCAAACTGAAACACCTTATTGTTACAACTCCAAACAGTAGAAGAACATTTTAACAGTATCTATCACAACCTGTTTTGTTACAACTGGTATTTTTCTGATTATTGAGTTCTTACAATCCAGTTCACATCCAGACACCTCTTACTCTCTAGTTTTGAACATTGGTGGAGATTTCCGATCGAAGCCAAACAAGATGTTATATTCTTATTTAGTGAATGCAGTAGCTGAAATACACAGATGAATCAAACTAGTTGAATCTTGTGGACTAAAAATTATGCATCAATAATTTGTTAAATAACATATGTTATCATAAAGTTTGCTTTGTAATGCATCTTCTAGAATTTGCTAACACTTGTCAAAATGACAGGACATCGGAGCTTATGTTTGAAAAATACCAAGCTCCTGCATTGTTTTTAGCAAAAAATGCGGTATGTTCTCATCTTCGTTTTGTAACTTCTAACAAGTTGATTTTAATTTTGTTTAATAATCTTTTCTGTTTTGCTTTTTTAACTTCCAGGTTCTCACATCTTTTGCTTCAGGACGTGCTACTTCATTGGTTGTTGACAGGTAGGGGAAACATGACTTTCTACAAATGCAGCTTAAAGTTTTATGATCTATAAATGAAGCTTTAACTATTATTATTATTTATTTATTTTTTTTCCGTTTTTTTTTAACCTTTTCATACCTTTTTATCTGATTGACTTGTCGTGGTTGCTTGGGTGTTAACAACCATAAACTTTGACATGGTTTTGACATTGTACGGTCTTGTTAAAAGGTGGCAAACTGGGTGGGTTGTATACGCTGGGTAACGGGTCAAAAGGGTAATTTGTAATGCTGGTCTAATGTTTCTAGTTGACTGTTGGCGTTCAAACATTTTGTTATTTTTTTTATTGAAATTTCAATATTTCAAGTAATTAATATTTAATATTATTACAAAAGATTGTTACCAAAAGTACTAATCTAATTTTTTGAATAAAACTTTTGTAAGTATTTAAAGCACACTTTGTGTCACTTTTAACATGTTCATGCTAATTGACCTTTTCTATTTTAACCAAGTTTTAAAAGTTTTCCCATTTAACCTGTTAAGAAAAGAAAAATAATCCATTTCTAGTTAAGTAGTTTGAAATGGGTACTTCTAAGTTTTTATCCATCATGGTGAAGTTGGAAACATGTAAAAAGTTGGTTCATGGATGAAGTAAGGACAAGTTATAAGCTTAATTTATGTGCTAAATGGTATATTATATGTTGGTAGGACCAGACCAACTCTCAGATAAACATGAGGACGTTAGTAAGATTAATAGAACAAATGCTCAGTAATTTGATCAGCTGGGAAATGTATGGGCTATGTACACATGCTAGAAACAGAGGAGGAAAGTTTTGAGTTTTAAATACGCAATAGTAGCATCCCTTAAGAATCATGCAGCACATTATGCTCAATGTTAACAGATTTTAATACTATCATAGCAGCATCTACTAGTATGTCATATATGCAATAACAGAAAGTTATTCTTCATTGATCAACACTACCATAGCCAATGGATACTACCATACCTGTATGCATTCTTTTATAGCTATGCAGTTTGAGTGGTCCAAAATCAAATATCGGTCAACTGCTGCTATTTGAGATATAGGTTATCGTGGTGGGATATCAGCAATTTTAATATCATGCAAAATTTATATATACACATATATAAGCGTAAAACATATATACATTTTAATATCATGCAATAGTTATATACACACATATAAAATGTAAAACATATATACTATTAATAGTAATAACAAAAGTCAAATCTCAAAAGTGCCAATATTTGAAACATGATGTAATCATAAGCGATGAAATCTTCCTCTGAGCCTACATCAACCAAGGCATCCAAAATGATGGTCAAGATCGGGCAATTATGGCTCAATTATCGGTCAATAGAGGTCAAATAGTGGTCAAGAGTGCTGGTAATAGGGGTTCTGGACCGCTATTTGACACCACTATTTTGGAAGAGCCCGATAACCGCTATCCCACCGCTACTGACCACTTAGTTTTATAATTGGAACTGATATTTTTTTAATGTGCATGTCTTGAATACTTTCCACTTGGAATTTTTTATCCTTACTTCAACAACAAGAGCTGATGTTTGGATTTGTTAATGATTGATTTTTTTAGCGGTGGAGGATCAACTATTGTTGCCCCTGTACATGATGGTTATGTTCTACAGAAGGTATGCACTTACTAATTGCAGAATTGTCTATAAGATGCGAGTTGTTTGTAACTTAATGTTATTTAATCTGTTGATATAACTGGTGGGTATGTTTATAATGGGTGTGTGGAGACTGGAAACTTCATAACTGGTTATGATAGATACACTTGTTTAGGATCAAGTAATATTTCATACTTTTTGTGTGTACAATGTAACTTTTATGTTTCATTGTGGCAATAGGCGGTCTCCGTGTCTCCAATTGGAGGAGAATTTCTTACTGATTGCTTAATTAAAAGCTTGGAAAGCAAAGGAGTTAAGGTGAGTTATACTGAATAAATTACAGTCAGCTGATGATGGTGGCAGGTTATATGTTTATGTGGTTTCTGGCTGTGTCTGAAATGCAGATAAGGCCTCGATACTCTTTTAAACGGAAAGAAATCCACCCAGGAGAGTTTCAGGTTAGGTGTAACCTTACTTCCATAAATACCCTAACACAATGATACTGCCTGATCATGTTCCGTTGCTTTGCATCCGCATGTTGAGATGCTGTGTAAGCGAACAATAATGACGGTGGCATGGTGCAGTTCTAATAACATGATCCAGACTTAGAATTATGGCATGGCTACACTACTTTAATGCTGTGATTGCTGCTTGTTTCTTTTTTCTTATATATATTTTTAGTTTAGTGCTGATTACTTTCCTAGAAGCATTTGCTGAAGTTTGTCTGCACACACTACTATTTTACGGTTGTGCTATTCACATGCATTAATAATTATAAGCTTTAAGTTAGAGGTGGAAAAATGGGTGGTTTGGATAGTGACTCAACATGGTAACTTTTTGTCTAGAAGGTTTCATCATCATCATCATACTCAGTTAATCCCACCTATAGCAAAGCTAAGGTAGGGTTCGAGAGGGTAAGATGTAGACAGCCTTACCTCTACCCCGTGGGAATAGAGAGGCTGCTTCCAGTGAGACCCTCGGCTCGATGTGGTTTGGTATCAAGCCTTGGACATAAGGCACATAACACTTAGCAATCGGGACAAACCCGATCGGTGCATGTACCCCTTTGTCTTTTGGCTATCCACGCCACCGCATGATGCATGATTAACCGTCTGTCGTTTTTAACGTTATTTTCACGAAATTAGTAAAATAACGTTAAAACTAGTGCAACTTTACTTTTGCCCCCCAAGGGCCACACATATATACATTATATGCGCACACCGTAAGTGGGGCGTATCTAGAAGGTTTAGATTTTCAAATAAATAATAATAATTAGGTTGTCATATATGATTTTGCTAATTTGTATGACTGCAATTTTATTATCATTTAATGTGTTTAATAGAGGTTTATAACCACTTAGGAGGTTTTATGTAAAGATATTGCTTTTTGGGTGAGATTTGACCCTTTTGAACTTCAGATCTTTTTATGCTCTTTATACACAAACACAACATAACTCGACCCTCATAAGTATAATGGGTCGAAATGAATCAATGACCACCTCCACTTTGAGTAGTGCAATCCAGTGTAGTACTTACATCAGGTCCTCAGCCATGAAACTTTTTGTTTGAGTATATGTGGGTGGCTTTATATTACTGTTGCACTAACATCATTGATTGTGACAGACTGTGGATGTTGATTTCCCCAACACAACTGAAAGTTATAAGCTCTACTGTCAGGTTTGTTTCATTTGGTTAAAATACTTCTGATTCGAAGCTCTATTTGTAAATGTGACCTTTTTTTTTTCTGCTACAGAGGGTTATTGCCAACGATATAAAGGAATGTGTGTGTCGTGCCCCTGATACTCCCTACGATGGTTTGTACACCAAAATTTGATTGTTTTTCATATTATTTCTGCTACTTGTCATATTTCTTTTCTGACCTAGCAGTTGATCATCTTCTTGACATCCAATTCACTATGTTGATTATCTTGCATATTTTCTGGTTCCAGATACATCTTATTCGAACATCCCGATGACATCATACGAACTTCCTGATGGGCAGTAAGTTCAGTATCCCTTCTTTTGGTTTGGGATTCGTTAGATGATATATAGTTATAGGTATTTTTGAGCCTGCTGGATTATTGATTTATTTCATTCTCTGCACCAAGTTAAATTGATGAATTAGTATTATATCAAATATCTTATTTTTAAATTTGTGATCTCAACCTCATACTGCTTTTAAGGGGTCATCGCTCATCATGTCATTCAAGGTTCGCAGAATAAATCCACTTGATACATTAATCAATGCTTAGTATGGTAATGTGATGACAAATACATACCTTGTTACTTGTAGTAAAAATTAAAACAAGCGACGGTAGTTTTTGACTTATTTACTTGATCTAAGTTGCATTTTGGGTCAAGTTAAAGAAATAGCTAAAAGGGAATAAGTTAAATGGGCTGAAAGTTGTTGAAAGTTTATTCCTAATGCATGTAACTTCCTAAATGTTATATTTAAAGGTTTAGCTGATTGTTGTAACAACATTGTTGTTATTTAATCACAATTAACAAAATAATTTTTTATTTAGAGTTATAAAAAAAAATCAGTTTGTGCGCTTCAACCCGACCCGGCCCTGCCCATTTTGAACCGTATTACAAATTGACAGACTCAAACTTAAAACATTTTGAACCGTGTTAAGAAAGGTAGATGGGTGAAGTAGATAAGGTGCTGGAAACTGAATTTGATGGCAACTATATTTAAATTAGAGTCTCTACACTTGATCCTATTTCATTGCCCTGTCTAGTATTTCATTTTCTTACTGTCGTATTTTTTATTTGGATTTCCTCGATAAACAGGACCATAGAAATAGGTTCCGACAGATTTAAGACTCCTGATGTTCTGTTCAATCCATCGTTGGTAAAGGTCAGTGGTTCTTGCCATCAGACATTGGTCATTACTGTGATTTTGGAATTGAAGTCATTGAATTCTCTAGTGCTATATTAAAATTCCCATATCTATCATTGAAACTGACGGCCCTCCTGCGCATGGTACCACCAGGGTGAACGTAAACAGAAATTTGTAATAACCTTAGGAAAGTTTTATTGCAACAACTGAATATATTTTTTCAAAATGTAAAAGTGAAATGTGGTTGCATTTTCTTAGATGACACCCTCCATGTTATTCTGATGATGTTCATATAAATTATCTCAGACTATACCTGGAATGGAAGGTTCCATAGATGTTGCTGCTGCTGCTCGTGGCTTGCCACAAATGGTAAAACATCTCGTTTTTACTTATTTTTGTTATATCTTTTTGTAGTGTTTATACATTATAAGTGAGTGATGTCTTTACAGGTCATAGAGAGCATAAATAAGTGTGATGTTGATATCCGGAGAGAACTGTTCAGCAGTATCCTGGTAATAGTTCTGATACTTCTGTTGGCCTTTGGTTGTTGAACGTGCTTGCTTATATGAGGGACTGTTTTCATTTTCGTGCTATAGTAGAGGTTCAGTTTTCTGGTCTTAATTTAGGTTTGTGGTTGTCCTTTGTGCAGCTTGCTGGTGGCACAGCATCAATGCAGCAGTTGAAAGAACGTCTTGAGAAAGACCTGCTGGAGGTTGTTCAGTTTCACAGCCCATCATGCATGCATATAATATAACTTTTTTGCAAAAAAAAAAAAAACACACACACACACACACACACACAAATGTATGCACTACTTTCGTGTTTTGACCGTTAAGGCCAATAACATGATGTCAAACATAACCTTAAAATTATGATGATTTAAAAGAATAGAAATTACATGCAGACCAAAGAAAGAAGAATAGAAATTACATACAGACCAAAGGAAGGAAAATAGATATCACATGTAGGCATGTAGCCCAAATTGTATTTTTAAGACGTAAAACTTTTGAATCCTCTTTGGTTAAAAATATGAGATCATTATTTAACTAATTAGTTATAGATTCCGCTTAGAAAGTGTTTGGGGGCTCAGAAGTTACCTGCCCATTTACATTTACATTTACATTTAATCTTGATTGAGATTGTGTTTTATCCTTGCAGGAATCTCCTCAAGCCGCTAGAGTAAAAGTGTTGGCTAGTGGCAACGCTACTGAAAGGAGGTTCAGGTGACATTTTCTAGTTCTCTCTCTTTCATTTTCTTTTTTCATATATTTCAGAAGTTGAGAAATAATTTCTAGAGATGGTTTTCAGATGATTGTTAAGTTTCATATAGCTCACTACTTAATTTAATGGACAATGAATGTTGACCACTTGAGAGAGCCTTTTTATAGTCATTCCCAAGAGTTTTTGCTTACATGTTGAGTTGACTCGAAAGCACTTTTTTGTCTGTTTAAAACGTTCTTTTAAATAATTAATGCGCTAAATGATTAAGAAAATATTATGATAATTAATAGAATGATTTGGGATGTTATATGCATCAAGAATACGCTTCGCGGGACTTGCTATCCATTTATTTTCTAGCTATTTTTTATTTAAAGGCTTATTTATTCTTTTTTCACGTTATCCCATCCAAAATTACTGTCCATACTTATTTTATCAATGAAAGGACAGGTATCACAAAATTGCCTGTGATTTTCGTAAGGGAGATGATGTATAAACTAACTTTACTAAATATACTACCACCTGTTGCAACATGACCGGCCGCATGCTGTACCAATTATTTACAGCATGAGTTACGTGCATGGTAATTTTGATGGTGTACAGCTTACCTTTTTCAACCAACTTAAGACTACATCAATTGTTTATTTCCTGTTTATATTCATTCTGGTGGGAAATATAATTAACACGCTTGGTCAGCTAGGGCTGTAAATGAGCCAAGCCTCTCAAGCTTTGCTTGTTCCGAACCCTAGGTGTAAAACTCAGTCTCCCTCCACTTGTCATTTAATATAATAGAGCCTCGAGCTCAGTTTGTTTGTTTGTTTGTTTCTAAAAGAGTTTTGCGTTCATTATATTATAAATCTTTTAATTTGGTGGTTTCACAGCGTTTGGATAGGAGGGAGCATATTAGCATCTCTTGGGTCTTTTCAGCAGATGTGGTTTTCCAAATCCGAGTAAGTTGGATCATGGAAATTATGTGTGTATGTGTATATATATATAGGACTAGTTATAATGATGAATCTGTGTTGTGTTGAGAAACAGGTATGAAGAGCATGGAAGTTCTTACATTCAAAGAAAATGTCCTTGAGGCAGTTAAAACTTGAACTTGGTGTTGTAGGCTAGGAGGGCTAACAACTTGTTTATGAGGAGATTAAGTTAAATGATTTATGTTGTACAACTATGTCCTCGACTTCATTTATGTATCAACAGCTGCTGCTGCTGCTGCTGGAAACTTTAGGTTTGGTTTGGTAATCTATATGCTTCTCTGGTTGGTTACTGGTAAATTCCCACAGGTTTTTATAATGTTCATTGAGCTGTGCGAGAAGTAGTATTTGAGAAATTTTTAGACCGACAGTAGTCAGCTTACAGGTTGAACAATCTCTTTACCCTCGTTACATGACCCAACATATCATGAGGACCCACAATCTTCGTTATTGACATTGTTGCTATGTTGTAACATTCGCCCCTCATACCATTACTATTCTCTACTTTACTACTAATGGGCTGCCTCACAGGTTTGTTATTGGTTTACACGGTGTGGCAAACCTCATTGAGGAAGATATGAGGCGCCCATTGTACCATTCGAGGGAAAATCCCATATCGGTGTCATGCCTCTTAAATCACCAAGCCTTTTGGGCGCATTGACTGTGCAACAATTGAAAACTAACCAATAATAAATATGTGCAACAATAGACCATGTTAATCTTCTTCGTATCGTTTCAATAGCCCTTGTAACAAACTTATCGTCCTTGATGTGGTTTGCCCAAACATCTCGAACGATACAGGAGCGACTCTGATACCATTTGTAACATTCGGCCATTGGTACCATAAACGTTGTCCACGCTTTGTCTCCAGGAATCGGCAAGGCATACAATAATGGTGTACGAGAGGTCGTTATTCCTGGGAAGTCTCCACTAAGGTAATTAAAGTCAAATTCGTGAGTTCCTAAATTGGTAACCCATAGGGGCAAAACGATCATGGTACAAGAGACCGGATGTTGCACATATAGTTTTTTTATTTTTAGTCAGTGACGGATTCAAAAAAGTTTTTGACTGGGGGGGGGGATGTCACACCCCGAATTTTCCCGGCGGTCGTGAACCCTCAACATCTTTACCACGCAGCGGAATATATACACCTAAGACTCTTTGAACTTCAATTTCAAGATGTTTGCCTATTCCAACCATGCCATTGCCAAAATCTAGACCTGAAAGACATACTTACAAAACATAAAGTTGGTGAGTTCATGGTTTTATGTTTATTCTTCATAAAACCCTTTTTGGTTAAACCAATGGGAAAATATCTGTAAAACATTTTAAGAAAGTTTATTATCATCCACATGTATTGTTATTTGGGAAAAACCTTTTAAAAGTCCTCTTAATTTACCCTTCGACTCGACTTCCTTAACCGCCTATTTTCCTTCTCATAGAAAAAAAAAATAGGTATACGTGGTTCCCACCGATCGAACTACGATTTCCAAAATGAGCCTTCATCCCCGTGAAAATCTCGCCAGGCATTTCATAATAACTTTTGAAAACTTTCTTTTTGTAAACTATTTTCCGGTAAATCTCACCAGCAAATTTGTACTTAAAAGCGGAAATGGTAAAACAAAACGTTCAACGCAAACATGTTTAATATAAAAACAACAGTTGACGAGTTTACTAGTTTTTAAAGCAATTACACAAATTTCCTTGCTTAAAATGCGTATGATTCCGTATTACACAAATACCACGCAGCGGAATATATACACCTAAGACTCTTTGAACTTCAATTTCAAGATGTTTGCCTATTCCAACCATGCCATTGCCAAAATCTAGACCTGAAAGACATACTTAAAAAACATAAAGTTGGTGAGTTCATGGTTTTATGTTTATTCTTCATAAAACCCTTTTTGGTTAAACCAATGGGAAAATATCTGTAAAACATTTTAAGAAAGTTTATTGTCATCCACATGTATTGTTATTTGGGAAAAACCTTTTAAAAGTCCTCTTAATTTACCCTTCGACTCGACTTCCTTAACCTCCTATTTTCCTTCTCATAGAAAAAAATAGGTATACGTGGTTCCCACCGATCGAACTACGATTTTCAAAATGAGCCTTCATCCCCGTGAAAATCTCGCCAGGCATTTCATAATAACTTTTGAAAACTTTCTTTTTGTAAACTATTTTCCGGTAAATCTCACCAGCAAATTTGTACTTAAAAGCGGAAATGGTAAAACAAAACGTTCAACGCAAACATGTTTAATATAAAAACAACAGTTGGCGAGTTTACTAGTTTTTAAAGCAATTACACAAATTTCCTTGCTTAAAATGCGTATGATTCCGTATTACACAAATACCACGCAGCGGAATATATACACCTAAGACTCTTTGAACTTCAATTTCAAGATGTTTGCCTATTCCAACCATGCCATTGCCAAAATCTAAACCTGAAAGACATACTTAAAAAACATAAAGTTGGTGAGTTCATGGTTTTATGTTTATTCTTCATAAAATCCTTTTTGGTTAAACCAATGGGAAAATATCTGTAAAACATTTTAAGAAAGTTTATTATCATCCACATGTATTGTTATTTGGGAAAAACCTTTTAAAAGTCCTCTTAATTTACCCTTCGACTTGACTTCCTTAACCGCCTATTTTCCTTCTCATAGAAAAAAATAGGTATACGTGGTTCCCACCAATCGAACTACGATTTTCAAAATGAGCCTTCATCCCCGTGAAAATCTCGCCAGGCATTTCATAATAACTTTTGAAAACTTTCTTTTTGTAAACTATTTTCCGGTAAATCTCACCAGCAAATTTGTACTTAAAAGCGGAAATGGTAAAACAAAACGTTCAACGCAAACATGTTTAATATAAAAACAACAGTTGGCGAGTTTACTAGTTTTTAAAGCAATTACACAAATTTCCTTGCTTAAAATGCGTATGATTCCGTATTATTAGAAGAGAACCAAGCAGACTCGCGAAAATCTAACAAGTATGATGTATCCTAAGGCTCCTAATCAAACCATAACTTTTCTTCCCAGGGGTGACCTCTCCAAGAGGGACTTTTTGAAGATTATGTTCTTCCACGAGACCTTGTCTATTAAACAGAAAGGGGGCGTCAACCCAATAAATCTACTAACATAACTACGGCTCTAACTAAGAGCTAATGATTAAGAAGTGCAGGGAAAGCGTCCTCCCGAAGGGACAGGTGAGGGAAAGTTTTAAATCACATAGGGAAGCGTGTTTAGGAATTTTAATATTAACATGGTCGAGTTGCAAATAATAAGAGTTGTATGAGCAAATATTGATATTGTTATTATTAATTAATTAATTCATCTACGTGATATATTGCAAATTCTAAGTGAAACTCTATTTGATGACAACTGTTTTAACAACATTTGTTGGCAAATAATGACACTTTTGAAAGCAAATCACACACTCTCTATTTTTATTGTTACGATTCTGAACACTAATAGTGTTGAGTGCCAAATAATAAGTTTTTTAGACGAAATATTTTTACTCTTTTTACCTTTTTTGATCGGATTTTACTCTTTTTACCTATATGTTAGTTTACAAACTCTCATGAATAGTTTTTGTAGCATTATTATTAATTAATTAGTTAATTGATTTATATAAGATATAACATTGCAAGCTCTAAGTGAAATTCTATTTGATGACAGTTGTTTTAACAACATCTGTTGACAAGTTAACAGTTGTTGTAAAACAAATCTTCCAATTATAATAATAAATAATTCATTTAAGCCAAAGTTTTGATTATTCAAGAGGGAACTTTTTAAATTATGATAGGGAAGCGTATTTACGATTTTGAACATTAACAATGTTGAGTGTCAAATAATAAGTTTTTTGAGACGAAATATTTTTATATAGTTGGTTGTATATCCTATTAGCACATAACAATACCAACCTTCTAAATTTCTTCAAAGTGTCTTCTAACCTTTGTGGACTTGTCTCATCTTTGTATAAATAAATCAATATATCGAAACTCTATCAATGGAAGCTGTGAACAATAGTCTCAGTTTTATTTCTAATCTAAATCCAGGGAAAGATATGTGGAGTATGAAGGGACGTGTTATACGAAAATGGAAACAAAATTATAAGATGGAACTCATATTGATCGATGAGAATGTATGGTCATGGAAATGATTGTTTATGTTTTTTTTATATTTTTTTAGGTTAATGTTGTTGTCTTACGTTCATGTTATATACTGATATCTGTATTTTGAAAAAGTTGTTATGTTTGATGTTTATCTTTTGTTTATTATTATTTATAGGGTGATAAGATTCAGGCTTCTATTAAAGGCCATTTGGTGCAACATTTTGACACTAAAGTTCATGAGGATGATATTGTTGTTCTCTCCAAATTCGGTGTTGGTGAAAACAAGGACCCATATACTGTTGTTGCCCATGCTTTTAAAATCGTTTTTTATCGTTGTACTACTGTGAATCATAATGTCGGGTGGGAAGGTGTTGAGTATGGGTTCAGGTTCATTCCATTTAAAGATATTCTGAGTGGAGAAGCAAATAAGCTATTGACTGTTGGTTGGTCTATTCCCATATTTTATGTTACTCAAGTTTTGGATGGTTTAATTTGTATAGTTTTTTTATATACTTATATTTTATACTTTTGCTACAGATGTTGCTGGTAGTCTTATTTGGTATGGCGATTTGAATGAGTTTGGTAAAGGTCCATAAATAACCTACAGATGAACTTTGATCTTCAAGATTTGGAGTAAGCATTGAATTTTATTTTTATAAACTTTGTTTGTTTTTATGTTTGTGAAACATAATACATACAATCATTTATGTAATAAATGTTAAGAATTAATGAAGTTGTGTAGTAAATGTAATGAAGAATATTCTCTTAAATTAACCAACTTGTATGTTATTTAGTGAGGTAATAAACGTGGTATTTGAAATGTTGAGTCCCGTATTTTTATATGTATTTACAATTTTAAAATTATTGTTTGTATGTAGAGGTACGATTTTAAGATGTACAATGTGGAATGATTATGCAGTACCGTTTAACAATCTCATTGCTAATAATCATGCTAATGAGCATGTGATGGTTGTTATACAGCATGGTAAAGTTAAGGACTGGAAAGGTAACTTTGTCTTACTTTTGTGTTTTTAAAATAATTGTTAACATGAAATAAAGTCACTAAGTATATGTATATTGTTATATATAGAACAAATTTCCCTACAAAGCGACAAGTATGGAAGTCGACTGTTTCTGAACGTAGAAATTGATGAAGTTAACCAATTAGGAGGAGGTACAATATTTAGAACAATTTTTTACAGAAAAGAGCAATGTTTTTAAATTTTTTTTGGTCATTATTTTGAGTCTTGTAGGTCATTTTTTTGTTCATTATTTGTTCCATTTTTCAGTCTTCTTAAGAAGCAAGCTCAAGAATCTGGTTCTACTTCACTATCACTACGTTCCTCTGACTCTGTTTACTCATTGCATCAAGAATTCGTTGTTTCAACTCCAAAAAAAGATGTTGACGAGATTAGCGACATAGAAACGGTGTCAATATTTTTTTAATAAATTCCATATTTGTTTATTTCTTTGTTATATTTAATTTGTTTTTTATATTCTGATTCAAAACAATGATCAATATATTGTTGGATTGCAGGTAATGTGTTGTGTTGTCGTTGGAACAATAAAAGTTGTGCAACAAGGTTTTGGTTGGTTTTATGTTGCTTGTAGGAAATGTTTCAGGAAGGTGCAAACTAAATCAGAGTACTTACAAACTGCTGCAAAAGTTTCTGAAGAAATTCTCGATTTTCCTGTTACAACTTTTGTTTGTCCTAAATGCGATTGTGAATGTAAGTCTATCTCAACAAAGTAAGATAAAATGTTTATTTACATTTTTTCAACATTACAGTCAACTTATTGTAAGGTATTTATTTCAGGTTTAAGGTTCAAGTCAGAGTTCAACATAAGACTGGTAATGTGTCCTTTATGTTGTTTGATAGAGATGTGTCAAGTATTGTTGGTTCATCTGCAAGTGATTTAAGGGAAAAACAATTGAAGCTTGTGGATAGTGAAGGCTTTCCCCAAGAATTATTTTGACTGTTAGATAAGCTTTTGGCTTTCAAGATTGAAGTTTCAGAATACAATCTTAAAAATAAATACCGTGTGTATACTGTTCAGAAGATATGTTATGATCCTGCAATAATTGCTGACTTGGTTATGGGCAGTGATTATGAAAATGATAATGCTGGATAGGTATTTATTACTTTTCGCTTGTGTTCTTAAATTTGAAATTTACAAAGATTTTGAA
The DNA here is from genome assembly GCA_030844895.1 of Ambrosia x helenae. Classification (NCBI taxonomy): domain Eukaryota; kingdom Viridiplantae; phylum Streptophyta; class Magnoliopsida; order Asterales; family Asteraceae; genus Ambrosia; species Ambrosia x helenae. Next base: position 71,609,277 of record CM061234.1, read on the forward strand.
GTTCATTGTTATTTTTTTCATTTTTTTTGTCACTTATTAGGTTAGTCAGGATGATGGTGAATACGAGTGTGTTAATCTTAATGAAGCTTCTGATGATGCTTTCCAAATGTTGTCAAAGGTGAGTATACATTTCTGCAACTTATTTAAGCTATCCATAGAGTTTGTTTTCTTCATTTTAATAGTTCAGTAGTTTTTTTGTTATTTTTTTCAAGGATGTTTTTTGTATTACTACCGACTCTTCCGTCGAGGAAGCTTTAAAGGATTGTGCTACAAGCCCCAATGGAAAAAAGGAGTATTGAAGATACTGATATTTTAAATGTTGATGACCTATCGTCTACTGCCAAAAGAACCCGAAGAAGATTATCTAAGATGAAAAATTATGTAGTTATGGAGTAACAGGTTGTATGAAACTTTAGTAAGTTTCATTTTTGGGCATGTTTAAACTTGAACCATGTGTATGCGATTTTACCAGAAGATATTAATATTTTAAAACATGCCAATTAATTTCAAGGCATCATTTTTTTTACTTGAAGTTTTTAATATCAATATTATTATCATTAGTTTTTGTCTAAACCCATTAGTATTTTGTTTGTAAACTTTGTTTGTTGAAGTAAATATTGGCCATTTAATTAGGGTTCAGATGTTTTTAATATTGATCTCTTATCAAGTACATTACAAGTATTTCAAATTCCCAAATTCTCTCGAGAAACAACTCTTAGCAAAACATGTTTTTATTCAAAAGGTTGAAAGTGAATGTTTGTATCAGAATAAGTTGCTATTCAAAGCTCTCCGTTTCATTTAATATGAAAACGTTTTAATCAAATTTTCTAACTTTGATATATTATCAGAAATATAAAATCTGTTCTTATAAAAAACATTCTACTACAAACAAACAGAATTTTTATGAAATAAGTTCTTTAATCCCTGACAAATATTTATTCTCAACTCTCAACTGTTAATTAAACTTCAGTCTTCACTTTTTTGATTTCTTTGATGGCCTACGTTTCTGTTGAATCCTCTGCTCAGTAGGTTGTTGCTCATTAGGATAAATTGTTTTTTTTCGGCAGAGTTGGATCCTTTTCTCTGTTTATCTCCAGTAGTTTGTAGGTTTCTACCAAAACTAACTCAGACCATCTGGCAACATATCTCATTTCACCGTATTTTGCCGCAACTAACTCTTGTCTCATTCTCTTCAATTTCAAAGCTCTTTTAGATTCACTTTCTTTGTCCTTCTTCGAGTCAGCTAGATTTTTTTTTCTGATTGTTACGGTCTTTAAGCAAGTCTTTAATTTTGTATATTTGAGCCATGAGTTCTTCAGAAGACCAACCAGCAAATTATCTTTCAGTGACGTTGTAAAATTTGAGATTTAAAATATGATCAAGGAATTCTTTTCTTAAACTTCTCTCTAATTTAGAAGTTGTCATTCTTTCATGCAATTCTCTTGCAAACTCTTGTATTTTGATAAGCTTTTCAAGTTCTGTTTGCTGGATTCCATGAGCAGTCATGTTATCTTTGTCTTTGCATTGTTATCTGATACTGATTTCAGTCTGTTGCCGTTTTATCTCCAAATACTGATCGACATTCATAGGTTTCTCGAAACCTCCAATAGATGAGAAACTTAATGATGAAGGATCATTTGTTAAGTAGAAAGATTCTATCTCATGTTTGATTATTAATATCTCAAGAGGATATTTAGTAGCCAATGGTTTTAAATAATGTGGTGTAACATCTGTTTGTCCTTGATAGGGTATAATGACAGTTGTTATTGGAACATTCAATTCTGTGTGCAAAGAACCAACAGATGTTCTTTGGATTGGTGATTGATTTGGCAATGTTGTGGTTTGTGTAAAGGGATTTGTAGTGGTGATGACTGATGTTGTTGAATATTCAATGGGTAGTTTACAAACTTCCGTAGTTTGTTTTCTGACAGTCGTGTTAACAGATTTTGTGGTTTCAGTGATTTTTGCAGAAGAAACAGGAGAGGGTTGTTTTGCTTCATCCTCAACAGTGGTTGAAACTGTAGTAGAAACTGGTTTATTAGATGATTGCATATCAGTTGTTTGATCTTTGTTACCCTTTTTGGTTGCATAAACATCAACCTCTGTTTCAAAACAAATCTTGGAGCGGACCTAGTTGTCCTTAACAGATGATCTTTAACTGCTTTCATATCAGTTTTAGTATAGCATCCACTTTCATGTTTAACGACTCCATCTCAGAATTGTGTTTGATCTCTGTTAATTTTTGTTGACCCTGTATTATTGAGTCAACAGATTTCCAGAGTTCATTGGTAGCCTTAGTGATTTTCTCTATGAACTTTTCTTTCATTTCTTCAAATACAGTAAATAAGGCTTCAAGTTTAGTTACCATTTCCGCCAAATTTTGATGTTTTGAAGCATTCTTTAAATTAACAGCATCAATTTCATTTTCAACAGTTATTATATTTTTTTCAATGTGTTCAGCAACTGGAAGTTTTTGTGAGTTGTTATCAATTTCAACTATAGCAGAAGTTACAATTGTAAGTTCAGCTGTTGTTTTGCTCCAAGGATGTCTTATTTGTCTTGTCACTTTGCAACTCAGAAACAGTTGTCTCAGCTTTTGTAGTGGCAATCTCATTTGAAGTATCAATAGAATTGACTTGAAAGTTAGAGATTGTGGTCTTCTTTGCCCGTGTGCTAGATGATTGATTTTTTTCATGAACACTCTCTTCTGGCTGTGTATTCTTAGTTATGGGTGATTTAGAGGGACTGTTTTCACTTTGAGTTTTATCAATTGCTTCAAACAATGGATTAAAGGTAGGTTGAATTTTTGTTGATGCTTGTGATGGGGACGGTGGTGGAGTTAAAGAAATCCATCTCTAGGAGAAGGACTTTTAAACAAATATACAACTGAATCGTCTAGCTCATGCTGTATGTGTTCTTCATTTACAGGATCATCCGGTTGAGAGGATGCATTGACAATTTCTTTCATTGCTGATATTTCCATTGGTTCAGAGGAAGCATCAATAGTTGTTGTTTGGTGCTCTTGTGTGGCTGTAGTAGTTTCCTTTGGCTTCTGAAGATCCAGAGGTACATTCTTTCTCTTCTTTTTGATTTTCTTTTGTGTTGGTGGTTTCTTTGTTGAAATCACTGGCATGATTTCCACAGAAGTGTTTGTTGTTTCATTTTCAGCAGAAGCAGTTGTCTCCGCAGCAGACCTTACAACAACAAATGTTGAAACATCAATGTTTGTTTGTTTTTTAGTACTTTTGCCTTTAATGACTTTTTCTGTACTTTTAACGTCCAACATTCTTGTAAATGTTTCATTCAATAAGCTATTAATTTTAATAGCTAATCCTTTTATAAAATCATTATCAGGCAATAGTTTTTGTAAGCAGAAACTCAACAATCTTGGATATAGTAAAAATCCATTACGAGATCCAGATTTATAGCCTTTACATTAGATACTAAATCAGTAAATACTATCTGAGACAAGTTGAAATCACTCTCAGTTAAAATTGCATATCCAAGATACTGTGTTTTCAATGGTATCTCATTAAATGATGTTGTTTTTGCAGACAGACATATAAGAAAGGTATGAAAAAAAAATTTCATTGGTGGGGGAAAATTTGGTTTAAACATTGTTGATGCAGTCAATTGACCTTCATACCCTCTCTCAATTAACTCTGACAGAACTTCATTTTTTTCAAAAGAATTATTACCTTGCAAATCGTTTAAGGAGAACGTGTTGCAGATGAATTCCGGTGTTATCTCGATATCTGTATTTCCAATCTTCGAGACAACCGCATAAGGCTTTTTGTTCTTCTCCCGAAACTCGGCTTTGTTTCAGAATTCTTTCAGAGTATTGACGGGTGGTTCAAGGAACAACCCTTTACTATGATAAACGCTTAAATTATCCGCATTTGATCATGTTATTGCTTGGAATTGGGTGACTACGGGTACTTTGGTTTCAGGTGCATAAAGGAGCTTAAAACGAAGAAATACGAGCTTTGGATCGGACCAGAACAGATCAGAACGAGGTGGAGTGCAAGGAAGAAAAAAATTGGAATTTTGAAGGTTGCACCGTACCTTACGGTAGCCACCGTAAGGTACTGTGGTTTCTGGCATCAGATTCCCACCGTTGTATAGTCTATTCCCACCGTACCTTACGGTGGCCACCGTAAGGTACGATGGCCCCTACACCATTTTGTAACTCCCATTATTAAAGACGATTTTATGGTGTCTTTTGGGCATGTTTTCACTTGTGAACGTTTCTAGACAACTTTTGGGGGCGATTTTGGTTGCTTGGGATCATTGGAGGCTTATCACAAACAATTGGTTTTAGTTTTTGATCTTTATGAACAATTCCATGCTTGTTTTGATGATTCACCAAGTCATGCTTGGCTAAACTTTCGGTGATCATTTGGAGTGAAGGTTTTTCTTGAACTCTTGTGTGTTTTTCTTACATTTCTAGAATAATAATTTGGTACTTTGCTTGATTATTATGGTGTATGAACAATTGCTTGTAGTGTGTTGATTAATTTACTAATACTTAGTCTTTATCGTACGTTCTTGGTGTTGCTAACAATCGAGATATCACGGGAAGGATTGGGGGTTGGTTATTAATTAATTGGTCATCAGGAAACAACCTCGCATAAATTAAATCTGAGTACTTTGTTCCCTTTTATCACAACAATTGCTTGTACATGAGTTATGTCTATGTAACTCTTTCTAGTTGAAATTCACACAAGTGTTTAGAGAAACCGGATCCTTGAATGGTCATTATCTCATAATTTGAAGAAACGCTCTTAAGTTTAAATCGATAATTAGTCGTTATTTTAGTTCAACTCAAAACAACCAAAAATCTTAATCATTTACTTTTTGTTAAGTAGTTTAATTTTAGTTAATTAACAAAGCTAGAATCTACACATTTTCCACAAACTCCCTGTGTTCGATACCTTCTTGCCACTATTCAATAGTTGTAATTGGGAAATTTTACGTGTACCACGACAAGCACGTCAAATTTTGGCGCCGTTGCCGGGGAGTAGTGCGCAACGTGTGTTAATCTTTTAGTTTTGTTTTGTTATTTTCGGGTTTACATTGGTTGTGTTTAGTGTGCAGGTACTTCAAGTGTATGCATACTAGAGGCTCTCACGAGTCATCACCGCTATTGTTTGATCCGGGGATTGAAAGAACATTGAGACAGAACCGAGTGTTGATAAGAAGAAACAGAATCTTTGATTCACCCACTTCACCGTTTACACCAAGAAACATAATGCAAGACTCTCACCTACCACCAACAACGGGTCAAACGACCTCATCATTCATGCCCACTTCTTCATAACCTTCACCCAACACCACAATGCCTAACCTTTCCAACAATTCTGCTACACCAATCCATACCACCCAACCGAGTTCCACTCAAGTTGAACCAAACCTTACCTTTAGTCAATCAAACACCATACCACCATTTTCCCATTTTTCCCAACTACGGGTCAATCATCTTCTACTATCCCACAACTACAAGGACAAGGTTCAACAATTGTCCACACCACATCTACTTACCAACCACCAAACCAATCGGGTTTTTACTACTCATCTTTTCCAGGTGGCCAAAACTCGAGACTTCAAAGGGATGTGTATGATGAAGAAGAGTTTAGTGGGTATAATGAAGAAGGGTATTATTATGGAGGTGAAGGTGCATTTGTGGGATCTCAAGCTCAAACGGGTCAAGTAAGTCAACCACTTTTACCATTTCAAGACCCGGGAAGACTACCGGTTGGTGTGCAACATGTTAGACCGCAAGGAGTGCACTTGCAATGTCCTACACCACTTAACCAAATGCGGCCTCCAAACATGCAAGCTCAAAATCAGAGACCGATTCAACAACAACCACCACCTATGCATCTAAATCAACAACAACAACAATTTGCACCACAAGGGCCAATGCAAGGTCAAATGGGTCAACCAAGAGCGCCATTGGGAGCACCTAGAAGACTTCACCGTGATGTTGTACGGGGAATTGAAGCGCATTTTCGGCCGATTATCACTAATAATCCATCACCAATAGTGATTCCTCAAAATGCAAATGGAAGAACTTTTGAAGTTAGAACAACTGCACTCCAAAGTTTACCAAAATTCAAGGGGCTAGTAACGGAAGAGCCTTATTTTCATTTTGAGACATATGATTCTATTTGCAACACTATTGGGGGACAAGGTTTTTCTGCAGATGATGTTAAGTTGGTTCTTTTCCAATTTTCATTGGAAGACAAGGCAAAGAGATGGTTTCACACTTTACCATCCGCATATATTTTTACATGGGCCGACATGCAACAAATATTCTTAGATGAATTTTATAGCTCTCAGAAGACTAATGATGCGAGGAGAGGGTTGAGAAGTTTCCAACAACAATCGGGGGAGATGTTTCATGAAGCATTTGAAAGGTTCAATATGATGTTAAGAAATTGTCCTCACCATGGTATCCAACTGTGGGAATTATTGAATGCTTTCCATGAAGGGTTGAGTTCGGAGGATGCACGTGATTTAATGTCCATCACAAATGGTACTTTTGGTACAAATTATGAGCAAGACGATTGGGCATTTTTAGAGCAAATGGCGGTAACTTCCAAAAGAAAGGCTCAATCATCGAGACGAGCAAGGCATGTAATTCAAAGACCTCAAGTGCATGGGGTAGAAAGTGGTAATGCGCAAACCTCAAATCAATTGTACAATGTTTGCAACAATTGTCAAGAAATAGGCCACACGGCGGAGGTTTGTCAAGTGGTGATAAATGAAGGACAAATGGAAGAGGTGAATGCTATTCAAGGGGGTGGTAGAAATTATGATATGAACTCCAATGTATATCACCCCGGGTTACGAAATCATCCAAATTTTCGGTATGGAAATGCACCAAATCAATCCAATCCGATTTTTCAAGCTGCTCAAGGTAATTATGTACCTCGTCAACAATAAAATCAAGGAAATTATAGAGGTGGATACAACAGTGGATACCAAGGGCAAGCTCAAACGGGTCAAAGGAATTTGGGTCAAGATTCATCAAGTGGAAATGAAGTCATGGAGATGCTTCGAGCTATGCAACAAGACATGCAAAAGAGAAACCAACTTGATGAAGCTCAGATACAAAAGGATGAGGTTCGTGACAAAAGCATTCAAGCATTGACAACCCAAATGGGCCAATTAGCAACCGATGTGGCGGAGTTGAAAAAAGGTAAAGGAAAGCTTCCTAGTGATACTCAGGTAAATCCGTCCCATGGCTCCTCACGAGGTAATAATGTTAATGTTAATCAAGTGAGTGTGTTAAGAAGCGGTAAAGAGTTTAAAGCTAATTTGTCACCGGGTTTTGTCGAGGGGGTAGTTGAGGATGTTATGGGTGATGAAAGTGAAAATGATGAAGCTCCACCGGTTTTACAAAAAGAAGTAAATGTTAAAAACCGGAAGCGAGTGAAAATGAAAAAAAATGAAAAAGTTGAAAATGAGCCGAGTCAAGTTCCATTTCCATCGGCTTTACTTGACCCGGGTAAGAAAAATTTTATTGCATCAAGAGGTCCTCAAAAAGAAGAAATGTGGGACATGTTTAAACAAGTAAAAATAAATCTTCCTTTACTTGATGCAATAAAACAAGTACATGCCTATGCTAAATTTTTAAAAGAATTGTGTACACAAAAGAGGCAACAAAAGAAAAAAAATGCCTAAGCGGGTAAATGTTACCGGTCAAGTGAGTGCAGTTTTAAATGGGGAGCTTCCTCCTAAGCTCCAAGATCCGGGCACGCCATTAATAAATATTCAAGTTGGTAATTTTCAAATGGCAAAGGCATTGCTAGATCTTGGAGCCGGGGTGAGCATTTTACCGGGGGGTTTGTATGATCAATATGACTTTGGTCCATTAGCTAGGGTGGAGACAACGGTTGTTTTAACCGATTTGTCTCATAAGTTACCTTGGGGGATGGTTCAAAATGTCATTCTAAAAAATGATGAATTTTATTACCCGGTTGATTTTTTGGTATTGGATTATTCATCCGCGGATTCAAAACAACAACAAAATGTTATATTGGGTCGTCCATTTTTGAATACCGCGCATGCGGTAATTGATTGTAGATTTGGCACGGTTGATATGACATTTGGAAACCGGAAAATGGGTTTAAATGTTTTTTACTAACAATTCTAATGATTCCGGTGTTGAAGAATGTTTTATGGCAGATATCATTGAGGGATGCAATCCACATGAATATAAGAAAGATGGAATGGAATTGTGTGCTTGTAATTTTTCTGAACAGGTACATGCTTGTGATTTGGAGATTGAGGAGGAAAGACAAGATGTGTTGGCGTTGAAGGAGGGTCGACCACCATGGTCTCACAAGTTTGATAGTTTACCGGTGGAAATTGATTCGGGTACCAAACCGTCGCTAGAAGTGGCACCAAAGTTAGAGCTCAAGGATTTGCCAAGCCACTTGAAGTATGTTTTCTTAGGGGATAATGACACATTACCGGTCATTATTGCCTCTAATTTAGAGATGGCACAAGAGCAAGCTTTGATGGAAGTCTTGAGAGAAAATAAAGAAGCTATTGGGTGGACGATTGCCGACCTTAAAGGAATTAGTCCATCAATTGTCATGCACAAGATTATCACCACCGAGGATGCAAAGCCCACAAGAGAAGCTCAAAGAAGGTTGAACCCGAACCTTAGGGAAGTGGTAAAGAAAGAGGTAATTAAGTGGTTGGATGCGGGAATTATCTATCCCATTTTGGATAGTGCTTGGGTAAGTCCTACTCAAGTGGTCCCTAAGAAGTCCGGTATTCAAGTAATTAAAGATGAAAATGGTGAACAAATTGCTACCCGACCCGTTACCGGGTGGCGGGTGTGCATTGATTACCGAAAGTTGAATGCCGCCACTTCTAAGGACAATTTCCCACTTCCTTTTATTGACCACATTATTGAAAAACTTTTGGGTCAAAAATATTATTGCTTTTTAGATGGGTATTCGGGGTACAACCAAATAGCAATACACCCGGATGACCAACACAAGACCACCTTCACTTGTCCTTATGGTACTTTTGCCTTTAGGCGGATGCCATTTGGATTGTGTAATGCTCCGGCAACTTTTCAACGATGTATGATGAGCATTTTCTCGGACATGGTTGGAGAGTCGTTGGAAGTGTTTATGGATGATTTCTCAATATTTGGCACTAGTTTTGAATCTTGTCTCAACGAGTTGCAAAAAGTTTTAAAAAGATGTGTTGAGAAAAATTTAGTGCTTAGTTGGGAGAAAAGCCATTTCATGGTGCAAGAGGGAATTGTGTTAGGCCATGTGATTTTTGAGCGGGGTATGGAGGTGGACAAGGCAAAAATTCGGGTCATATCATCACTGCCACCACCGAAAAATGTGAAAGGGGTAAGGTCATTCTTGGGACATGCGGGTTTTTATAGACGTTTTATTAAAGGCTTTAGTGTTATTACCAAGCCTTTATGTAATTTGCTTTTAAAAGATGTCCCCTTTGATTTTACTAATGAATGTTTGCAAGCTTTCAATGTTTTGAAGGAATATTTAATCAAGGCTCCTATTTTGCAACCGCCGGATTGGTCAAAGCCATTTGAGATAATGTGTGATGCAAGCGACACTACAATTGGTGCTGTTTTGGGTCAACGTGTGGATAAGAAGCCGGTGGTAATTTACTATGCGAGCAAAACTTTGTCCGAAGCGCAACTGAATTACACTACAACCGAAAAAGAATTATTAGCGGTGGTGTATGCGTTGGACAAGTTTCGCTCGTATATTTGGGGGAGCAAGGTGGTGGTATATTCGGACCATAGTACGGTTCGATATTTGATGGAGAAAAAAGATGCCAAGCCACGATTGATTCGGTGGGTTTTGCTACTTCAAGAATTTGATTTGGAAATTCGGGACAAAAAGGGGAGTGAAAATGTAGTAGCGGATCACTTGTCTCGAATTCCGGTGGAGGGCATCGATGATGTGAATGAAATAAATGAAAGATTCCCGGAGGAGCAACTTTTAGCCGTGTCCACTCAAGCCGCACCGTGGTATGCTCATTATGTTAATTATTTAGCCACGGGTGCCATTCCGGATCATTGGACCAAGAAACGAAGACAACAATTTATGGTCCAAGTGAAACAATATATTTGGGATGAACCGAATCTTTTCAAGATTGGACCCGATCAAGTGATCCGAAGATGTGTTCCCGAATCGGAAGTTAAAGAAATTTTGACACATGCTCATTCTTCCGCTTGTGGTGGGCATTTTAGTGGACATAAAACCGGCTACCGGGTACTTTCATGTGGGTTTTATTGGCCTACAATTTTTAAAGATGCTTGTGAATTCGCCCGGAATTGTTTGAATTGTCAAAAGTTGGGGAGCATATCAAAAAGAGATGAGATGCCAATGCAACCAATCTTGGTTGTAGAGATATTTGATGTTTGGGGCATCGATTTTATGGGTCCGTTTCCTAATTCAAATGGGGTTTTGTACATTTTGGTGGTGGTGGATTATGTGTCGAAGTGGATTGAAGCTATTGCAACAAGGACAAATGACCATTCGGTTGTTTGTAAATTCGTACAATCCAACATCTTTGCCCGGTTTGGAATTCCACGAGTAATCATAAGTGATGGTGGGTCGCACTTTAAAAACTTTAATTTTGGGAAGTTGCTGAAAAGATATAGTGTGAATCACAGGATTGCTACACCGTACCATCCACAAACAAGTGGACAAGTTGAAGTGTCCAACCGTCAAATAAAAGAAATTCTAATGAAGATGGTACGAGTTGATAGAAAGGATTGGTCGGGAAAGTTGGATGATGCTTTGTGGGCGTATCGAACGGCTTACAAAACTCCAATTGGCACAACACCGTATCGAATGGTGTATGGAAAGGGATGTCCTTTGCCAATGGAGTTAGCACATCGGGCACATTGGGCAATCACAACGGTGAATGCTGATTATGATGAAGCGGGAAAGGCAAGAAAGTTGCAATTGAGCGAAATTGAGGAAATTCGGGATGAAGCATATGAATGTGCTTCGGCATATAAAGACAAACTCAAGAAAGTTCATGATGCAAAGCTGCGAAAGAAAACCTTTGAAGTGGGTCAAAAGGTTTGGTTGTATAATTCAAGATTGAAGATGTTCGCGGGGAAGCTAAAGAGCAAATGGATGGGTCCTTACATAGTTTGCCGGGTTGATAAGTTTGGTGATATTGAAATTTTGGATGAGAACACCAACAAGCAACAAACAGTAAACGGACATCGCTTGAAACCGTATTTGGAGGTGGATAAAGCGGGCTACATTTTACGCCCGGTGGAGGATGAACAATCATAAGAGGCCCAGGTTTGGTAGTGTAAATAGTTAGATTTTATTTTTATTTTATTTGGTTTTATTACCCAATTTCGTTTTTGATCGAAATCTGTGTTTGAAACAAGTGTGGGGACGTTCGTGTTACGAACAAGTCCTAGCATTGTGTTGAGGACAACACAGGTTTTTCGAGGGGGAAGGGTAATTTTTAGTGTGTTTTAAATTTTTAGTGTGTTATAAAAAAAAAACAGGAGGCCACCGTAAGAAACGGTACCCACCGTAACTTACAGTGGGAAATAAAAAACCAATGGTGGAAACTAACTGACCAACGGTGGAAAAAAGTGGCCTTATGCTTACCGTATTGTACGCCCCCACCGTAACTTACGGTGGGGTCTGGGCAGTCAAGGTTCGAGCGTTTATAAAAAAAAAATGTTTTGTCTCTTAAGTCACGCGAGTTCTCTGCATCCATTCACTTTCTCTTTCACTTTTCTTCAACCACCAAGAGCTCCATAATCACAAACCCTTTTCCATCTCTAATCTCCCATAAAACCTTTAATTCTTAACCAAATCACATGATTCTTGAGTCTATCTTGGCTTAAATTTCACAAGGGTTTTGATTTTGGGAAGTACATTGCAAGATAAACACTTTTAGGAGGTCGAATAAAAAACCCTAAGATCCGAAAATTTGGGGCTTTTCAAGTTTTTTGTTTTTCTTGCATTCTAGCATCATCTACTCAAAGGTATGTGTTCTCTTTTACTAATCTTGATGCTACATTGTGAAAATAGAGGTTGTAGTTCTTGTTCATTTATACCCACTTGCTTGTTAGTATGTAGTATGTAAATATTGTATTTTTGAGTAATAATATGGTAGTAGAGGTAATTTTGAGATGCATATTGTGAACTTTTGGTAAATGTTAAGTTTGTAGAGGCGTCATGCCCAATTTTTGTCAAACCAATTTTGAAGTTCTTGTTCACAAACATCTACTACCATGATAACAAGCAAGTGTGGGGAAAGTTGAAGAGATTTAGACTGATTTTGGTATTTGTGTTGTGTTTGGTTGATTGTAATGTGTGTAGGAACATGGCGAGAACGGGAGAAGTAGCGGGTGCAAGCTCATCCACCGCGAAGGCTAGAGGAAAGCAGCCCGTACAATATAAAAGAAGAAAATATGTTGGAAGAGATGATGATTCTGATGAAGAAATGGAGCAGGCGGCTGAGCAACCAAGGTTGGATCCGGCTAATAAGCCGAATTGGAAGTCTGGACCTTTGAATGCGCAACCGGAAATATGGCAACCAACATTATTTCACGATCAAATAAGGGGGCTACAAGATCGGCGTGGCGCGTTTATTTGTGTACGGGATGTACGTGAAAGAGAGTTTGGACCATTTGGAGTGTTTGATAGGTTCAAAGCATTGGGATGGGAAGCGGTGCTGCATTGTTATGATCATGAGGAGAAATACTTGTTTTTGGATGAAATCGAAGAATGGATGGCAACTCTAAAATGCAATAGGTATGACAAGCCGTCCCAAATGAAGCTAAAAGGAGTGGTGAATGGGGTAGAAGTTGAGATGTCTTACGATTCATTGCGCCGATTGGCGAAATTTGATAGTTTGCCTATGAGAGAGTACAAAAACCCACACATTGATGACTTGCTAGTTAGTCCTGAAAAACATCCAAAATGGATGGAGATGCTAGAAGCATTATTTTTACCAGGCACCTACTATGGGACGTTGTACAGGCGGAATATGAAGATTGAGCCTAAGTTGTTGTTGGCAATTTTAATATTGAATGTCTTACCAAGGCGAGCTGACAAAGATCAAGTGCGGTTCCCAGAAATTCCTATTTTATATGCATTGATGCATGGGGGCCCGAAATTCTCTATTCGGTACTTGATTTAAACCATGTGTGGATGAGCCGGAACTCGTTCGATAGGGCGATTATCCCATATTGCAGGATCATCACAAGTTTGTTAAGACAACAAGGGGCAATAACAGATGAGGATGTGGGGAAGAAGAAGAAATATAAGCCTTTGGAGTTAACAAAGATGGGTATTGGATGGGTTTATTCTCAATCAGAAAGGTATCACAAGTTGAAGACTGGGGGTCAGCGATGGAGAGTCTTGAAGAGTGATGCGCGGGCACTTTTGCCCAGAGAAAAAGACGAGGTTGAGAGTGGGAATGAACAACCGCCAAGCGACGATGAAGATTATGAAGAAAACCCGGCAGGGGTACGTATGGATCTGGGGCAGGGCAGTTCTAATGTGATGCATAGTGGAGGATTTTATGACTTTACTGGGAGAGACTATGTTGATGGCTGGGCACTTACGGGAACTATGCAGTCAGTTATTGAAAATCAGCGCCCCCTGCTTCAATATTCGATACATGGTCAGGTCCGGAGCGAACTCTATACGACCATCAGACGATGCTGAGTGCTAGTATGGAAAGAACAATGAAGCCGAACTTTGACAGGCAGGAGCAGGGGAACAGGGCCCATGCCTACTCTTATGAGGTGGAAATTAATAATAGGTATATGGATGACCAGAATCGGCGACTGAACGCGGACTGGCATGCGGGAAGACCCGTAGTCGTCGATCCACCACCAGTGGACTATGGGTCCTTACCGCCATACGATGGTAGTCATTCATATCCGACTCCACCAGTGCATCATTCGTAGTGGATTGATCCTAGACAGGGACAACAGCAGGCTCCGGAGCAAGGCGGCAGTAGTGATGGTGTTTTTGGATTCGGCGAGTGGAGCGAATTGATGACATCTGTGTTTGGACCACCACAACCACGCTATTATTGATCAGGTGGTGTCTTCTTTGTATATATTTGTATATTTATGTCTTTTTCATTCTGTTTGGGATTGGGTGGTTGGGTGGTGTAATGATTATGTCGTATTGGGTTGTGCTTTGGTGGTGTATTAATTAATGAACAAAAAAGAAAAAAAAGATAAAGAAAAAAAAAGAAAAGAATTTTTTTTTTTGGGTTTGAAGCGATCTATTCCTCCCAAAACCGTACATTGGGGACAATGTACCCCAAGTGTGGGGATGGGGGAAAATTTTGAGTCTTTTGAAATTTTTTTTTTGGAAATCAAGCGTAGCGTTGTGAAAATTGGAACACCTTGAACTAACCTCGAGAGGCACACCGGCAACCCTTAACCCACTTTTATTCTTGGTGAGATTTGAGCCACAGTTATAGAACAATATATATATATATATATATATATATATATATATATATATCTTTCTTTGTGAGAGTGGCAATGGGTGGGGGTGCACTAGAACTTGTGCTTGAATGCGACTTTAATCTTTAGGTGAGCATAAGTGTAGAGATGATAAGGGCACTAGGTAGCCTTGTTATGTTGAGTGAGAGTGTGGAAATTGGGGGGTTGGACCTCATGCATTATATATGTGAGCTTGGTAGCGAGAGGGGCGGGGGTTTGGACATTTAGTTGCCCATTTTTGAGCCTAAAAGCCTATCGATTGCTAACCCTTTAACTAGTTTCCTAAATAAATACCCAACTTGACATGGTCTTGTGTGTTTAAATAGAGTGTTAGTGTGTTATTTTACTATTACAAGTTTGAAGTTTAGTTCAGTGTGTTCGTATGTGTATGTAATAGTGTTTCTTGATGTATTAAAAAAAAGAGAAGGAAAAAATTGAGAAAAATGATGTATTAAAAAAAAAAGAGAAAAAAAAGGAAAAGAAAAAGAAAAGAAAAAAAAGGGGAAGTTTATGTGTGGTATCTATTATAGTTTGTGTTCGTATTTATGTTTGCGTGTGTTAGTCATGTGTGTGTGTGTCGTTGTGTAATAAAAGACCGGGTAAAGTTATGCGCTACTATAAATATACCCCATTTCCTACCTTTACACTTAGCCACATTACAACCCGACAAGACCCTTTGATTTGCACTCATGTTTAGCGTTGTAAGAGGATGGTTGATTCAGGTACAAGCTTATGGTTGTGCACCCATCTATTTGCCTTTTGTGTGCCTAGCTCCTAATTGCTAGTTTTCATTTGTCGCCGAGAGGAGAGAAACTGTGAGGGGTGTGTTGATTCGGGTGTTAAGGACGGGTTAGACAACTTTTGGGGGCGATTTTGGTTGCTTGGGGATCATTGGAGGCTTATCACAAACAATTGGTTTTAGTTTTTGATCTTTATGAACAATTCAATGCTTGTTTTGATGATTCACCAAGTCATGCTTGGCTAAACTTTCGGTGATCATTTGGAGTGAAGGTTTTTCTTGAACTCTTGTGTGTTTTTCTTACATTTCTAGAATAATAATTTGGTACTTTGCTTGATTATTATGGTGTATGAACAATTGTTTGTAGTGTGTTGATTAATTTACTAATTCTTAGTCTTTATCGTACGTTCTTGGTGTTGCTAACAATCGAGATATCACAGGAAGGATTGGGGGTTGGTTATTAATTAATTGGTCATCGGGAAACAACCTCGCATAAATTAAATCTGAGTACTTTGTTCCCTTTTATCACAACAATTGCTTGTACATGAGTTATGTCTATGTAAATCTTTCTAGTTGAAATTCACACAAGTGTTTAGAGAAACCGGATCCTTGAATGGTCATTATCTCATAATTTGAAGAAACGCTCCTAAGTTTAAATCGATAATTAGTCGTTATTTTAGTTCAACTCAAAACAACCAAAAATCTTAATCATTTCCTTTTTGTTAAGTAGTTTAATTTTAGTTAATTAACAAAGCTAGAATCTACACATTTTCCACAAACTCCATGTGTTCGATACCTTCTTGCTACTATTCAATAGTTGTAATTGGGAAATTTTACGTGTACCACGACAAGCACGTCAAGTATCCACATATATTGGTGCATTAACGGTTAGGATTGGTAGGTATTTCGATTTGCAGAGCAAATTGATTATAGCGTGAAATTGATGGGTATGTTGGGTTTTAACCAGATATGGTAGATAGTTATGACGGGTTTTTTAATTGAAAATCCATTCTAATGATTGAAACAAACCAACTGAATTGAAATTAGGGATCTAATAAGACCAGAAATTTAAAATTTCCTACTGGAATGTATTTAGGTTGTAACTTATACTGAAGCACTTTTCTGGTTTTTGAATACAATAAGAGTGGAATATCTGGTTGGATGTAAGAGGGTTTTTGTGTATGAAAAATTGCCGGTGACGTATTAAAAGTGATGCTAACGTGTCCAAAAAGTTGTTGTCAACATATATTCATAAGTCAACAGTTGTTTTTAAATATATGTTTCATATGCTCAAATATTGTTGGAAATTACTTAATTCATGGCCGTTATTTAAGAACATTTGTTTACGATTTAACAAATGTTGTAAAACAGTATATAAATTCCGCTGAGGTTACAAAACAGGGCTTACACACTTTGTGTGAGAACAACTGTGTGTAGAAATCTTATTTTCTTATTTTTGTGTTCCTAATTTGCTTCACTCTATATAAAATTATGAAATCTTAAAGTTGTTGTAGAATCTCTATTTAAGACGAGGGAATTTGAACAATTTTTTTAAACTTTATTTTCATTGAAATATTGTCAGTTTAAGTTGTTGTTAAAGATTGTTAGAAACAAAGAAAAAATCATTTACCAACAATTTTGTTGTAAAGATGTTGGAATTGGTATTTTCGTAAAATTTTTACAACTAATGTTGGTACGTCCATGTCTTTGTTATAGAGAGACAAACATATATATATATATAGCAAAACCATATGTTTCGATCTATATATAATTCAAGTGTGTTAGATGTTGAATTCTCTAATTTTTGTTTGTTTTGTGTTTTGTTAGAAAACTTTTTTTATGTGAACTATTGTATTCGAATATTGTTAATTTGTTAGTTGATATTAATGCAGTTTTTTACAGTTATTTAGATTTGTTGTTTTAAAAGATTTTTATTCTCTATTTAGTTTTTAAGTTAATATTTTAATGAAATTATATTATTGCAATAATAAGTTCGAATGATATAAAACTCTTTCACAGATTTGTTAATAAGTAAACACACGCGGTAAACAGTATTTAGAATAAATTAAACATAGTCTTAAGAATTTGAATATATAAAACAGAGACAATTTGAAGAAATTTATAACTATATGAGTATTATAGATGAGTCAAAGTTATTATTATTTGATTTCTTTTATATTAAAGCCCACGTTAACCGCTGTTAACCGAGACAATTTGAATATATATATATATATATATATATATATATATATATATATAACTATGAGTACTATAGGTGTCAGTTTCCCTCGAACCTTTCATTATAAGCTTCCTTTTATTTTTATATATTTTGTATTTAAATAATGTATGATATCAGTAGTAATCTTGAATTCAAACAATAGTCCAAATGGATTTACATTTGTATACACAGAAGTATAAAGCTTTCAAGAACGATGAATTTCGTTATTCATATGAAATCTTCTTAATGGAAATTTTGAATCAAACTGTCGGTGATGAAATTTTTTTAAGTCACTTCATGTTGTAAGTTGGTTTTACTCTCATGAATTTGATATAGTTATAGTTAACTTTGAGCATGGTTTTGAAAAATTATTTCAAAAGGCTAAATCCTACATGACACTCATATAGCCATTCTCCCTTTTGAGAGTGCCATATAGGATGCCATGTGGCATTAATTGATTTAAAAAAAAAAGAATTTAAAATCAAAAATGGATTTCCCTCTATCATGTTTCCTCTCATAATTTTTAAACGTTAATATATTTTATATACGAGATTTTTTAAAGAAAAAAATTATACCAAATAAACGAGCGTTTTGTTATCTTTCCAACGAGTACCATAGTGCTATATAAAAAACGGAAATAAAAAAAACGACTATTTTTTGTGGGGTTTTGTTCAGGGAAAAAACACAAAATGTACATCTTATTCATTAATCATGTATAGACAAGTCATTAATCATGTTCAAACCAGTAAATATAAATTCTATTTACAACAAGTGTTAGCATTGGAGTTGTACATTGTTTTAGGTTAGGTTTTAGTATTAGAGTTATACATTGTTTAAGATTAGGCGTTAACATTGGAGATACATTGTTAATTGTTTTTGGTTAGGCGCTACCTGAAGCTTTCCTGCATATAACTGTAAAGCGCATCAGTCTATTTCGTATGTAAAATTGATATGTCATATTAGATTTCTCAACTCCGGGACGCACCCGGGGTATAAATTATTACGAATACCACTACACAATGTTAAAATTCAAAAATATATGTTTCAATTGTGTAGTCAAAGGTTGTTAATTGTAGTTATTTACTTTCCAAATATGTTCATTTAATCTTTCCCTTCCTTGTAATTGTATCGCCTATATTAAGGCTCATGTATCTCTTTCATACAATAAGCAATTCAAAATACAAATTCAATATAATTATATGGTATCAAGAGCTTTTTTGCTCCTGTGAGCCTTTCGATCCTCCTTTACCATCCCTTTTTATTTTACGATCAATATGGCTGCCACTGTAATTCGCCTATACACCCATACTCACTTTCCCATTCAACTCACTTCCGACAACTTCCTGTCTTGGCGAAAACAAGTTATCTCTACACTTACCGGTCTTGAACTCGAGCAACACGTTGATGGTTTAACCGAACCACCACCGAAGATCCTTGAAGGAAAACCAAATCCAGCTTACCGGTTGTGGTTTCGACAAGATCAAACCCTTCTAGGAGCCCTCCTAGGAAGCTGCTCTGCTACGATCCAACTACTCGTCTCGTCAGCCGAGACATCCCGAGAACTCTTTCAACGCCTAACAGAGAGTTATGCTAGCATGTCGCGCTCTCGGATCATCTCTCTCCGATCCAAACTTGCTAAGAACAACAAAGGAACAAACCGATCTCTGTATTTCTCCTTAATTTGAAAGCGATCGCGGATGAACTAGCTTTAGCACAAAAACCCAATGATGATGATGACCTCATTGTTCATATTTTAACCCATCTTGGTGATGATTACAAAGAAATCCCAGCTTCCATAAAAATGCGAGACACTCCGATCACTTTCTCTGATTTATTCGAGAAGTTGGCTTATCACGAACGATCTCTTGTAGACTCTCAACCCACACCTCAAATGACGACAGTCAATCAAACCCAAAGGCAGGGACCATGGCCTCAAACCCGCAACACTTTTGAGACCCGCAACACCAACCGGCCCAATAACTTTGGGCCAAGGACAAATCGACCAAAATATTCCAACAGTGGCTCGATGACGAATTATCATACTAACCACAATAATTTGCAATTTTGTAACCTTGCAGGTCATGACACAAAAGAATGCAGGAAATTAAGCTGATTCCTTCGTGAGAATAACATCTCGCTCATGCACACAGAAGCTAATAACCCAATTATTAACACCACCTCGGCTCATCCCACAAATGCATCTCAACCGTGGATGTTCGACACCGGCGCCTCTGACCATGCACATCCCTCGGTTCACTAATCACTACATACCCTTTAAGAGTACGGAGGACCCGACAAGATTGTGTTAGGAGACGGTAAAACGCTTCCCATATCTCATATTGGTCACACACATATTCCCACTCCCACACGTTCTTTACATCTAAACAATGTTCTATATGTTCCTAATCTTCGAAATAAGCTTATTTCAGTTGCAAAGTTGTGCAAAATCAACAAAGTTTCTGTCAAATTTATTCCGTATCATTTCTTGGTTAAGGATCTTCGCACGGGGGCGCAACTCATGCGGGGAATCTGTGATACCCCGCATTTTTAGGTTAACACTTTTACTGAACACTAGTTAACTTACATATTCATACGTGGTTAAATACTTAACTAGGGTTAGTTAAGGAGGCCTAACATATGTTAGATGATATTAACATATGTTATAATTAGGAAAATCTTTGTTTTGACACACACACGAGTCCTGTATCCCGAACGTTGGTGATTTGTCTGGCATATATAATAATGTGTACAATTGAATTATTATGAACGTGAAGTCACATGTTTATGTTGATTTCATGTTTATGTGAATTACCGCTTGACTGAAAGTTAATATGTAAACCATGCAAATTACGTGCACCTTATGATTAATATGTTATGAGATGATAAAAACAATGGTTTTTATGCAAGATAGGGTGATTAATATTATCGGGTCCGGTATTGGGCTAAAACATGATTAACGGGTCCAGTTAGTGGACTACAAGGGGCCCTAATACCCAATTACTTGGGCCCCAAGCCAATTCATATTATAAATATAGATAAAAAAAATAACCCTAACCCTACTACTCCTTTGCGCCGTGAACAAGGAACCCACCCCCACTCTCTCTCAATTTCAATCAAACAACAAATCCTCTTGATTAATCCATGTGGTGTTGGGTGTAATCTCTAAACCTTGAGGATTTTTTGAATTGAATGGTATAATTTATATAAGTTTTATGATAATTGTTAATGTTTTGAAAAGCTTTTAAAAACCCTAGAAACTCTATGAGTATGAATCACATGTGTATGTGTTTGTGTAAATTCTTAGATGTTTTGCATGGAGATTTATGAGAATTGATGTATGCGATTATAATTAGGGTTTAGGAATGTGAAAAATACAGATTTTAACATGATTGTATATGAGGATTTCATGGAATATGTGATTATGGATGATTAGGGTTTATGAATAACTTGGGGTGCAAGTTTCAGTTTTCTGACAGATTCGTTAGGGTGTTTTGTAGGGTCTGTATCGTGATGTTAAATGATTATTTTGATGATTTCTTTGCATAATTGTATTGTACATGGTCTTAGCTTTTCATAATGGGCAAAATTATCAGATTTGGACATCGTTTGAGTGGTTTTTGGAATTTTATTTGATTAAAGGTCATATCAGATTTTCGGAGTTCTAAATTGGGTCAACTTTAAACGGTCATAACTCGAGTTTTAGAAAGAGTTATGTTATGAAATTTGGATAGTAGGTCCAAATTGGAATAATTTGGCTTTTTCAAGTAGATTCACCTCGTTTGGATGAATACACAATATTTGGGAATTTTTCTACTAAACTGACCTGTTGTGGAAATTTTCTGGACATAGCTGTGTTGTACAAATTTTAGTAACTTCTGTGTTTGGTTTTGAGACAAAACAAACATATAGGTTATCTAGTGAATCCCAATGAATATTCAGTAAAAAGTTGGGAGTTTAATTCGTTCGTTAAGTATTTTAAATAATTCGTTTTTCACAGTGCACAATCTGCCCTAAAAACGCAGATTGTGTAAGGGACGTTTACGTGACTATTTGGAGTCTTATATGGTATGTATTTGACATGAACTTGTATGGATACTTATATGGGATGTGTATGAGGTATAAAACTGATAATAATCAATATGATCACCAACGGGATACGTAGGACTTACTTGTGCATATAGAGTCATTAGGTGTCACTACACGGTTTAAACTTTAAAAGTCTTGGACAAACGAGTTGTATGGTGTGTTGGTTATGCACATATACTCACCTAGTGACATTTGTAATTGGGAGTCGGTAGCTCGTTACTATTTGAGAAATTTGGATTATTCACGTGCAACCTAAGGTGAGTTTCACTACTTTTTCTCAAAAGCATGCGTCTCGGGTTTGAGACAGCTTTGGTAAACATTTTCTAGTCCGGTTTGGGACTACATTTACATCTCGGGTTTTGAGATGCTTTGACTCCTTGTGTGGGTCGGGTTTTGACTCCTTATGTGGGTCGGGTTTTCGATTCCTTGTGTGGATCGCGATTTGATCAGTTTAAAACTTATTGGTCCTTTGTGAACTAATCACTCTGTCACTTGAAAAGTCCTTGCATATTATTGGGTTAATCGCTAGAGGCGAACAGGGTATTAGTTGATAGCGCTATTAGTTTGTGCAGCAACCTCATGTTTGCGATGCTGGGAGCATGGGCATGAACTTCTGATCACATTTGAGAACTAGTGTTGATAGACACTAGTTATTGAGGCAAACTATTATATTACTGAAGGTGTCCCAATAATACTGTTTAGTTGCAATGAGTGGGTTAGCTACCCCTGACATGATTAAACTGATATAACTTGAACATTTTGGTCTGGAGGACCTACGCTTTTATTTGGTTACGTGGTTTTGGAAACCTGTGCATTTACTTACTCACTTTCTTTACTTTGTGAACTCACCAACATTGTTTGTTGACTAACGATATACATGCTTTTGCAGGTAGTTAGCTTCCGGTGCCACGATTAGAAAGCACTACACACTTCACTGTATTTGAGTCTTGGGCATACACCTAAATTAAATATCATGCTTTTATGTTCTCTTCCATATGGTTTTAATTTGGGCGCGTTGTTTTGCGCATGGTTTTAAAAGGTTTAATTTTGGTTTACGCTTCCGCAGCTTAACTAAATTTGGTTTTTGAAAACGAACTAAATGGTTTGGGCATTTAGAGTTCGTTCATATGACTTATGGCTATGGGATCCTGGTATGTCATTTGCCTCGCGGTATAAACCCCGCAGTGGAAATTTGAGGGTGTGAGTGTGACAGATTGGTATCAGAGCCATTGGTTATAGTGAACTAGGACTGCATGTTGAGTCTAGTCTATAATCATCATAGCATAAGTACACTCACAACTTAAGTGCACAACTAGCTTTTAGCTACAAATATCTACAAGACATGATTTCAGGACATATGTTATCTTCTAGTTCTAAACCTGATTCTGAACACGTCACTGGTGGGGGACCCAGAGTTACACCAGGTGGCGCATTAGTGGGAATAATATCCTAACAAACCTCTTGGATGAGGAAACAACAATAGTACAGGGGAGAGAGCCCTTGCTACCGTTGTGGCGCACGTACACAGGAAGCTGCACGATGCGCATGACGTGATACTATTAAACCGAATCAAATTCAAAGAAAGTCAAATGTTGAGACTTATCCATTCCTTTGGGCAAGGATACAATTAGTTCCTGTTCCTTGTCGCTTGATATTCCTTACTCTCATTTGAAACTCAGACGAGAATGGGTTACACATATAGAATTTATTTCTTACTTTATTACCTTACGCCTAGTACGAGCGGGCGAACGTATGACTGCATATCCCTGTTTCTCATAAGTATATGGTAGATTCATGGGAACATATTAGATCGGGGCTTGTTACACACACTCTTGGGGAGTTATGTAAAGTCTGCGACATAGTGCAACATCTCAAGGGAAGACGAAACCTACTAATGGCTGACAGCCACGATTGGAGGAACGAGTGGTGCAGCTAACCACTGAACTGACATACACAAGACCGAAGTTGGAGACTATACGCAAACAGATCCATATAACACTGATACCCGCAAAGAAGGAAGAAGAAGGGATGGAAGGAAAACCTGAGCAGGACGAACACATGGAAAGTGAGAATGAAGGCTCTACTATCTAGACAGAGCGTGGCGACGATTGGCTCTTACCTTTTCTTACCTGTCTTTTCTTTCCTTTCCCTTTGTTAACTTAGATAAGACTGAGCTCTTATAATCGACAATAGGGTGGTTGAAGCCCTCGCATCTTTCCAAGCTAGTAAAGATCCATTTTGCTAAATCATTCGTTTCCCCTGACTCCCACATTTGAACTTTCTTATACCTTGAACGCACATGCCACAACAACCTGCCATCGTATTTTCAAGGCTTTTATTGGTTGCAAACCTCGATAACTACAACGAAACTGAGAGAGATTGTCTGATTGCTTCGATAGTATAAGTATTTGCCATGTGCAATTGCCCCAGGCAGGATAAGGTAATGTATGCTACATGCACACTCGATGAGTTACAGATACTTGGGTTGAGAATGTAACCCCTGTGATGAAATTTGGAAATTTGTTATCTGAAGACGGTTGGGTCTGAGATCGAAGCCTACACTACCAAGCTACAGGAGATAGCTACTATATGCTCAAATCTATTTAGCCTACCTTACAAACGGATCGAACTTTATACCAAAAGGGTGGGTCCCTCAGATTCGTGGCTTGGCCACTGCAGCTCACCTACAAATCTTTCACCTGACTCGCAAACTCACTGATGAGGCTGTTGAGCATGGTACTTTTCTGAAGCATGGTGCTTCATCTTCTACTTTTGGTGATTGCAAGAGAACGTGGAATAGTGTGAGGTATAAGTCCTTCAACAACGACAACAACAACGTCAACAACAACAATGGGGCTCATGGGAGAGCATTTGTGATTGGCTCTGGGGAGGCTAGGACTGATAACAATGTCGTGACAGGTTCATGCTCCTTGAACGATACTCTTGGTTCTATTTTATATGATACTGGTGCGGACTATAGTTTTGTGTCATCGAAATTTAGCAAACAATTAGGGATGGTTCCTACTCTTCTTGATATCCCGTACTCTATAGAGTTAGCTGATGGAAAGCCTGTTGAGGTAACCCATATTCATCGTGAATGTAAGCTCGAGCTAGATGGGAAATTGTTTGCCATCGACCTTCTACCTATCACCCTAGGAAGTTTTGATCTCGTGGTTCGCATGGACTGGTTGTCCAAGCAACACATAGAAATTCTCTGTCAGGAGAAGATTGTTCATGTCCCCCTCCCAAGTGGAGAACTTTTATCTATACAGGGTGATCGTGGTGGTGCCATGGTGGGCATCATCTCCTTCTTGAAAGCCCAGAAGTGTATTCGTAAGGGCTGTCTAGCCATTTTGGCTAACATATCTGACACTCGAGCTGAAACTGAAATTAAGATTGAGGACATCCCAGTAGTCCGAGATTTCCCAGATGTTTTCCTAGAGGAATTACCTGGACTTCCACCTATTCGTCAAGTGGAGTTCCAAATTGATCTTGTACCTGGAGCAGCTCCAGTTGCACGCGCACCATACCGCCTGGCACTGGGTGAACTTCAAGAACTGTCTACCCAACTCCAAGAGCTATTGGATAGGGGTTTTATTAGACCTAGTTCTTCACCATGGGTAGCTCCAGTTCTGTTTGTAAAGAAAAAGGATGGGAGTTTCCGCATGTGTATTGATTATCGGGAGTTGAATAAAGTGACGGTTAAGAACCGCTACCCTTTGCCTCGTATTGATGACTTGTTCGACCAGCTACAAGGGTCGAGTTTCTATTCTAAGATTGACTTGAGGTCAAGATATCATCAACTGAGAGTCCGAGAGGAAGATGTGGCGAAGACAGCCTTTCGAACTCGGTATGGACATTATGAGTTTTTAGTGATGCCATTTGGGCTAACCAATGCACCAGCTGTCTTCATGGATGTGATAAACCGTGTGTGTAAGCCCTATTTGGAAAAATTCGTCTTAGTGTTCATAGATGACATACTGATTTATTCTAAGAGCAGGGAAGAGCACGAGCAACACCTGCAGCTGATCTTGTAACTCTTTAGAAATGAGCAGTTGTATGCAAAATTCTCTTAATGTGACTTTTGGATTCGAGAAGTCCAATTTCTTGGACATGTGGTTAACGAGGTAGGAATACATGTCGATCCCGCTAAGATTGATGCAATTAAAAAGTGGGAGGTTCCTAAGACTCCTACAGAGGTGCGATAGCTTCTTGGTCTTGCGGGATATTATCGCAGATTTATCGAGGGATTCTCTAAGATCGCTCAACCCCTCACTGCTCTAACACAGAAGGGTATTACTTACAAGTGGGGAGATGCCTAAGAATCTGCTTTTCAATTGCTGAAGGCAAAGCTTTGTAGTGCACCCATGCTAGCATTACCCAAGGGTATAGAGGACTTTGTGGTGTACTGTGATGCGTCTATCCAAGGGTTAGGGTGTGTGCTGATGCAGCGCGATAAGGTGATCGTGTATGCCTCATGTCAATAAAGGTTCATGGGAAGAATTACACCACCCATGACTTGGAACTGGGAGCAGTGGTTTTTGCTCTAAAGATCTGGAGGCATTATCTCTATGGGACGAAGTGTACGATATTCACTGACCACAAGAGCCTCCAACACATATTCGATCAAAAGGAGCTGAACATGCGACAACGTCGATGGGTCGAGCTTCTGAATGATTATGACTGTGCCATCAAATATCATCCAGGGAAAGCTAATGTAGTAGCTAATGCCCTCAGTTGTAAGGAAACGAAACCCAAACGGGTGCGAGCTTTACAACTTACCATACATTCTAATCTTCCTGATAAGATACGTGAAGCCTAGGGCGAGGCTTTGAAAGAAGAAAACATCGGGCTTGAAACTTTACATGGTGCGGATAAGCACCTGGAACTAAAGACAGATGGTCTTCAATACTTTATGAATCGAGTCTGGATACCACGTTTTGGAGATCTCAGACAACTGGTGCTCGATGAAGCTCACACCTCTCGATATTCGGTACATCCTGGTTCGGACAAGATGTACCAAGATCTCAAAACTCTTTACTGGTGGCCAAACATGAAAGCTGAGATAGCCACTTATGTTAGTAAGTGCTTGACTTGTGCGAAGGTTAAGATTAAATATCAGAAACCTTCAAGCCTACTCCAGCAACCAGAAATCCCTATGCGGAAATGGGACGGAATTTCTATGGATTTCATCACAAAGCTTCCTAGAACGCCAACTGGTCATAACATGATTTAGGTTATTGTTGATCGTTTAACCAAATCGACACATTTTCTGGCAATAAAGGAAACCGACTCGCTGGAGAAACTAGCTAATCTCTACATCAAGGAGGTAGTCTCTAGGCATGGGGTGCCAACTTCTATTACATCTAATCGCGATGCGTGATTCACTTCTCATTTTTGGAATACTCTCCAAAACGCTTTGGGAACTCGCTTAGATATGAGCACAACCTATCACCCACTGACGGATGGACAGAGTGAACGTACTGCAGATACACGAAAGTGCGACTAGTGCTATTGAATTGCGAATTCTAAAATGTATTGTTGATTACGGACGGTCGAAGGTGGTTTATAAATGGTCGAAGGAAGAATCGTTTGGTCGAAGGAGGCTCTGGGAGGTCGAATGAAGTTTTGTTTGTATATATGTCCATATTCGCCCACTATGAATGGTCGAACCTTCATATTCGACCAAGTCAATTGGGCGAATGTGCAGGTCTATATAAGGCTGAATCATTTTTTGAATGTTAACTTTTGGTCATTTTGTTTCCCTCTCAGAGTGTGTTTCTCCCTAGGGTTTTTGTCAAGTCTGTAACTGATTTATATCATTGTAAACAAGCTTTTAAAGTGTTAATGATTATGATTATGAATGAAATGAATGTGTTTATGATGATTTGTGTGTTTTGCTAGTTTTATTATCATTTCGTGATCAATTCAGGGATTCCGCACCTGAATTGAACTTGTTTGATCATATTCTTTGATCGTATAATAACAGCTACCACACTTCGATATAGTGTGCGCCTTTTGAAGCACTTTATGGATGCAAGTGTAGGTCTCCCATCTGCTGGACTGAAGTTGGGGAAAGCCAGCTAATAGGTCCCGAACTCGTGCACGAAACTTCTGAGAAGATAGTGCAAATCAGAAACCGGATGGCTGCTGCTCGTGATCGACAGAAAAGTTACACTGATAAGCGTAGGAAACCATTGGAGTTCCAGGTTGGGGACAAGGTTCTATTGAAGGTGTCACCTTGGAAGGGGGTGATACGCTTTGGAAAACGGGGAAAATTGAACCCGCGTTTCGTTGGGCCGTTCGAGATTGTCGAAAGGATTGGTCCGGTAGCTTACAAGTTAAACTTTCCTGATGAACTCAGTGGAGTGCAAAATGTATTCCACGTATCAAACTTAAAGAAATGCCTATCGGATACGACACTGGTAGTGCCACTAGAGGAGATCCAGGTGGACGACTAGCTGCGATTAGTGGGAGAACCAGTGGAGATTCTTGAGCAGGGCGTCAAGAAACTCAGGCAAAGCACTATACCTATTGTTAAGGTACGATGGAATTCCCGTCTAGGACCGGAATATACGTGGGAGCGCAGAGGTCAGATGCGGCTCAAATATCCACACCTCCTTACTGAACCTGAAACTGTACATAGATCAAACGCGGAACATAAAGCAGCTCTTTCAAAGTGAATTTCAGGGCGAAATTCCTTTCAACTGGGGGATGATGTGACATCCGGGAACCAAGCACACATTTTTCTAGCTGACTTTATTGTTTACTTGCTGAATTTCAGGACGAAATTCTTTTCAACTTGGGGATGATGTGATACCCCGCATTTTCAGGTTAACACTTTTACTGAACTCTAGTTAACTTACATATTCATACGTGGTTAAATACTTAACTAGGGTTAGTTAAGGAGGCCTAACATATGTTAGATGATATTAACATATGTTATAATTAGGAAAATCCTTATTTTGACACACACACGAGTCCTGTATCCCGAACGTTGGTGATTTGTCTGGAATATATAATAATGTGTACAATTGAATTATGATGAACGTGAAGTTACATGTTTATGTGGATTACATGTTTATGTGAATTACCGCTTGACTGAAAGTTAATATGTAAACCATGCAAATTACGTGCACCTTATGATTAATATGTTACGAGATGATAAAAACAATGGTTTTTATGCAAGATAGGGTGATTAATATTATCGGGTCCGGTATTGGGCTAAAACATGATTAACGGGTCCAGTTAGTGGACTACAAGGGGCCCTAATACCCAATTACTTGGGCCCAAGCTAATTCCTATTATAAATATAGATAAAAAATAACCCTAACCCTACTACTCCTTTGGGCCGTGAACAAGGAACCCACCCCCACTCTCTCTCAATTTCAATCAAACAACAAATCCTCTTGATTAATCCATGTGGTGTTGGGTGGAATCTCTAAACCTTGAGGATTTATTGCATTGAAAGGTATAATTTTTATAAGTTTTATGATAATTGTTAATGTTTTGAAAAGCTTTTAAAAACCCTAGAAACTCTATGAGTATAAATCACATGTGTATGTGTTTGTGTAAATTCTTAGATGTATTGCATGAAGATTTATGAGAATTGATGTATGTGATTATAATTAGGGTTTAGGAATGTGAAAAATACAGATTTTAACATGATTGTATATGAGGATTTCATGGAATATGTGATTATGGATGATTAGGGTTTATGAATAACTTGGGGTGCAAGTTTCAGTTTTCTGACAGATTCATTAGGGTGTTTTGTAGGGTCTGAATCGTGATGTTAAATGATTGTTTTGAAGATTTCTTTGCATGATTGTATTGTACATGGTCTTAGATTTTCATAATGGGAAAAATCATCAGATTTGGACATCGTTTGAGTGGTTTTTGGAATTTTATTTGATTAAATGTCATATCAGATTTTCGGAGTTCTAAATTGGGTCAACTTTAAACGGTCATAACTGAAGTTTTAGAAAGAGTTAAGTTATAAAATTTGGACAGTAGGTCAAAATTAGAATAACTTGGATTTTGCAAGTGGATTCGCCTCGTTTGGGTGAATACACAATATTTGGGAATTTTTCTACTAAACTGACATGTTGTGGAAATTTTCTGGACATAGCTGTGTTGTACGAATTTTAGTAATTTTTGTATTTGGTTTTGAGACAAAAAAAATATGGGTTATCAAGTGAATCCCAGTGAATATTCAGTAAAAAGTTGGGAGTTTAATTCGTTCGTTAAGTATTTTAAATAATTCGTTTTTCACAGCGCGTAATTTGCCCTAAAAACGCAGATTGTGTAAGGGATGTTTACGTGACTATTTGGAGTCTTATATGGTATGTATTTGACATGAACTTGTATGGATACTTATATGAGATGTGTATGAGGTAAAAAACTGATAATAATCAATATGATCACCAACGGGATACGTAGGACTTACTTGTGCATGTAGAGTCATTAGGTGTCACTAAACGGTTTAAACTTTAAAAGTCTTGGACAAACGAGCTGTATGGTGTGTTGGTTATGCACATATACTCACCTAGTGACATTTGTAATAGGGAGTCGGTAGCTCGTTACTATTTGAGGAATTTGGATTAATCACGTGCAACCTAAGGTGAGTTTCACTATTTTTTCTCAAAAGCATGCGTCTCGGGTTTGAGACAGCTTTGGTAAACATTTTCTAGTCCGGTTTGGGACTACATTTACATCTCGGGTTTTGAGATGCTTTGACTCCTTGTGTGGGTCGGGTTTTGACTCCTTGTGTGGGTCGGGTTTTCGATTCCTTGTGTGGATCGCGCTTTGATCAGTTTAAAACTTATCGGTCCTTTGTGAACTAAACACCCTGTCACTTGAAAAGTCCTTGCATATTATTGAGTTAATCACTGGAGGCAAACAGGGTATTAGTTGATAGCGCTATTAGGTTGTGCAGCAACCTCATGTTTGCGATGCTGGGAGCATGGGCATGAACTTTTGACCACATTTGAGAACTAGTGTTGATAGACACTAGTTATTGAGGCAAACTATTATATTACTGAAGGTGTCCCAATAATACTGTTTAGTTGCAATGAGTGGGTTAGCTACCCCTGACATGATTAAACTGATATCACTTGAACATTTTGGTCTGGAGGACCTACGCTTTTATTTGGTTACATGGTTTTGGAAACCAGTGCATTTACTTACTCACTTTCTTTACTTTGTGAACTCACCAACATTGTTTGTTGACCCACGATATACATGCTTTTGCAGGTAGTTAGCTTCCGGTGCCACGATTAGAAAGCACTGCACACTTCACTGCATTTGAGTCTTGGGCATACACCTAAATTACATATCATGCTTTTATGTTTTCTTCCATATGGTTTTAATTTGGGCGCGTTGTTTTGCGCATGGTTTTAAAAGGTTTAAATTTGGTTTATGCTTTCGCAGCTTAACTAAATTTGGTTTTTGAAAACGAACTAAATGGTTTGGGCATTTAGAGTTTGTTCATATGACTTATGGCTATGGGATCCTGGTATGTCATGCGCCTCGCGGTATAAACCCCGCAGTGGAAATTTGAGGTTGTGACAGAATCAATGTCAATGATGTATACTATGCCGGGACCCATTCTCTAAAAACCAACATGCATCTCAATTCCACGTCTGTTACTTCACTTCATTCTTGGCACCACAACTTGGGACATCCCAATCTCAAATTCTTTAAAGCTCTGCTTCGGAATTTAGGACTCAACTTTAATAAATTGTTGCAATCTCCTTTTCATTCTCCCTCATGATCATTGAACAAAAGTCTTAAGCAACCCTTTGGTTCAAACTCTTTTAGTGCAACGAAACCCTTGCAACTTGTTTATTCGAACGTATGAGACCCGTTCAAAAATCGAATGATGGTTACACCTACCATGTAATCTTTGTGGACTTTTACTCAAAGTATACTTGGCTGTATCCGATGAAAAAAAAATCTGATCTTGCAATCTTGTTTCCACAATTCAAAACCTTAGTTGAAAAGTTTTTTCAAACACCTCTCATATCCGTTTTTTCCGACAATGACGGTGAGTACATTGGACTCATTCCATACTTTCAATCCCAAGGCATCTCTCACTTCACCACCCCACACCCCCGAGCAAAACGGCGTTGCCAAACCTCGACATCGTCACATAGTCGAAACCAGTCTTTCTCTTCTTCATCACGCCAATCTTCCCATTCACTTTTGGTCTCATGCATTTCAAACATCGATCTATTTAATAAACCGCCTAAAGACGCCAACACTTGATTCAAAATGTCCCTTTGAACAATTATATGGCCGCAAACCCACCTACTCCAAACTAAAATCTTTCGGGTGCTTATGCTACCCATGGCTACGCCCCTACACGACTTCTAAACTTCATCTTCGGTCTACACAATGCATCTTCTTGGGTTATTCCTCATCAAAATCAGCATACAAATGCTATGATCCGCATTCACATCGCCTTTATCAGTCGCTCCATGTCGAATTTATTGAAGGCATTTACCCTTCCAACGCAACAATGGATTCTAGTAAATCTATCCCTTCAGTCGATGACTGCTGCACCAAAAATATTGCCACCAAAAATATTGCAAGCTCAAATCCCAACCTTACTGCTACCCCACCATCTACAAGCACTACAAATCCCATTCCACCAATCATTACCTCCCTTCCCCCCATGCACATCATGCAACAAATAAATCCTCCCATATCTCCTACACCACAACCCACATCGCCTCCTTCTACGTCTACTGATTCCATTTCCACACCATCGGACTCACCAGGCCACCACAACCCGTCACCCTCCACTTCCGCTTCACCCCCTCCAACCTCCCAAGCCACCCCTCCCTCACTCCTCCCTCTTCACAAACGGACTCAAACCGCACCCCTTCTCCTTTATCGCCCCAAAATCGCAAACCTAACCCAAAATTTTACAACTCAACATACATCAACTCCACCACCCTACATCCCATACCATCTACCATTGAACCTACAACCCATGCTCAAGCCTCAAAGGATCCGAAATGGTGCAGCGCCATAGACTTTGAATTCAATGCCCTCCTTCATAACCAAACATGGGATCTTGTTCGACAATCATCCCACGCACCCATTGGTTGCAAATGGATTTTTCGGGTTAAACGAAACCCGGATGGCTCAGTAGCTAAATATAAAGCTCGTCTTGTTGCGAAGGGTTTCCACCAACAGTATGGAAAATATTATTTTGATACCTTCAGCCCGGTGACCAAACCGGTTACCATTCGCACCATCCTCTCAATTGCTCTCTCAAGAGATTGGCCTTTGCGCCAAGTTGACGTTAACAATGCCTTTCTACATGGCACCTTGCATGAGGAAGTTTTTATGCAACAACCCCCGGGCTTTGTTCATCCATAGTTTCCTAATCACGTTTGTAAGCTACAAAAATCTCTTTACGTCGTAAAACAAGTGCCACGTGCTTGGTATATCGAACTCACCAACTTCCTTATCCAGTTTGGCTTCCGAAAATCTCTAGCCAATCCTTCTTTATTTATCTATCAACGCAACGCTATTACCTGTTACTTCATGGTCTATGTCGACGACATAGTTCTAACCGGTGATGACAATGCATTCCTTGAGCACTTAATCACCACAATTAGCAAAACATTTTCTGTCAAGGATCTTGGAAACCTCCATCACTTCCTTGGCATTGAAGTCATTCCCACCGCTTTGGGTCTCTTCTTATCCCAACATCATCACATTCAGATGTCTTAACCCAATTCCATATGAACGGCGCTAAGGATGTCACGACACCCCTTAGTTCCTCTGATCCTCTATCTTCCAATGATTCGACCCCTTCGGTTGATGCGACACCATACCGTCAACTTGTAGGTTCCCTAAAATATCTTGCCTTCACTCGTTCCGACATATCCTTTGCTGTTAACAAACTGTCTCAATTCATGCACTGTCCGAAACAAGCCCATTGGCAAGCTCTCAAGCGTGTCCTCCGATATCTAAAAGGTACCGTACACTATGGTCTGTCTTTGAACTGTAGAATTCCTCTCACACTCTCCGCGTTCTCCGACTCTGACTGGAGTGGTATTAGTGACTCAGGAAGATCCACCACTGCATATCTCTTATATTTGGGCTCAAATATTATCTCATGGCGATCAACCAGGTAGAAATCCGTCTCTCGCTCCTCAACCGAAGCCGAGTGCAAAGCTTTAGCAAATGCGGCAGCTGAAATTTTGTGGGTCAAAAATCTACTAACCGAACTTGGGATCCCAGTCAATCAGCCACCAACGCTATTTTGTGATAATACAAGTGCAAATTATTTATGTGCAAATCCGGTTTTCCATTCCCAGATGAAACATGTGGCACTCGATTATCATTTTGTTCATGAACAGGTCTCTTTGGGTGTCTATTACGTGTGCTCCATGTCAACTCCAAGGACCAACTTGCAGATATGTTAATCAAGCCTCTCAGTCGTACTCCCTTTCTGCATATTCGCTCCAAGATTGGAGTCTCAAACGGAGCCTCAATTTTGCGGGGGCGTATTATGGATACCACTTGTCACACCCTCAAAATCCACTTGCGGAGTTTTACCGCGAGGCGCATGACAAACCAGGATCCAAACCAACGATCACAATAAACAAGTCTAACATGAACATAATGCAATTTCAAAACAATGTTTAAAATCCCCGTTTACAGC
The DNA here is from genome assembly GCA_030844895.1 of Ambrosia x helenae. Lineage (NCBI taxonomy): Eukaryota > Viridiplantae > Streptophyta > Magnoliopsida > Asterales > Asteraceae > Ambrosia > Ambrosia x helenae. The sequence continues at coordinate 71,643,520 of CM061234.1, forward strand.
GGAAGCTTATTCAAAACAATTATTCAATAGTAAACCAATGTTCAACGTATGAAAACCATGCGACTCTATCTAGACGCCGTGCATACGCGTGCGCCCTAGTTCCATTGTGCTACCTTAGCGACCTGAGAAAACATGTAAAAGTTTACGTCAGCACAAAAATGCTGGTGAGTTTACAGGTTTTGTATCCAAGTACCAAGTCCACCTGTCCATACTATAACAAATAGAAAACCAGTATACGCTAGCTAGGCGTACGTTTTGTTACTACCACGATTGGAAAACCATTACTAACGCGAATACCAAAAGTATGCCCGATGTAAGTTCCTGTTGTTCCTGTTGTTCCTGTTTGAGACAATATGCACTCGCCCGACCCTCCAAGCCGACGAGCGGGGTTGGTCACTCCCAATAGCGCTATTCACATTTCCCCGTTGTGCAAACCCGCACATTCATGGTTCCCCCCGGGACTTCCAAAAATCGTGTAGTACACAATAGAAACCCATAGTATGACAGTAGTTACCAAATAATCGTTTTAACACATGTTTTCTCCCCCGAAATATGAAACCAGTTTAAAAGAGGGGCCGTAAACTCACCTTAACGTGCAAGCAAAGAATCCGAACAGCAAGCAATATATGCTACCGACACCCTAATAACAGTGTCGCTTAGTGAGTATAGGCGTAATATCATTACCCATATAACTCGTTTGTCCAAGGCGTTTTAAATGTTCAAAAGTGTGTATGCGACGCCTAGTGATTCTACATGCAATAGTAAACCCTACGAACCCGTTGGTGAATACGTTGGTTACAATTAGTTTCTACATTCCGTATGTGTCTCAGACAAGTGTACTTCAGTTTCATGTCAATTCCATACCACCTAAGACCTCAATTAATCACAGAAGCACATAATACACAATCTGTGTTTTCAGGACAGATTGTGCGCCATCAAAACTAATTTATTTAAAATAGCAAACCAGTGAGTTAACCTCCCAAATTTTTACTGAATTTACTTTGGGATTCACTCGACAATACCTATTTTTGTTTTGTCTCAATTCCAAACACAAAAATTATGAAAATTCGTACAACACAGCTAGATCCAGAAAATCTCCTCAACAGGTCAGTTTAGTAGGAAAATTCTTAAAAGTTGTGTATTCATCCAAACGAGATGAATCCACTTGGAAAAGCTCTATTTTTCCAGTATTGACCTACTGTAAAAATTTCATAATCTAATTCCTTGTAAATCTCAAGTTATGACCATTTAAAGTTAACCCAATTTACAAATCCGAAAATCTGATATGACCCCTAATCAATTAAAATTCCAAAAACGACTCAAACGGCGTCCAAATTCGATGGTTTTGCCCATTATGAAAAGCTAAGACCATGTACGTTACAATCATGCAAAGAATCGATCAAATCAATTGTTTTCAAGCCACGAAACAGACCCTACAAGTCGACTTTCAGAATCTGTCCAGATTCTGATCGTACAATATCATCAATTATATCAAACCCTAGTTGCATATTATCAATCAATAATACCTAATAATCATCATACAACTTTCCTAATACCTATTTTATCAGATTCTATGATTAAACATGTCAAGATCAAAGCTTTAAGAATCAAAACACCAATTACTTGCGCAACAAGTATCCTACGATGTTACTAAGCGTTTATGAGTATGTTTAATCCATTTAATCTTCAAAAAGATTCATGCTTTAATGTTTTATAAACTCATTCAGACCTGGACAAACTTATTATATGATTTTTATTAATGAAAACACAAGATAAAAGCATAAGAAATCGTAAGATATACCCATAGCTCTCTCAATCGATCAATCGCGCGCCTTGGAGCCTCCCAATTGATGATCTTGAGCCTTAGCAGAGGTTGTTTGAGTGAAATATTCGTGTGGGGCAGTAAGGGGGCGATTAGGGTTGAGTATGGGGGTTGCATGGGAGTTTAGGTTGCTTAAATATAAGTTTAAGGCGGTTTAGACCCGTCAGTTCGTTTCGAGTGGCCGCTCGGTGCCTGTGAGCGGCCGCTCACAGGTCCGGGTGGCGCGCTCTTTTCTCGTTTCGTCTCCCGACGCGTTATCCTTTGACGTTTTCGTTATTTCGGACCGTAACAAGTGTAACCCCATGCATTAAGACCCTAATCCACCTCACGCTCCACTTTTAATAATTTTTATTAACGTGTTCGGTCTAGGTTCACATAATCACGTATGGTTTTCACATAAGTTTGTCAGATATCACCGAGACACATAAGTTTGTTATTCACCAACGTCCGAGGTTTACTAATCATGAAATCACATGTTAACTCACACAAGGAGTCAGAACCCGACCCACACAAGGAGTCAAAGCATCTCATAACCCGCAGGTTAATTAGTCCCTAGATGTCCAAACCGGACTAGAAAACGTTTTGTAAGTTGTCTCAAACCCGAGACAATGCACGTATGTCCTTTCTAGCTATCTAGCTAACCCTCGTTACGTATAATATACGCGTGACTCGCTAAGGTAGACTTTCATCTAGACAATGTTGTTAACCAGAATTTGTCGGGTGTCACATCATCCCCACGTTAAAAGAATTTTCGTCCCGAAAATTGCACAAGTACCAAAAGATAGAAACCAAGAGAGAGAGATTCACCCGAGTTGTCACATCATCCCCACGTTAAAAAGGAATCTCGCCCCGAGATTCATTCAACTGCAGTGGAGACATATCTAGACTCGAACGCTTCCTTAAGAAAGAGATGAGGATACTTAGACTTCATCTGATCCTCCCGTTCCCACGTGTACTCAGGTCCCCGGTTCGAGTTCCATCGAACCTTCACAATGCGAATCTTGCTATGACGTAGGCTACGAATCTTGTAATCAAGAATCTCAACAGGTTCCTCCACAATCCGAAGACGATCATCAACCCTGATCTCTTCCAGTGGAACAATAAGAGATTCGTCAGCCAAACACTTCCTTAAGTTAGACACATGGAAGACGTTGTGGACATTACCGAGCTCCGTCGGTAAATCTAGTCTGTACGCCACCGGTCCAATCCGTTCCAGGATTGCGAACGGTCCGACGTAGCGAGGGTTAAGCTTGCCACGCTTTCCAAAGCGTATGACGCCCTTCCATGGTGGAACTTTCATAAGCACCCTGTCCCCAACCTGGAACAATAGCGGTTTGCGACGGCGATCGGCCTAGCTCTTCTTACGATCCCGCGCAGCTGCCAACGGTTACGGATCTGTACGATTTTTCCCGAGGTTTCGTACACCAGTTCCGGGCCAGTGGGCTGGCTCTTGCCCACATTGGCCCAACACAAGGGAGACCGGCATTTCCGTCCATAAAGAGCTTCGAACGGAGCTGTCCCGATGCTGGAGTGGTAGTTGTTGTTGCAGGAGGACTCCACCAACGGTAGGTAAGCCTCCCCACCCTTACCAAAGTCGACAACGCATGCCCGCAGCATGTCCTCCAATGTTTGAATTGTCCGCTCACTCCGTCCGTCAGTTTGCGGATGATAAGCCGTACTCATATCCAGTTGAGTACCCAAAACTTTATGAAGAGCCTTCCAGAAACGCGAAGCAAAGCGGGAATCACGATCAGAAATGATAGAAACAGGCACCCCGTGCCGAGAAACCACCTCCTTAAGGTAGAGTCGAGCCAACCGCTTGAGTCCATCCGTTTCCTTAGTAGGTATATAGTGCGCCGATTTCGTCAACCGGTCGACGATCACCCAAATCGTATGACAACCACTTGGTGACCTCGGTAGTTTGGTGACGAAATCCATCGTGATCCGCTCCCACTTCCATTCTGGAATCTCAGGATGTTGCAGGAGACCAGATGGCTTCTGATACTCCACCTTGACCTTAGCACAGGTCAAGCATTTGCTCACGTATGAGGCTATGTCCGACCTCATGTTTGGCCACCAGTAAAGCACCTTCAGATCTTGGTACATCTTATCCGAACCAGGATGAATAGAATACCGGGACTTATGAGCCTCATCAAGGACAAGCTCCCGTAGTCCCCCGAATAAAGGAACCCATATACGTTCTGCGAAATAGTGCAGGCCATCAGGCCTTCGCTCGAGGTGCTTGTCGGCACCGTGCATGGTTTCAGCTTTAAGGTTTTCCTCCTTCAAAGCTTCTAACTGGGCAGAACGAAGTTGATCAGGTAAGGATGAATGAATGGTGAGCTGCAACGCCCGAACGCGACGAGGTTTAGTTGATTCCTTCCTGCTCAAGGCGTCTGCTACAACATTCGCCTTGCCAGGATGGTACTTAATAGCACAATCATAGTCGTTCAAAAGTTCGATCCAGCGACGCTGCCGTATGTTCAAGTGTTGTTGGTCGAAAATGTGTTGGAGACTCTTGTGATCGGTGTAGATGGTGCACTTGGTACCGTACAAGTAATGTCTCCAAATTTTCAACGCGAATACCACGGCACCCAACTCCAAGTCATGGGTGGTGTAGTTCTTCTCGTGCACCTTGAGTTGACGAGAAGCATACGCGATCACTTTCTCGCGTTGCATCAACACGCAACCGAGACCATGAATAGAAGCATCACAGTAGACAACGAAATCATCAGGACCCTCAGGTAAAGACAAAATAGGAGCAGAACACAGTTTGAACTTCAGTTCTTCAAACGCTGACTCTTGTGGTTCACCCCAGTCGAATTTCCTATCCTTCTGAGTAAGAGTGGTCAGGGGTTGAGCAATCTTCGAGAACCCCTGAATGAAACGACGATAGTAGCCCGCAAGGCCTAGGAATTGCCGCACCTCAGTTGGCGTCTTTGGTGCTCCCCAGTCCTTGATCGCTTCGATTTTAGCTGGATCGACATGAATCCCTAGTTCATTGACCATATGTCCTAGGAATTGAACTTCGCGTAACCAAAAGTCACACTTTGAGAACTTGGCGTAAAGTTGTTCCCGTCGCAAGAGTTCCAAAACTAACCGCAGATGTTCCCCGTGTTCGGTCTCGTTCTTCGAGTAGATCAGAATGTCATCAATAAATACAATGACGAATTTATCCAGATATGGTTTACAGACGCGGTTCATCAAGTCCATGAAAACCGCTGGTGCGTTCGTGAGACCGAAAGGCATGACCAAGAATTCGAAATGGCCATAACGTGTTCGAAAAGCAGTCTTTGCAACGTCGGCCTCCCTGACGCGCAGCTGGTGATAACCGGACCTCAAGTCGATCTTGGAATAATAACTAGAACCCTGAAGCTGGTCGAATAGATCATCAATACGTGGAAGAGGATAACGGTTCTTGACGGTCAATTTGTTCAGTTCTCTGTAGTCCACACACAATCGGAAACTCCCATCCTTCTTCTTAACAAATAAAATCGGGGCTCCCCAAGGGGAAGAACTTGGCCGGATGAAACCCTTGTCCAAGAGTTCCTGTAACTGACTAGACAATTCCTGCATCTCGGGAGGTGCAAGACGGTAGGGGGCCCGAGCAATAGGAGCAGCCCCTGGTACAAGATCAATACCGAACTCGACTTGACGATGAGGAGGAAGACCAGATAAATCATCGGGAAAAACATCAGGAAAACTCGCGTACAACCGGAATATCGTCGATCTTCTTCTCATCACCAGAGGAAACAGATAAAAGTGCCAAAACGGCTGGATAACCCTTTCGAAGACACTTAAGGGCTTTCATGCTAGAGATGATGTTTAGCGAAACACCACCCTTGATACCGTACACAGAAAGGAATTCTCCATCAGGGAGAGGAATCCGAATAACCTTATCGTAACAAACAATCTCCGCGCGGTACAATGATAACCAATCCATGCCTACCACTACGTCAAAACTACCCAATGGTACCGGCATAAGGTCGATGGGGAACGATAAACCCGACAACTCTAATCGACACTCCCGAAGGACACTAGTAGCTTCAATCGTTTTACCGTCAGCCAACTCAATAATATACTTGGTCTCTAATGGTACGGGTACTACATCTAGCAGTCGACTAACATCCATGGATACAAAACTCTTGTCGGCACCAGAATCAAATAAAACGCTAACAGAGCGATTATTGAGAAGGAATGTACTGGTAACTGTGTCAGGATCCTGTCTAGCCTCAGCGGCTCCAATGACGAAAGCACGTGCATTTCTGCCGCCGCCCCCGTTGTTCCCATTACCGTTGTTCCCGCCCTGCTTCAGTTTTGGGCAATCCTTCTTGTAATGACCGGTCTCACCACAATTGTAACATCCTCGTCTTCCCGTAGTCCCTTGAGTAGTCGGAGCTGAGTTAGTAGTCGGAGCCTGGGTCGATGGAAGTGTAACCCGACAATCTTTAGCATAATGCCCTGTTCGCTGGCAGCGATGACAACGGTTACTTTCGCAGTTCCCTTGATGATGGCGTCCACACTTGTTGTATTTGGGCAGTTTTCCCGCATAACCACCCTGCTTGTTACCCGAAGAAGATGAACCCTCATTATCAAACCTCTTACCCTGCTGTGTTGGCCCAGATCCTTTCCCGTCATTTTCCCACTTGCGCTTGTTATTCTCTGGGGCCTTAACAGTCGAACCCTTCGCAGGCAAAATACCCTCATTCACCTTTAAGTTGGTCATCCTATGAGCCGATCGAACCACTTCTGCGTATGTAGGATGATTTCCCGCAGCCACTAACCCTGCGATTTCCGGTACTAACCCCGAGGCATAGTGTTCAATCCTCCTGAACTCTGGCACATGCAGATCAGGACACAGCACTGCCAACTCATTACGCCTTACCGTATACTTCTCAATCTCAGACCCAGTCATCTTGAGGTTCCACACCTCCACGACCGCCACCACCACGCCCACCAGCGCGGCCACCTCCACGTCCTCCTCGCACTCCAGACATGATTCCGACAAAAAGGACGAGAAAATTTAGTTTCACAGCTAATGGTAACCACTAGCGTTCGCAAGATCAAAGCTAGATCCAATCCAGGACTATCCATTCAAACCCAGAGCTCACTAGGGCTTCCATGCATTTCGGTTTATGATTTTGTGTGCACCCAAAATGATAAACCGCTCTACATGGTCCTCCAAGTGTTCTCCTAGTCCAAAGTTCAAATCACCGAACATAGACTCTCAGCTACACACCGTAATGCTACGGTAGTTTATGGCAAGTGTTTCTATTGGAGTGCGAAAGGGAGATGTCCGAGCCTTGGACAAATCTCAAGAGCACACGAGTTACTCCAATAGACTACACTGCCTAGAAAACAAGTAACCCAACCTAAGATAGAACGGATGATGTAACGTAGAAAGACCAATGATTTAGAGACACCCCGACAAGACCATACGTAAACCACTATAACGTTTAGTACCATGTGATCGTCTAGTGTGTGCGACTCGGCTATAGACTAGACCCTACATGCAGTCCTAGTTCACTATAACCATTGGCTCTGATACCAATCTGTCACACCCTCAAAATCCACTTGCGGAGTTTTACCGCGAGGCGCATGACAAACCAGGATCCAAACCAACGATCACAATAAACAAGTCTAACATGAACATAATGCAATTTCAAAACAATGTTTAAAATCCCCGTTTACAGCGGAAGCTTATTCAAAACAATTATTCAATAGTAAACCAATGTTCAACGTATGAAAACCATGCGACTCTATCTAGACGCCGTGCATACGCGTGCGCCCTAGTTCCATTGTGCTACCTTAGCGACCTGAGAAAACATGTAAAAGTTTACGTCAGCACAAAAATGCTGGTGAGTTTACAGGTTTTGTATCCAAGTACCAAGTCCACCTGTCCATACTATAACAAATAGAAAACCAGTATACGCTAGCTAGGCGTACGTTTTGTTACTACCACGATTGGAAAACCATTACTAACGCGAATACCAAAAGTATGCCCGATGTAAGTTCCTGTTGTTCCTGTTCCTGTTTGAGACAATATGCACTCGCCCGACCCTCCAAGCCGACGAGCGGGGTTGGTCACTCCCAATAGCGCTATTCACATTTCCCCGTTGTGCAAACCCGCACATTCATGGTTCCCCCCGGGACTTCCAAAAATCGTGTAGTACACAATAGAAACCCATAGTATGACAGTAGTTACCAAATAATCGTTTTAACACATGTTTTCTCCCCCGAAATATGAAACCAGTTTAAAAGAGGGGCCGTAAACTCACCTTAACGTGCAAGCAAAGAATCCGAACAGCAAGCAATATATGCTACCGACACCCTAATAACAGTGTCGCTTAGTGAGTATAGGCGTAATATCATTACCCATATAACTCGTTTGTCCAAGGCGTTTTAAATGTTCAAAAGTGTGTATGCGACGCCTAGTGATTCTACATGCAATAGTAAACCCTACGAACCCGTTGGTGAATACGTTGGTTACAATTAGTTTCTACATTCCGTATGTGTCTCAGACAAGTGTACTTCAGTTTCATGTCAATTCCATACCACCTAAGACCTCAATTAATCACAGAAGCACATAATACACAATCTGTGTTTTCAGGACAGATTGTGCGCCATCAAAACTAATTTATTTAAAATAGCAAACCAGTGAGTTAACCTCCCAAATTTTTACTGAATTTACTTTGGGATTCACTCGACAATACCTATTTTTGTTTTGTCTCAATTCCAAACACAAAAATTATGAAAATTCGTACAACACAGCTAGATCCAGAAAATCTCCTCAACAGGTCAGTTTAGTAGGAAAATTCTTAAAAGTTGTGTATTCATCCAAACGAGATGAATCCACTTGGAAAAGCTCTATTTTTCCAGTATTGACCTACTGTAAAAATTTCATAATCTAATTCCTTGTAAATCTCAAGTTATGACCATTTAAAGTTAACCCAATTTACAAATCCGAAAATCTGATATGACCCCTAATCAATTAAAATTCCAAAAACGACTCAAACGGCGTCCAAATTCGATGGTTTTGCCCATTATGAAAAGCTAAGACCATGTACGTTACAATCATGCAAAGAATCGATCAAATCAATTGTTTTCAAGCCACGAAACAGACCCTACAAGTCGACTTTCAGAATCTGTCCAGATTCTGATCGTACAATATCATCAATTATATCAAACCCTAGTTGCATATTATCAATCAATAATACCTAATAATCATCATACAACTTTCCTAATACCTATTTTATCAGATTCTATGATTAAACATGTCAAGATCAAAGCTTTAAGAATCAAAACACCAATTACTTGCGCAACAAGTATCCTACGATGTTACTAAGCGTTTATGAGTATGTTTAATCCATTTAATCTTCAAAAAGATTCATGCTTTAATGTTTTATAAACTCATTCAGACCTGGACAAACTTATTATATGATTTTTATTAATGAAAACACAAGATAAAAGCATAAGAAATCGTAAGATATACCCATAGCTCTCTCAATCGATCAATCGCGCGCCTTGGAGCCTCCCAATTGATGATCTTGAGCCTTAGCAGAGGTTGTTTGAGTGAAATATTCGTGTGGGGCAGTAAGGGGGCGATTAGGGTTGAGTATGGGGGTTGCATGGGAGTTTAGGTTGCTTAAATATAAGTTTAAGGCGGTTTAGACCCGTCAGTTCGTTTCGAGTGGCCGCTCGGTGCCTGTGAGCGGCCGCTCACAGGTCCGGGTGGCGCGCTCTTTTCTCGTTTCGTCTCCCGACGCGTTATCCTTTGACGTTTTCGTTATTTCGGACCGTAACAAGTGTAACCCCATGCATTAAGACCCTAATCCACCTCACGCTCCACTTTTAATAATTTTTATTAACGTGTTCGGTCTAGGTTCACATAATCACGTATGGTTTTCACATAAGTTTGTCAGATATCACCGAGACACATAAGTTTGTTATTCACCAACGTCCGAGGTTTACTAATCATGAAATCACATGTTAACTCACACAAGGAGTCAGAACCCGACCCACACAAGGAGTCAAAGCATCTCATAACCCGCAGGTTAATTAGTCCCTAGATGTCCAAACCGGACTAGAAAACGTTTTGTAAGTTGTCTCAAACCCGAGACAATGCACGTATGTCCTTTCTAGCTATCTAGCTAACCCTCGTTACGTATAATATACGCGTGACTCGCTAAGGTAGACTTTCATCTAGACAATGTTGTTAACCAGAATTTGTCGGGTGTCACACCACTACACAAGGTTAAAATTCAAAAATATACATTTCAATTGTGTAGTCAAAGGTTTTTAATTGTAGTTATTTACTTTCCAAATATGTTCCTTTAATCTTTCCATTCCTTTTAATTCTATCGCCTATATTAAGGCTCCTGTATCTCTTTTGTACAATAAGCAATTCAATATACAAATTCAATATAATTATATAAATCTAGTATTTTTATTTATAAATGACTTTTATATAATTAAACCACAAGAATTCTCCTTTGTAGATAAAAAGACCAATGTGCCCTCATGTGTCTTGACATGACCTAACTTAACTTGGATTTTTTAACCCAGTTAGTGGAAATGACAAAACATGTAGCGAACTATTGAAAAAAAGGACAAATAGTGAGTGTAAAACTTGTAAAAGATCTGATTTATTACCCCAGTTTGTACTGCTTGACCTAACACCGAAGTGATAGGACGGTAAAACTTAATATGACCCAATTAGGGGGCGGGGTGCTACTCCAATAACGCTATACATGTTAAGGTGGTTGTATGCTAAGCGGCGGTTGTAAGAAGTCTAAATTCTAGTATGGCATAGCATATAAACATGTTTACTATGTTGAGCATGTGAGTGTCAAAGTGTTTAGTGTATGTTTTCATAGAATACATGTCGAGCCCCAAAATTGTTAAAGAGTAAAAGGGGGACATGTATGAACTCACCTTAGGGTGCGTTCGTTAAGTTCCCCTTAGAGTCTTGAGAGAACTTTAGCTCCGGTTAGACTAGAGTTGGAAAAAGAATGGATGTAGATTCGGAGGAAGATTCAAGAGTACAAGGAAGTCATGCATTGCCTTTAAGGCGAACCAAAACACAAACCACCATAAAGATGATTCGGATGGTCAAGAGAGTCAAGCATTGGTAAGGTAGGGATGTATCCACAAACCTTCCAAGTTAATAGATTAATAGCGTTTTAAAAGTATATATTTTAGTATTTACATAATATAACTAGGAGATTAAAGTAGTGAATGGTGACTTAGTTTGGAAGAGCCTTGGCTTTCCTTTGTCAACCATTAACCATAACACAAGTGCATCCAACATTAAGTTGTTGGTGAACTTGGTTGGTATCACTACAACTAACCTTCTAGTGCATAAAATCAATAGAAGATGAACCACTTTTGAGGCCTCATTTTGGTGTCATACTCATATTTATTTGCCATAGCAAACAAGAGCAAGGTCCTAGAGGTTTCCCCAAGGAGTTAGACGAAGAGGAAAAATGAAGAAAGAAGGAGAAAGTTGGAGTTTAAAAATGAGAAAACTCAGTTAGAAGTGGGCTTCCAACACTTAGGATTTCTTGAGAATTTGAAGGTTTAGAGAGTGATTTAGGATTGAGCAAGTGTTAGAATGGGTAAGGAGTGGTGTATATATAGTTGGGGTAAAGTGGTTGGGTAATTAAGAGAGTTAAGAGGTGGTTGAGAGTGAGTTAGGTTGGAGATATATCTAAAAAAGAAAAAAAAATAATAATAATAAAAAAATGAACGGGGTTGTTATTGTTTTGGGAGAAAAGTCAAATTAGACTTAACTCACGTTTTGCTTTTCTTTTTTTTATTTCTTTTTATTAAAAAAGTATTAAGATCTTTTAAAAAAATAAATATATATATTAAGATCTTAACTAAATGAGTTTCTTGTAATAGTGCCTAAATCGAATAGGGTAAATTATAATGACGACTCGTCATGAATTGGTAGGAGTAACATAAAAGAAGCGAATAAAGGCGAACTTGGAATTTGTTAAATATTGAATTTAAAATATATGTAAAAGTAAAAATCACGCGATGTTACAGTCTCTCCTACTTTAGAAAAATTCGTCCCGAAATTTCCTTGAGAGTTGACCTTTTGAAAATATGTATGTTGTTTGATATGGGTTTAAATAAAACAAAACTAGTTAGTTTATTATGCTTAAATCAGATACGGTACCTAGTCACTGCGTGATAATATGCTCGTAAAAGAAATATATATTTTTTAATTAACCCAAGTTCGTATGAATTTCTCTTAACCGGACTTTAATGTTTCAAATATGCATTTTTAGAAGGTGGGTGGTTGGTACGTAGAATTTGTAAGTTTAACCAACTACGTCAATTTTTTTTGAATAGTTAAAGAAAAAGGGTACGTATAAGTAGGTTTGTGTATGGGGTTAATGTATCAAATGTTGGGAAGATAAGTAAATATACGGTATAACATATATGAAATAGTAAAAATTTTGGGAAGATAAGTAAATATACTGTATAACATATAAGTAGTAGTAGAAATTTTGGCTTAAAAAAATGTCACTGGGTAATTGGGTGGGATAGTAAATATGTTAGCATAATGAGTGACTAGATGCGGGAGTGAGCAGTATTTAGTAATAGATATTTGGTTTGCATAAGGTCGAAAATTTTACCAGAATTTTTTTAAAAGGCGACTAAGATAAACGAGAAGTCGGACTATTTGAAAAAAGCTTTTTGGTGATATAATTTATTTAGTTTTGAAATCCAGTATATAAGTAGTCAAGAAAATATATGAAAGTGAGGGACAATTCTTGTTTTAAATGCATGAATGCTTTAAGGGATTAAGGACAGAGGTTATGGGACTTAGAACGAGATTCTTGCTAATGGAAGGATTGTTGATTAAGCAAGGAAGGGCCAGAAGGGAGAAACGAAGTTGATGGAGATTGTTAGTATAGATTGCTCATGACAAAGGATAACGTTGCACAGTAGAAAGTGTGGCTCAAAGCAAGATACAACGTGCACAAAAGATAAATAATATAAGCATTTTTAGACTAGTAACTATAACATGAGGGTATCGAAAAAAGTAAATAATGTAGGTGTTGACCAAAACTTTAACTCGACCCAACTTCTCATGGCACGAATAACTCTACTTATGGTAGTATAACGGGACATTTATATATCTGATGTACCGGCGGCGTATCCACCATGTCCTTATTATACCGCAACCGTTTCGTTATTCGAGTCATGATAGGTTACACATGGTGGAACTCGTTATGTTTTCCATGCACCCAATTTTTGTAATTACGTGTGCACCCGTAATTAGTCCAATTGTCGCATGGTCCACATAATTCGTCTTAGTTATGTGTGGGTCGCTAGTGGACACAAAATACTTATACACAAAGGAAAAGACATTAAACTAAGGAATTAGACAGTTTTGATGTTGTAAACATAGCAAGTAACGTTACATGTAAACATATAATGTGAAAAGGCATTAAGAATGTCTTTTGATGTTGTTAACCGCACGTGTTTTAGACGTGGATGCATGGTTTCATGAAATAACGGTGCAGTCTTGTGCATATGTGGTTACGTTCAGATGTATAAAATCAAACAGAAGCATAGACAATTGGATTCTTAATGAAAACGTTCACGCGTGAAATGTTTTGACTGTGGGCAGCATAGAATTCGGGTTTATTACAAACTGAGTTTTATGGGTACGCAAGCAATTTTAGCTTTTCAAGACTAAGGGTCAAGTTTGATGGTAGAAGAATTTAGTTCGTTGGATGTTAAAGAAAAATGGATTTAATTGAAGTGGGGAAAATTTAGTGTAAAAGCCTCACTGAAGGTGGGCGTTTGATTTATGAAAAATCCATTTTATTAAGCGAGGAAAATAGTTTATTGAGAATTTTAGTTTGGTGATGGTGAATATTTTAACTCGTGATACGATTTCAAGAAAAAAGGTTTTGGGATTATAAAGAAGTAGGTTGTCTGATTTAGCGTGTCTTTTGCTCACAAGTCCTGTTTGCTAAAACATTTTCTTTTCTTATGAACGACATTGGGCGTCCTGAAAGTAAAATTTCTTTTAACACTTTTACCATTTAGAATCTCGTTCGTCATATCGACTTGACACACATTTGTTAGTGGTTTGAAGGTTGAAAGTGGGGATTTTATAGAAGAATAGGCATCCTCTTAGGAATAGTAGGAAGAATTTTGTTCAAAAATTTTGAAAAAGGTTGTGCGTGAGGAGAAAAGGGTTTTGCGATGTTTGAATTCTGCCGATAAATTATGATTCTAGATGCAAAAGTGCGACTAGTGCTTCGGATTGAATAACAAATATGTTTTGGTGAATGTCGTTGGTGCGAAGGAGAATATGAAGGTGCGAAGGAGGGTTTTTGTAGGTACGAAGGAAGAAGAAATGGTGCGAAGGAAGAAGACTTGGACGAATGTGAATATAGTTTATTGTAAAGCTTGGTTCGACCAGACTGTTTGGGCGAACCTGCACATTCGCACAATCAATTTGGGCGAATGTGCAGTCTATAAATAGACAAGTTTGATTTTTGAATGTAACTTTTGGTCATTATTATTCCTTCCACTTTCTGATATTCTCTCTAGTGTTTTGTTTAACTCTTTTAACGTTCATACCTTGTTTGTAATCATATTTCAACGTGTAATCGAGTTGTTAATTAATGAAAAGCTTTTGAAAATGATGATCTGTGTGTTTTAATCTGTTTGACTATTATTTTGTGATAGTTTTAGGGATTCCGCACCTAAAACTAACTTGTTTGATCATTCTTTGTTGTTATACGATCCTTTCACGCACATACAAAGTGGTATCAGAGACATTCTGGATCAAACAACCACAAATTAATAGTTTCTCAGTTGATTTGAACCCAATTTTGGTCAAAAAGTTTCTGTTTTCAATGAACAAACTGATGTGATAAGATTTTGATTGATTATAACTTGATTTCGAGGTTAAATTGGATAATTCTCTTCATTAAAGTTGTTCCAAATCAATTCCGATTCAAAACCTGATTTAGATCATCAAAATCCATCAACATTTGATAAACATGATCAAAATTAACGGATTTTCAAAGAATAACCGTTTTTGAATTCTCTAGGGTCGAAAGAGAGAGAGTGGTCGAAAGTGGAAATCTATTGGGTCGAAAGAAGGATTTTGTGGTCGAAGGAAGTGTTATAGTGGTCGAAAGTAAACTTTGATTGCTTATTTTGTTCATTCGCCCAGTTGCATCACCTTTGATTGATCGAACGGTCGAAGGAGCAGGAGAACGGTCGAACGAGAGGAGAAAGCGGTCGAAGGAGATTTTGTTATTTCAGTCCACATTCGTATCAATCAAAACGGTCGAAGGAGAACATTATTTCTCATTCGCACGTTCGATTGTACGAAGGAGTATCCTGTTTTAAAACATTTCTAATCTTTTCGTGTTTAATCGTTTGCAGGACAAGATGTGGAACTTCCCAACAACGCCTAGACCTACTCAAGCACCACAACAGCAGACAACACAAGATCCATGGTCGGTTGCAGCCTAGAAGACTAGTCAACCATCACAGCCAATCAATTACATGGCAATGACTAGTTCGGCTCCTCAACAAGTTGTTCAACCATTACAACAACCGATTGACAACTATTGGGGAGTCGCAGCAGCAGCAGTTCATTCGCAGACGACCAACGCCATATCCACTCTTATTCATGATCTATCTTCAGGAAGCGGCAATCGTCCACCAAAGCTAATGGACATGAAAGAGTACAATACTTGGAAGACGAAGTTTAAGATCCATGTTGAGGGACA
Source organism: Ambrosia x helenae (assembly GCA_030844895.1). NCBI lineage: Eukaryota > Viridiplantae > Streptophyta > Magnoliopsida > Asterales > Asteraceae > Ambrosia > Ambrosia x helenae. The sequence continues at coordinate 71,659,120 of CM061234.1, forward strand.
AGGACTTGAGGGAGCCGAGGCATGGCAAATGATAGTGAAGGGTTACGTTGCTCCTATTCTGGAGAATACTGGAGAACCGATACCTTTGGAGAATTTGGCGGATGATGAGAAAAAGAGGTTTGCGATAGAGAAGAAGGCATTCTCTCAGCTATCCCAGGCGATCAACACTGATTTATTGCATCAGTTTGGATCGTGTACAACATCCAAACAATTATGGGATATGCTGAGAAATCGACATGATGGAAATGAGAAGACAAGGAAGCTGAGGATGGAAGAGCTTCTAAAGGAATTTGAAAACTTCAGTTACATGGGCAATGAGACCCTAAAAGAGTTGGTTCCACGGTATTGCCATTTGCTCACTGAACTGTCGAGCTATGAGATCAGCATACCAATGTCAGAATTAGTAGATAAATTTGCTGATGCTTTACCACCCTACTGGAACCAACACATTGAAGTGTTGAAGGAAAAGGATGCATACCAGTATTGGACTATTAACGAGTTCATTCAAAAGCTGGAAAACAAAGAGATGGAGGAGAAGAGAAAAGCTAAGAGAGCTCAGATTCCACAGAATCCTGATCTGTATGTGAGTGGTACATCTAACTCTCTTTCTGCTTCAAGCACCACTTCAAATGTTGCTCCTCACATTGCATGTGTATCCAATGTTGTTGAACCTACAAAACCACCAATCAACTATCTTGCCCAAACTTCATCCTATACACCATCATACACACCACAATCTTATCCAACACCAAACTTTATTCCACCTTTTTCACCATTACAACAAGCTGCATGCTACACATCAAGTCAACCTCAACAACAACAACAATATCCTCCTCACATGAATCAGATGCAGATTACTCAAGCACAATCAAATCAAAACCCGATTGTGTTAGAGACCTCGAATCTTAACAATGTGACTGTTGAAATTGCTCAACAGCACGTTGCTCTAGTATCTGCTATGGTTGCTTCTTACAACGGTTTGGTTGCGAGTCAAATTGGAAACAACAATCTCACCAATGAGGACTACACTCAAATCGACAAAGAGGAGATGGAGCTTATGGACATTCAGTGGGCTTTTGCAAGCATTATGAGGAGAGCCACTGACTTTATTCAGAAGACTGGCAGAACTGACCTTTCAACTTCTCCCAACACCACATACGGATTTAACAAAGCAAAAGTTACATGCTTCAATTGTGGTGAGAAGGGTCACTTTAAAAGAGAGTGCACACAGCCAGCACAGCAAGGTAATAGAAACCCGTTCAATTCAACATACCAAAACAGACAAAATCAAAACCAAAATCAAGTTTCATACAACAGTCCCAACATCTCAAGCTTTCAACCACAAAACAATTACCAGAACCGTCAACAAAATACAAACACTAGACAATCCACAACTCAAAACCAACCTCAACAAAATCCAAACCGAACTATTGTTCCTATCTCTACACCTAACACTCAAAACCAAAACCAAACTGACAATCAAAACCAAGCACTTGTAATTCAGAAAGATGAAGGTTTTGATTGGACGGGTATGCAATTGGGGGTGGAGGAGATTACTGCTGGGAACGTGGCTTGTGTGGCACAGCAGATGAGTTTGGATGAAATGAGGAGATTGAAGAGGAGGTTGAGATTGAAAAAGTGTCGGAGTTGAAAATTGAGGAAGTGAATGAGGATGTGATTGCTGAGAGTGAAGACAAGAAATCTGGGATGATTCTTGATTCTGTCACTGATGTTGGAGACCACTACGATTCAGCTTACTCGGATATGGAGAGTGAATCTGATTCAGAGGCTAGTGTGAATTCACTAGATGATGACATTGACCAACTGCTAGCTGAAGCTGATTTCCTGATGACCCACAAGTCATGTATGGTGGATGATGCGTGCACCAAGATTGACTACTCCAAATTCTTCGCAGGGAAGGAAGCTCACTTCGCTTTGATGGCAATGACAGAACCTCCTAAACCGGTAAGTTCTGAATCTCAATCTGAAGTGTGTGTTAAATGTGTTAAATGTGCTGATTTTGAAAAACTGACAGATGAAAATAAGCTTCTCAAAGTCCAACTTGAGAGTGCCAAAATTAACTGTCAGATTTATCAAAAAGATTTAAAAGATTTCAACAAAGTTCTTGATGGTTATAAAAAGGATGTGTCTGAACTTAAAAAGACATTGTCAATTAAACAACTTGCCATTAATAACTATATCAATGAAATGGAAAACACTAAGTTAGAAATGGCAACCATCAAGTGCTTTGCTGAAAAAGTAAACAAGAAGTTAGAGAGTTACAAGCATATAGCATATGTAGTTGACCATATCATAGAAGAACCCTCCCAGTCGAATAGTGCAAACTATAAGGCGGTCCCATCTCCGGTATTGTTTGAGAACCACAACTTACATGCAATACCACCGGAGACTTTAGTCAATTCTGACTCCACATCAGAAAACGAGCCTAATACTTCTAGTGTCGGGGATCCGTATTCTGATGTGAGACCTGTACTGGGAAATAATGAGGGTGTGGTCGCTGCTGATGATTCAGATGAAGAAGATGAACAATCTGAGACGGTTGAAAATGAAAGTGATATCCCTGATGAAAATCATATAATCACTACTGAGCCAGTCTCACCGTCTCAGATCATTCATCCAATGGCAAATGCTCATCGTAAGAATGTGGTTAAGAAAAATGAAAAGTCTGTTGGTAAGAGTGTTGAAAAGAAAGAGGTAAAGAAAATTGAGAAAAATGTGAGCAAACCGGTTGAAAAGAAAATTGAAACTAAATCTGAGAAAAATGTGGTTAAACCGGTTGAAAAGAAAAATGAACTTAAATCTGAAAAATCTAATGATATGAGCTACGAATCGTGTGACAAACCTGTCAAAATCTTCTATCGGATGCAAGGCTCCGATAAGATTTTATCTGATGATGAATATCCGATTAAGTTTGTCAATTATTCAAAAATCGAAAAGATCTGGCAGGAAAGTACGATTTGGTTTCCAAAATTTGAAAGAACCAATGACATTCCTCAAGAAATTTTAGATAAAATTTATTCGGATAAAGATGCCAAGGTCAATGTCACACAATTTGTTTTGCCAGTTGATAAAGCAAACAGTTTTATTGAACCGACTTACTCGAAGGACCCAGCTCCTGAGAGTTTAAGGAAACAATGCATGGTTGATCGTTATCCCATTGCTAGTTTTTCCAAGTCGCCGATCAAAGAAAACTATGAGGAATACCGTGCGTGTTATAAGTGCGGGGAACGGGGACATTTACTTGCCGCCTGCCTGTACGTACGACACAAAAGGCACGAGGTGGAGATGAGGCAATATCATGATTATCCGGTTGACAACTACGGTTATCCACAAAGACGGTATTTCCTTCAGCAAGAATCTTATTATAATCAAAACAATTTTTATAACAAGAGGGAAAACCGTCCGATGACGTATGATAAACGCAACCGGATAACCACTGAGAAACCTGCTAAGAAACCTGTGATGAACTCAACTGCTGATAACAAAAAGGTTGCTTCTAAACCTAATGGAAACCAAGCAATTGGACCTGTCTCTGTTAAATCAGAGAAGGTAACCAAAAAGGTTGCATTTAAAGATGAAGTAAAGAAACCGGCTGAGACGTCAAAATCTCAGATCCGGATCTTGAAAAGATCTGAGCAATCCTGGTCATCTAAGGAATCTGAAGGAGCCTCAACTTCACAGAATGAGAAGAGTGAGAAAAAGAAAGTTGTGAGTGAGAAGAAAGGGGTTGAGTTAACCCAAGATGTTTGTGAATTGAAAGAATCTTTGAAACAACCCGTTCAAAGACCCAAGACCAAACAGGCTTGGGTCCCCCGAAAGATCTAACTGCTTTACTTTATATGTGCAGGGAGCTCCAGCTGGCTCTGTTAGCAGCCTATGGATTGTTGACAGTGGAGCTTCTGGTCACATGACAGGGGACCTCACGCTACTCTTTGATATCAAAAACATTAACGGAGGTTATGTGGCATTTGCTAGTAATAAAGGAGGCTACATTACGATGGAGGGTAGTGTAAGCAATGGGGTCGTGACATTTGAGCGGATATCATACGTGAAACAGATAGATTACAATCTGCTCAGTGTTAGTCAAATCTGTGATAAACAATTTTCTGTGTATTTTGATGACAAATCCTGCTATATCTTGAAACCTGGGTTTGAACTTCCGAAAGAGTGGGTGATGCTGAAGGCACCGAGAGTAAACAACTTGTATATTCTCGATATGTCCAAAGCAATGACCACCCATGGCCAAGTCACGTGTTTCCTCTCTAAGGCTACAGAAAAAGAATCCATTATGTGGCATAGGAGAATGGGACACATCCATTTGAGAAAGATGAACCAGTTAGTGAAGAATGAACTTGTCACGGGAGTTAATGTAAAACACTTCCATTTGAATGACAAGTGTGTTAGTTGCAAAAAGGGAAAGCAGCACAAACAGGCCCATAGACCAAAGAAAGTCAATTCCGTTGAACTGCCGCTTGAACGTTTGCATATGGACTTATTCGGTCCAGTCAGACGTAAAAGTCATGCCGGGGAGTTGTACTGTCTTGTGGTGACTGATGATTATTCAAGATTTTCATGGGTAATGTGCTTGCATCAGAAAAGCGACACTTTTGATAACCTGAAGGTTCTGTTTACACGTCTGGAGAATATATATGGTCTGAAGATCAAACGAATCTGGAGTGACAATGGGACGGAGTTCAAAAACGCTCAGATGGAGGATCTTTGTGCAAACAAGGGAATTCATCATGAATATAGCGCTCCGTATACACCCCAGCAGAACGGTGTCGCAGAGAGAAAGAACAGGACTCTAATCGAGACGGCGAGAACTATGCTTGCGGATTCAAATCTTCCAGTCATGTTCTGGAACGAAGCTATTTACGCAGCATGTTATACTCTTAAACGGGTTTTGACAGTGAAGAAGTTTGGAAAAACTTCTTATGAGCTGTTGAACCGACGCAAGCCGAATCTGGAGTATCTAGAACCATTTGGTGCCCCGTGTACTATGCTGAATCCTTCGGAGAAGTTCGCACCAAAGGCTGAAGAAGGTTATTTTGTTGGATATGCAACCCCACTAAAACGGGTATTCAACAAAAGAACTAGAAAAGTCGAGGAGTGGGCTAATGTCGAAGTGCAAAGATATACACAAAATGTACAGGGTGGAGGACCAGATTGGATGTTTGATTACAAAGACTTCTTTGAATCATTCAATCTAGATAGCATGGTTGAAGAAGCTGTACTTCGCTTATATTACGAGGTCGAAAACGCCGTAACTTCACCGTTAGTGCGTCCGATCACTGTAAACCCCCAAGCAGCTTCTAATGATACCAATGCTCTGTGATGGAAGAAGAGGTGTTCCAAGAAGCTTCTACAACGCTTAATTCATCAGATTCAGAAGATGAGGACGATGATGCAACAAGTGAAGCTATTCTGGACAATGCTACAGTGACACCACTAGTGAACCCAACTACTACTGATGCTTCAACATCGAATGTGGGTAATGATCTGGTTTCTACAGAGAATTTGACAACTCAAACGGGAGTACAAGTACCTGATTATCCGGAATCTCGGATACATCGGATACACCCGCTTGAACAGGTTATTGGTGATCCTGGTAGCAGTGTGATGACAAGAGGGCAGTTGAGAAATGCTCAAGCACCAGAAAACATTGGCAACCTTGCTTTATATGCCAAAATACAAAAATCTGGTTTTCAAAATGACTGGTCGTTCGCTTGTTATGTTTCGCAGGTCGAGCCGCGGACTTACAAGGATGCTCTTTTGGATGATGCCTGGGTGGAAGCAATGCAGGAGGAGTTATTACAATTCCAGAAACTCGGTGTATGGACACTGACAGATTTGCCCCTGGAAGAAAGAAAATTGGAACCAAATGGGTGTTTAAGTGCAAGAAGGATGATAGAGGAGTCATAGTGCGAATCAAAGCTCGTTTGGTCGTTCAAGTTTTTCATCAGGTTGAGGGAATCGACTACAATGAAATCTATGCACCGGTTGCACGCTTGGAAGCTATCCGAATGTTCCTAGCGTTTGCATCATGGAAGAAATTTAAGGTGTATCAGATGGATGTAAAGAGCGCTTTTCTTTACGGTGTGGTCAAAGAGGAAGTTTACGTAGGTCAACCGCCAGGCTTTGAGGACCCTATTCACCGGGATAAGGTTTATGTGTTAAACAAAGCTCTCTACGGGTTGCACCAGGCTCCGAGACAATGGTCTGAGGAGCTGAGCACGTATCTTCTCTCGAAAGGATTCAAACGCGGACTGGTAGACTGTACACTGTTCACGAAACGAGCAGGAGATGATTTGCTTCTTGTACAAATTTATGTTGATGATATTATTTTTGGGTCAACTAACGAACTTCTGTGCAGGGAATTTGAAAAAGTTATGCAGGAAAAGTTCGAAATGAGCGCAATGGGAGAAATGCAGTTTTTCCTAGGCTTGCAGGTGGAGCAAAGACCCACGGGGATCTTTATTCACCAGACGAAATACGTTTCTGAAGTCTTGAGCCGATTCCAGATGGATGATTCGAAGCCGATGGATACCCCGATACAACCTAATCACGGGATCAGAGTTGACCTTAAGGGGGAGCTGACTGATCCATTTACATACAGAGCAATCGTCGGATCTCTGATGTATCTCACAGCGTCTAGACCCGATATAATGTTTGCGACATGTCTTTGTGCGCGATATCAATCGAAGCCGAAACAGAGTCATCTTGCAGCTGTCAAGCGTATTCTTAGATATCTGAAGGGTTGTCCATCGAAAGGATTTTGGTACCCTCATGATGATAATTTTGACCTAATCGCTTTTAGTGATGCAGATTGGGGCGGCTGTGACAAAGACAGCAAATCCACAACGGCTGGATGTCAGTTTATGGGGAGCAGGCTCGTGACCTGGCAATGCAAGAAACAAACCGTAGTTGCACTATTCACATGTGAAGCAGAATACGTTTCAGCATCGAGCTGCTGCTCACAGGTTCTTTGGATCCAACAACAGATGGTGGATTACGGTTTGCAATTTCTTAAAACCCCTATTTACTGTGATAATGAGGCCGCAATCGCATTAACAAAAGACTTAGTAAATCACTCAAAGGCTAAACATATCCAGATTAAATATCATTTTATCCGTGATTGTTATGCTAAAGAGTTGATCGATATGGTCAAAATCCACACTGATTACCAACGCGCAGATCTTTTTACCAAAGCTTTTGACAAATCCAGATTTGATTATCTTTTAAAAGCTAATGGTATTAAAGAAAAACAGGACTGATCACCACCTCAGTCTATCACTTTTTAGTTTAAATTTTTACTGCTTTTCAGAAAAATTTCGAAAAACCAAAAACATTGAAAAATTTCAAAATCCATAAAAATTAGAAAATTTCTTTGCTGACTGCTATATCTTCTTCCCTTAGATTAATGCCGTCAGATTTCTGTGAACAAACGATATCTGGGCAGTCACATATTTGAAATGCTCCAGCTTATCCTTGGGAACAGTAAATTCGAAAATCTATAAAAAAAACAGAAAAATCAAAAATGATTTCCTGGAGTATAAAGGGAAATGATAGTACATCAGTGGGGATCTGACACATTCTAAGTAATGTACTGCTATATAAGGCGTGTGTCTGAGTCTGTGCGATGTGCTGATAGGCTTCGTAGACCTATTACTGCGTGCCTGATACATACATATCAAACGAATTGTTGTGTGGATGAACTCCTCATGGGCATATGGTCTTAGTACCGTAATTTCGTTTGATAGGGTATTTGTACAAAACTCGGAGGTTTAGGGTCGTTATGTTATTAGTTGTCTGGGGATAGCCTCTCTGATCTTCTGCTGTAAGTCATTACGGACCTAGATCAGACAGGGTGTCTTTATAAAAGAGCTATATGCCAAATCCTAAAGTTACCGAATTGAGGAACTTTCCATGTTATATGATGATCAAAGATTATCTATTACATCGTATTGATCACTGATGCAAATCATGATTAATATCAGTCCTCAACCTGGTATAGTGCATATGTTACTTTGCTGCATTAATTTGCTGACCTGTATACCTCTATGCATTATATCTTGTACAATTACAGACGACGAAAGCATAATCACGCTTTACAATGAGTCTTTGTGCATTTATTTCTTGATACGGGAGTATGTTGTGTGCGTGGGAACCACAGACAATTGCGTTTATACTATAAATATTAGTATCAGTATAAAGCACTGCACAAAAGTCTGCATGTGAGTTTATGTGGATCACAATATCAGCAATTGCCAGATCACACATTGTCTTTAATGATAATATTTCAAAAAGATCAATGGTGTGATCAGATTTCTCAAAAACTGATATGATCCCTTTACCGGAAATCCCAAAAACATTTACAGTTTTTCATTTACATTTCTGCATTTTATTTTTCTCGTCAAAAATTACAAAACTCAAAAAGATTTTAGGTGTGTTTTAGCATAAACTTTAGAAAATCCAAAAAGATTTTTCATTTCCATTTTATTTTTGATAACTGATGGTGGTTGATGTCGATTTTCTAAACCTTGTTACACCATTTGAGCTTTGTAACTTTTTAAATGTGAAAACATGATTGTTGGTTGCTTAAAAGTTGGAAAATAATTGGACCGGGACTCGTTTTTGAGATTTGGAAAATTTTCAAAAATCCCATTTCTCATTCGCCCCTTCGGTTGGTCGAATGTGGGATTTTATATGTTCCTTCGTATGTTCTATATGGGCGAAGAAGAGTGTTCATGACCATTTATCTCATTCGAACCCTTTTGGCTCATTCGAACCTTTCACTAGGGTCGAAGGAGACAAAAGCTTCTCCTTCGTACGTATAGAATGGGCGAAGGAGTATGCCTATATATACCCATCTGTCTCATTTGAACCCCATTCAAAATTTTTCAGATTTTTCATTTTAACCTCACCTTGTTGCTTGATTATTTTGAACCTAGCCATTGTGTTCGGCACTTCATACTGATCATTTTGCACCATTTTACACAGGTTAACATCATGGAATGAAGGATTAAATCCCTGTTTTATGTTTCGAGCCCTAATTCATTAAACTGATTATATTTGAATTCATTGTGACAATTATTGATTAGGTTTCATTGTATATGTGTTTTAGGGGGAGAATTAACAAAAACCATGGTTTAAAAACCGACTGTTTGATCAATTGATTAATAGTTGTGTTTAAACCCTAGTTTTTAATTGAAAACACAAATACAATGCATAATTGATGAATCTGCTAGTATAAGATAGTTAATCGGCATCATTAGGATCTATTTCAATCAAAAGAACATGATCAGAAACACTCAATTTCAAAATTAAAAATTCAAATTATGAACAGTCACCTTCGACCATTACGAATGGGCGAAGGAGATGAACAAACGGTCGAATGAAGAATGTTTGGGCGAATGAGACTTTTATTTAAAAAATTCATACATTCGAACCTTCAAACTTTCTCATTCGCACCTTGTGAAATCTCATTCGTACCCCCGTTTGGGCGAATGAGAAGGTTTATTACCAAAACTTTCAAGTTTGAAATTTTGTCGATTTTTAACATGTGTTTTTGTTTGTTTTGCAGATTTAACGATGTCCGAGCAAGAGAAGACAACGGAACAAGCTGGATCATCATCACAGCCTGCCAAGACTGTTTCTGAAGAGCCTTTAGCATTTGAGAATGCGCATAACTGCTGTGCGTATCTCGGAGATGTTAAGAAGCATACTGAGTTTGTCGGAATCATAGAGTTCTTGAAGAGATGCAGGGTGATAGATGCTATTGCTACACCGACGATTATCTACAAAGATATGATACAAGAATTTTGGTCGAATGCGAAGCTTGATTTCTGGAAATGCGAATCATGTTTGACGAGCAAGATTCAAGGACAAAGAGTCATTGTTTGCGAGGAGGATCTGAGAGAAGCGTTGAACTTGAATGATGAGCCGACAGATCCAAAGGAGTTTACTTTTATGGATCAGCGAAAGTGCTTCCTCAGAATGAAATACAATGGACCAATCACTGACGGTTCATTACATAAGGGAAAACTGTGCCCCCAATTCAAATATCTGGCACATGTTTTGATTCATGTATTCGGATCTGCAGCTGGAGGATATGATTTGATGCGAAAGAGTATCAGTTCTATGATGGTTGCCTTAGTGTTGAACAAACCGTTCAATGTTTCAGGCATGCTGATGACTCATTTACTAGAGCCTGTGAACGGCACGAGGAATCTTAAGTTTCTACTTTATCCTCGTTTCCTCCAAATGGTGTTTGACCACAAGTATAAGGAGCTGAAAAGAGATCCTAAGCACATAGTTGTTCAAGAACATATGTCGCTGAATACACTTGCTAGGATGAAGGCGTATAAGGGATTGTCAGTTGATGAACGTCCTCCAGTAAGGCGTTTATTTGGACACCTAGCAAGAGTTGATTATACAGATCCGGGTGAAGGGCTTGTGAGACGTGTGAACAGTGATTCTGATCCTGATGATCCGTTACATCCTGTTGATCCTGATGCAAAACGCAAAAGACAAGTTGTGAATGTTGGCGCAAAGAGTGGAAAGGTTAAGAAGAAAGAGATAAGGTTAGAGGTTACTGAACCTGAGAAGAAGAAAAGCACGCCAAGAAGAAACAAGACGATGGCGAAGAAGGGTTTACATATAGTGGATGAGGCGTCTGTTGATTCAGAAGAGACGCTGGAAGATGAACAGTGGGATTCTGATGCTGAAACGCTAAAGACCACCTCGCCCAAGGCCACTGAGGCTGGTGTGTCTACTAGTCAGAATGTAGAAGATCAAGGGAACAAAAGTCATATTCCTGTTGATGAAGATGAGTTGATTATGAACGTAGATGAGACGTTTACTGGTTCTCCTGTGCAAGCTGCTAAGAAGAAGAAGAAACAGGAGAAACCGAGTATCAAGAGAAAGAAAGAGATTGAATCATTGATAGCTGGTAAGAAACTACCACCGACTACTAGTTCTAAGTCACCGGTTACTGCACCAGCACAGAAGAAGCAAAAGACTGCGACAACATCGAGCACACAACAGACTGAAGATATACCTATGGATGAGGTTAATGAGGCATTGGATAACGTGCTCAAGAAGATCAGAAAAGGCAAACTGCCTGATGTTGTTGAACCACCAATGAAGAAGAAAGTTTTGGTGGATAGTGACATTATGAGTGCTGTGAATCAGAGATTGTCTGAGATGATGAATATAATCAACAAACAACAAACTGAGATTGAGCAGTTAAAGTCGAATGATAAGAAGATGTTGGAGGTCGTAGTCACATCAGCTGATGATAATGAAGCTTTGAAGAAAACTATCAAGAGGTTGAAGAGAGAAAATAAGAAGTTGCTGAAGCACGAGCAACGAAACACCAGGAGAATTATCGTCTTGAAGGAGGAGAACAAACAGTTGAAGAAGAGTAACAAGCATATGGATGATTTTATCAAGAACTTGTACTCTCAAGCTCCTCAACTTCAAGCTGGTGAAGTAGATAAGGAAAGAGAAGAAGAACAGGTTGATTTCGAACCATCTGATGAAGAAGAAGATGAAGAACTTGATGAAGATGCAGGAAATGATACGAAGAAGAAGAAGAAAGATGATAAAGATGATGGAGGTTCAGATGATGGTTCAAGTGATGGAAACGGCTCTTCTTTTGATGATAGTAGTGATGATGATGATGATAACGCTGACAAGTTTACATATGAGAAGCGTGACTCAAGTAAGGGTGGAGAGTCGAGCTCTAAGGCTCCTGGAGAGAATGTGGATGAAGATATATTCTGGAACGAGAAACTGCAGTCGTTATCTGAAGACGACAAGAACATGTATCGCCAGATGCTCACTGATCGAGTCTGGACGATCGACATGACCAGCAGATTTCCAGAGATATTTGAGTCGAACAACAAACTATTTGAGTTGGAGTTTGATGACCCTGATCTTGAAGATGGGGAAGTTTCTGCGGCGATTTCAAAAGAGATACTTGAGGGTTTAGCTAAGCAGGTAGGAAAAACTTTGGAAGAATTACTTGCTGACAATTTCATTCCAAAGATACCTGAGAAGGAAGCTGGGAATCATTCTGATGACCGTGACGTTCCTGCGTTTGAGGAAGTTGAAATGGAAGATATTACGAGTGAGGAGTATCCACAATACTTCAAGACTAATCAAGATTGTGGATTTCCTGGATTCTCAGATGAATTGCTAAACCATGCCGAGAAACTAGCGAAAGAGAAGAGCAAAGCGTTTGAAGACGAAATCTTTAAAGGGCATGACAAACCACGGTTCGAGCAGTCGGAGAGTTTGAAAGAATTCTTGAAGAAGTTGAAAGAAAAAGAAAACAATCGTCCGAAAGCTGAAGTTCAAGGAAGCTTTTACAAACTTCATAGTGGTATTTTCAAAGGTCGTGCTTTGGCCTGGAAGTTTGTTAAAGAATTGAGATGTATTGCAGTAAAGTGGGAGAAGGGAATCTTATACTTCGATAAATTTCATCATTTGAAGACTCTTCCCTATTGGGCAATCCGTGATATTTGTCGTCACCGTTTAACGGGAGCGTCAAATAGTCAGATTACCTACTTTGCTGAGAAAATGACTAGAGAAAGCCGAACCAAGTGGGATTTGTTTAAACCACAATATCCTAAACGAATTGTTCACAAGAAGGATATTGATCAGATTACAGGTATGCCCAAGGTGACGTTAAAGTACAAACCACCGCGAGTGTTGAAAAAGATTCCTTTGTTGCCAATCCCACAACACTTCGCCAAAGATTTCATCTGGTGGTATTACGATTGGAAAATTGCAGAGGCCGTAATTGTGTTGAAAGACGGAGAGAAGAACTACAAGAAAGTACACATTTTTGATCCCATGTGGTTGATAAACTGCTCACATGAGGATATAATCATGTTGTTCTACAATCCGATCTATTCTGATGCGAAGGATGCTGAGCAAGCAGGAAAGTACCAACGTGTGGTATTTCTGTTCTTTGCGTATGACATTAATGTTGGGTGTGACTATGGCGAGAAGCTGGGAAAGTTTGTTGAAAAGCAAAAGGTGCCTGAACTGAAAACGAAGAAGCAAAAGCAATTTCAGGAACTGGAGTTGACGAAAGAACAGAAGATTCAACGACACATCAGATTGATGAACATTAGAATGGACGAACAATGTCGACAACAATCCAAGCAATAGTCGAGGGGGAGTTTGTAGATGCAAAAGTGCGACTAGTGCTTCGGATTGAATAACAAATATGTTTTGGTGAATGTCGTTGGTGCGAAGGAGAATATGAAGGTGCGAAGGAGGGTTTTTGTAGGTACGAAGGAAGAAGAAATGGTGCGAAGGAAGAAGACTTGGACGAATGTGAATATAGTTTATTGTAAAGCTTGGTTCGACCAGACTGTTTGGGCGAACCTGCACATTCGCACAATCAATTTGGGCGAATGTGCAGTCTATAAATAGACAAGTTTGATTTTTGAATGTAACTTTTGGTCATTATTATTCCCTCCACTTTCTGATATTCTCTCTAGTGTTTTGTTTAACTCTTTTAACGTTCATACCTTGTTTGTAATCATATTTCAACGTGTAATCGAGTTGTTAATTAATGAAAAGCTTTTGAAAATGATGATCTGTGTGTTTTAATCTGTTTGACTATTATTTTGTGATAGTTTTAGGGATTCCGCACCTAAAACTAACTTGTTTGATCATTCTTTGTTGTTATACGATCCTTTCACGCACATACAATGATTGTAACCTAAGATAACGATAGTATTGCATAATTCAAAAAGAAAATTTTACATCCGAACAATTTCTTGAGAACATTACATAAAGAAATTCTCATTTTTTTAAAGAAAAGAAAAATCAATCTTCTTTAGTGTGGTGAGTGGGTCTTCCAGCATCGTAGATCACCATGGCAAGTCTTGGGCATTTGTTACGTTCATGGGTTGGGTCGTTGCACCCGAAGCATATCCATCCATTGTTTTTAGTGAATGAGGTGGTACTAGTAGGTTGTTCGGGTCGTGGTTTAGTGGTGTGGCGACATGTTTTTGGCTAAATGACCATATGCATCACAGTTGGCGCATATGCGGCATGGTGTGTGAGTGGGATGGTGGAATTTACAACTCTTGCATAACGGATGGGTTCCATGGTACTGCTTTTTGTTGGGGATCAGAGTCTTAGGGGTTTTCGAAGTGTGGTTTTGTTTGAGGTTTTTGCGTTTTCGGTTATCCTTTTTCGCTTGTTTGATAGGGGTATGGGTGGATGGTTTAGTGTCTACATGGTTTGTGTTGTCTTGGATGGTATCGCCGGAGTTTGGAATTGGGTTTGTTGGTGTCTCTAGGTTAGGGAGAATCTTGATCAATTCTTGGGCAATAAGACTCGCCAGTTGGTTGAGATCGATGCTGTTGAGACGGGAAGACATTTACGAGAATCGTACATAGGAAAATTTGCATAAGCGTTTTTTAAACAAGGTGACTTTTGAATTTAGGAAATAAGTTACTAGAATTTTGGTTAACAATGAAAAGCTTGTAGGTAAGATTAGCTCGGTGAAATTGGTGCAAATTTAGATAAACAAAATACATAAGCTCAAATTGTTCTCATAGATTTAGTATGCAAGTTCAAGTTACACGTATAGGACGCAAGTTTCACATTGTTCAAATAGTGTAACATGTATGTATAAGCAAGTATAGTGCACTTAGTTAACATAAAGGAGTTTTGATTTATGTTGGTTGCGATTATTAGTATTGTCCGGAGATCGCAAGAGTAGATTGTAAATGCGAGTCTTGAGATTGTATGTGAGTGAAATTAATCGAATATATAATGAAAACATAGCATGAAAACATAATTGAAAGTAGTATTAGCATAAAAAGAAAAGCTTGTATAAAAATAATTGCAGTGTTCCGGAGCGGAACTAGGACTAACCAAAGTGATTCGAATTTACCATTGAGTTTGGAAACATGCTTTGGCCTAATAGGTAGAAATACTCTCGCCAAAATTTTCGGTTAACGGTATTCACCTTTCCGGTTACTACATGTTCCTTATCATTAGTAAATTTGAGAGTTTGGCGAGATGGAAAATCAAGGATTGAAACTAGTCGCTAAGTTGCGGATTTCACTCCTATCTTAGCGATGTCGTTTCTTGAGTGTGGTTTGTACACTTTGTCCAATGAGGTAGGAAAATTAATCCCAATACTCAATTGGTAAATTTCCACTAGAACGAGAAGTTTTGAAATTGTCACACCCTCAAATTTCCACTTATGGAGTTTTACCACGAGGTGCGTGACACACCAGGATCCAAGTCAACGGTCACAACGAACGACAACTATATGTGAAAAGATACGTAAACCAAACCATGCAATAGTTTCAAAGATTATGATTCAAAACACAACAGAAGCAAATTTAGTTTTACAAAACTGAATAACGATGAGACATAAGTTTAAAGTTTAACAATCCAAAAGGTGAGACATGATCCTAGACGCAAGTGCGACTCCGTGCGCCTAAACTCAATGCTGCTACCTTAGCGACCTGAGAAAACATGCCAAAAGATGTCAACATATAATGCTGGTGAGTTCACAGGTTTTAAGTTCACAAAACGTTTCAAGCGTAAAGAGTTTCATCTCAAAAGTACCAAGTGTGTAAAACCTTTAAGTAAATAACAAACGTTCCCTTACTACTACGATTGTGTTGCTGAAACCATTACTGACAAGCGTTGCTTAAAGTGCTGCCCATGTTTAAGTGCCAAGTGTCAAGTAGAGACAATATGCACCCGCCCGGCTCCCGGCCGTCGAGTGGGGTTCGTCACGCCCAATAGATCTAACCACATTTCCCCCGTTGTGCCCCGCACATTCATGGTTTCAATAGGGACTTTGGGTTGCATCGTATAGTAAATAAGTGCCAAATGCCAAGTGCCAATGTTTAAAAATGCCAAGTGTTAAAAGTGTCACATCTCTCAAAAGAGTTACATTCCCAAAAAGCGTCATGTTTCTAAAAGTGTTATGTTTCCAAAAGTGTTACGTTCCATAAGAGTTACGTTTTCAAAACATAATCGTTGCATTGTTAAAACGTGTGGCATGTTTCTCCCCCGAGAGAAAAGAGTATAAAAGAGGGGCCGTGAAACTCACCTTAGAGTGTGCCTTCAGATACCTAGAATTCCAACACGTGTATGATGACCCAACTTAGTGACAACCTATCAATGAGTTTGAATAAGTGTATTGACTACTAACCCGAAGGTTAACTAGTCCCCGATTGTCCAGATCTTGACTACGTGTGTTAAAAACTGCGTTTAAACGTTAACCGGACATACCAGACAGATCCAACATCCCGTTGGTGACCCATTACATCAATTAGTCATGCACATAAGGTTAACACATAAGTTTCAAGCATAAAACACGTAGTTTGCGTCAAAAATCGCATATACAAAGTCGTAAGGTCGAATCGGGAGTTTCCTGTGTTTGGTTCGCCCCCAAGCGCTTCTGGTTCGACCCATGGACCCTTGGTTCAACCCTCATGATGTTCATCCAACCTATTCACAAGTTCTTTTGACCTAAGACATGTTTATTTGACCCTAACATATGTTCATTCGACCTTAACATATGTTAATTCGACCCTAATACGTGTTAATTCGCCCCCGGGCACCCAGATTCGACCCCAGGCACCCACATTCGATCCCCAGACACCCACATTCGACCCCATGGTGCTGCATTCGACCCATTTGAGCCACCTTCGACCCATTTGAGCCACATTCGACCCTTTTGAGCCACATTCGACCCTTTTGAGCCACATTCGACCCATTTGAGTCACCTTCGACCCATTTGAGCCACATTCGACCCATTTGAGCCACATTCGACCCCACGAAGGGTCGAATGAGTTCCACGTTCGACCCTTTGCTGCAGAAATTCATAAAACACACCAAACATCACGAAACATCACCAATCACAGCAGTCAACTATCATTAACATATTCCTACAAACCCCTACCAATTTTATCCCGAAATCCGTCCGTTTTACAAGTTACCCGAAATGGCAAATTATGGAGATGTCACATCAAACGCATGCAATCTTTACCTAATTAGGAAACTTTTTGAAATCAATCAATAATCAACTTAATATACTCAGATTATCATGAACAAGAAACCCCCAATCATATCCCTATCACTATCAACATGAACAAGCCCTAGATCTAACCCAAAATCCCCAAAATGAGCAAAACATCATTAATAATCAATTGTAACCTATCTCAATCATAAATCATCATCAATAACAGTCCTAGATCATTGTTATAACATCTATACAACAATTAATCATCAAACAATACATAACACCACATAAAACACCATTAACATATGTTAATTTGTATGAAAACTCATTGTTTATGAAATGGTTTTGTTTAGAAAGATGTTAGGAAGGTTTTTATCCATGAAAACATGTTTGAATCAGATCTGGACTCTTGGGGTTTAATGAAAACGAATCAAAATGCTTTAAAAAGGATTTAGGATGAAGAACACACCTTAGATCTTTGTTTAGAAGATGTTTGTAGGTTAGATTATGGAAAACAAGAGCAAAAACTCCTTCCTTAATAATTAAAGTTGCTTGAGAGTGTTTAGAGGCGTTTAGGGTTTGTGAAATGGTGAAAATGACAAAGTGTGGTATTTATACTGGTCCACGTTCGCCCCTTGTACAAGGTCGAACGTACCCACGTTCGCCCCCTGTACAAGGTCGAATGAACCTTTATGTTGTTCTCCCCTTCCAGGTTCGCCCCCACGCTGGGTCGAACCAAGGCCCATGCCAGGTTCGCCCCCACGCTATTGGTCGAACCAAGGCTTATGTTTTCCAGATTTTCCAGTTTGTCGTGTTTAATGCATTTTAACGCATCCTAACACATGAACATGTAATCCTAATCTATGTTTAACATATATAAGCATGGATAATCATCTAAACATCGTTTAAACACGTATTTGCATATAATCCACCACATAAGAATCAATCTACACATAACGCGTAATTTAGTTTATGTAATTCACCGACAACGGGACTCGTAACATGTGCGTGTGTGATTAACCCAATGATCCTCCAAATCATTGAACCTTGGACAATACGGATTGTGTTCCGAATCTACTGACCCCGTTAAGTATGTTTAATAAACGTTTTTCGTTAAGGTAGACTTCGAGTGTAGCATAATCCACCGGTAAATTTTTATAGTCCAAAAGAATAGCGTAGAAGCAAATTAGGAAGAAACAAGTATATTTAGCATGATAGAAGAATGGTCAATAAGAGGTTCCTAACTATAGTCTAGGTCAATCATGGCAATTTTCTTAATTCCCTATAGTCATGGCTCTGATACCAATCTGTCACACCCCAACTGATTGCGGAATACATCGAGGCACGACTTGTGGTAGATTGTTCAAAGACTTCATGATACTAGAATTGTGACAAATTGATTTAAGGAAGTTTCATTTCATAGCGTTCAAAGTTGGAAATACAAATTGTTCAAGAAAAGGAAATACAACAAACAACATAATGATAATAAAATTGGTGCGTTTCTAAGTCCATCCCTACAAGATTTCTTGAGACATTACATCAAATATTTCCTGCAACATGTATAAAATATCCGCCAACACATAAAGTATTGGTGAGCATACTAGTTTTGGTTTACATACATAGTATTAAAATGTTTACTCAAATATTCATGCTATAGTTTTGCACATACAGAATCATACAAAAGGCATAATCAACACATGTTTGCACTACTTGACCTAACACCGCAGTGATAGGACGGTAAAACTTAACATGACCCAGTTAGGGGGCGGGGTGCTAATCCTATAACGCTATACATGTTAAGGTGGTTGTATGCTAAGCGGCAGTTGTAAGAAGTCTAAATTCTAGTATGACATAACATATAAGCAATGCGTATGAGGTTTCATCTATCTATATAATAATAGAATACACTTGGGTTGAATTGAGCATTTTTAGAGTATCCACCTAGGCTCCAACTCAAATAAGGAGCTCCTAACTTAACCCATCTAACATCCTATACCAACCATATAAAACCCCCTTAATCTTTTTCTTTCCCTAATGTGCCGCTAAGAAGCCTTCGTGATCATCTTCCATCTGATCAAAAGTGAGAATAAAAACCGTTCTTCCTCATCTTCCGTCTGATCAAACTCATCTTCACATTTCATTGGTTAGTATTTCGTCATATAATCTTAGGTAGATTATTGTTATTTTTCTGTTATTCAAAAGTTAGGGTATTTTTGAGGGTTCCTAACAATGGCTCTACAATACGTATGAATACATATGGGTTTCATCATATAATCTTAGGGGTTTTCTTTTTCGTAATTTAAAATTCATTTAAAATCCATGTTGTTTTGTCTTTTTCGGTTTTGTTTGATGTTATTTCCTTTACTTTTGATTTGTCTTTTTATGATCGAACCTAATTTGTTGTGAGTTTTCTTATTGATATAGTTTAATAAGTGCTGGATTTTCTGTGAATCTTTTAATGATATCCGTTTTTTGTGTGTGTTACAGCAGATGAACTCCCTGAGGTAATATTGAAGTTTTGGGGTGTAGTTTTTTTTTCTCACATTCCAAATACATTGCTATAGCCACTCCTTTTGGATGTCATAATGTTGCAATTCAAATGATTCTGATGATAAGATTAAGTAAGATTCAATCTCTTTTACATTGAAAGTTAGTTCTTTATTTAATTCGGAGATACTTTTAAACTTTGTTTACATGTTTGGTCATTCACCAAGTGATAAATGGGAAATGAAAAAACAAATAGCATCATGAAAAAATAATTTCATTATTATCACCAAACTTTGCTAGTGATTTTAGTATTATTGTTTAACATGCTTAGTTTGTTCGATTTCGGTTATATTTAGTTCATATCCTAAGGTATTAGATAAATCACTCCATGATACATTTGTCAGTGAATATACTAAAGTTTCAACTATATAACAACTTGTATTTTGTTCTTCACTTTTTTTTAAAGTACCTGATTAACACCCTTGAAAATAATATAGTATTCTATTAGGATACATTATATATTTGTTTAAAACTCTAGATTTTGGAGATGATTTTTAGATAAGATTTGGATTTTGGAATTCTGTTTTAGAGTCGTTTAGGATTATTGTTTGAGTTTGTTATCTGCAACTCTATTTCATAATAAAATTTTAACTTTTCATTAACAAATGAACGCTTATGTTGTTCATCTTAGTTACCAACTGTTGTTGCTAACCTCATGTTCACTAGCATTAACTACTAATCAATTCACAAAGTTTCATGTGGCAATGTGGATGAATCACATCTCTGGTTCATCTCACAAAATAAATCATTGTCATTTTTTCAACATGAATGCATGAGAACTGATAAGTCCATAGCTGTAAGCTCAAAAGGCAAACATGAAGCATGTAATATGTTGGAAAGAACATGATTTTTACAATCATTCATTTTTGAAGGAAAAATTTCTGAAGTATGGTATGGTTATAGAATTGATCAATGTAATAATCCAAACTAATCCTTTGGCTGTATGTTTATGATGGTAAAAGTAAAGAATAAAATACACAAATTCTCACTTGCAATGGAACTTATCTGGTATAACTTTAGAGATTGCCGGTAATCATTATGTAGATGGAACAACAGTGGATTAAAAGTTATATAGCAAAGCACACAAGACCTACTCAGGTTCATATCATGTCAACATTTCTCAGCCAAGTGGATCAAATGATTCCGGTTCAAATTTGAAAATAAGGTGGTGTAATCTAGAGGGCAAGCACTAAGTGGACATCATGTTATATCTGGGAAGTTTGGTTAGGATTCCATCTTTTGAACACCTGTCATTTTAAAATCTAAATATTTATTGCAATTTGATCTTTTCTCTGTCGTAGACTACTTGCAAGAATGCCTCAAAGGAAATATATTGTATGGGTTTAAAGGTTTCCCAGTTGGAATCATGAACGGAAAATATGTATCTTAACATATTAGAAACTAGGTACATTAATTTTCAGTTTTTAAATATTTATTTTAGTAGTTAATATTACTTATTTTTCATACAATTTCCTAACTTTCTATCAAATCAATACATCAGGATGAAGGAGAAAGGTTGAGGATCTCTTGAGCTACTAAAGACACGTGTCTCGCACATAATTGGTACCTAATGGTGAAGATATCCCTGTTTACTTTCACCTTTAGCATGTAAGTTTTTGGATGATGGGTGAGAATTTATAGCATCCATTTTCTAACCCCGGGATCTGATACCAACTTGAAACACCCTAAACCATTTTAACTGAAAATATGCAGCGGAAATATGACCCAGAAAATTTCTTGCTTTATAAAAACATTCTCTTATGTTTGGAACTCATAGCTACAAGATATTATAGGTGTTTCATCTTTTATTGTTTCTTATTACATCAAATACAATTCATCTTTATTAGTTTACGTGACCGCGACCCCGTACAATCCGCATTCTCACTCGACCTACAACCATTTCTTGCTTCGTGAGCTTGTCTAGACAACCTGCAACTACCACATAACCATTTCGTTAGTTCATTAAGTGACTTCGTGCAAATATTCACAATATGTAAATAACATCAACAATACTCAATGGTCATATCCAAACGCCTTTTTGTAAGTTCGGATCCGGTCTCCAGATCCTATCCTCCAATTTCCATACATTCATATTTACATACCTGCATCTTTATTACCATCCTCATAACAAAAAGATTAATAACATTACAATACACACGCACGTACAAATCCCATGTACAAGTTATCTTAACCCGTCATACTACTCTTCCTTCATGTATTCTCAAGGACAACATGACGTTTTTGAACCTATACTCAACCTACACATAACGACCAACCTTTACATACATAACACTTTCACACATTACCAGGCATAAGCAACTAGGCACGCATTTTATTACACTAGCATCCAATGCGAGATAACTCCACTTACTAAACGGTTTACCATTTCTGTGACCTTGCACAACTATACAATTCAATCTAAATAGTTACACCCATGATTTAATGTATCCATCTATATATATACACACATATCAATCCGTACATTTTACCATTCATTCTTATGCCATATTTATTAATCTTGGGTTTATTTCATGCTTAATTACCCTCACTTCACTTATCTTTGTTGCTCATTTATCCCAACTACTTTCATTGTTGTATGGTGAACTATACCCGTTCAGCAACATCAATTCGCTTACCTTATTATAAACTACCTTTTCATACTTGTTTCCCATTATCTATTTATACATAAACATGCAATTACTAAACCAAGAGTTTGCATCATAAGTCACTTACCTTTGCCGCAGGAGTGTTTTCGCCTTATACGCGTTTGACTTAGAGTCCCAAGCTTTTACCTAGCTCGAGATCATATCCACTTGACCCGTTGACTTTTAAGCTTCTTGTACCTAGCTTACTTTCAAGTCAACATGCCGTGTTAGAATACTAATTTGGAACTTACCTATTCAAACATTAGTATTCTTTCTACATCATTCAAACATGACATCAATACATTCACTAACTAGTTCTATTCAATAAGTCTTCCATATACTACCCGTTTGACCCGTTAGTGAAAATACTTGCATGAACTAGTTGGTAAGTGTTTTTAGACACTTTTTGAATGCCCCAAAATATGCTACTAATTCCCTACAATCCATACTCCAATACTAATACAAGTGTGTACATTCTTACACCTTTTCTTACTAAAGATTACATTATAAATGTGCAGCAATTTTCTGCGCAGCTGCTGTTCGGGGTCACTTTTCCCCTTCTAAACCTCGGAATCAGACCTTGACTATCAAATACAAACTGTGCTTCGTTCATAAACCTTTCCAGGAATATAAAGAACACCCCCATATGATTTTTCTATGATTTTATATGACTTTTCAAAGATCAGGACAGATTCAAAATTAACTCATTTCAGCTTGCTGTCAAAACTGAATTGATAACTTAACTTGCTGTTTTGACCCGCCAAACATTAGAATCAACTTTTCGTGTTCAAATAAGAAACGTAATATGTTCAAATATCTTTTCAAACATGTATAGTATGCCTTAAACCGAGCTGCGGTTGATTTTACACAAATTATTCAAAACAGGTGCGCAACAATATTTACTTCCAATCAGCTTTGTAAACCTTTGATATTATGACCCAAAACTCAACTTTAAATCATCAAATCATGTTCATAGTATATTTTAAGCAACATAAACATACTAAACATTATATGATGCAAAAACTTCACCAAATTTCTACATAAAACCTAAACCACGTTGAAACTACACATGATTTAATGTAGGTGTGCATTAACTAATTATTCAAGCATTTCATTAAGCAATTGGTGTGCATACAACTTTTAACCACCTATTTTCTTAGTTAATACATGTATGGAATCCTCTGTATCATCAAATTTATTCTTAACATCAAATCACTATTTTCATATGGTTTTCACTAAATGGCCATAAACCCATGTTTTACACATATTCATCTTTCACATAACATGACAACCACCTATGTTTATTGTTATTCTTTGCCAAATTAAACATGTTTGAGATCCATTCAAGCTAGAGGAACCTCAATAACTCGAATAACCCACGTTTTTGCCAAAACCCCCAAATCCAACATTTACATAATCTTAGAAAACCCTATAAAATGGAAATCCAAGGTTACCTCTTGGTTTGTTGAAGCTAAATGATCAATAATCCTTCAACATGCACGAATTTAGGGCTCCCATGGCATGAATTTTGGACTAGATTGCACCTTTAGGATTTTGGAGCTCCATCTCCTTTTCCTCTCCTCCTGATCATCGATACACACATATGTGTGTGTTGAATCTTCCATTTTTTTTATATTTTTATTATTTTGATTATCCTTTGTACAAGTCTAGCCCCTCAAGTTATCACAATGTCATTCTTTTATATCAAACTAACTAGTCAAGTTAGTTTTCCTATATCATTTACTCATTCATATAATTAATAACATTGACTAGGTTATTTCCATACTAGAACATAATCCACATTCTTATCATCCCGTTTTATTATCCATAAAGAGTTCATTCTACTATTTAATTCATTTTGTTATTTCTTAATCACGCCTAATAGTGTAATTAAGCGAAACGGATTTTTGGGATGTTACAAGTCTACCCCTCTTAAAGAGGTTTCGTCCTCGAAACCTTTTGCCTCTTACTTCTTAGGATTAAATTCCTGAAATTTCATTTCATTTCAATTCAATTCTTCATTTGAACATCGTTCATTTTACTCAATCCCGTCCATTACCCTATAGGTAGTAACCTATGTCTAGGTTTCACAGTCCCTAGTTTACTCGGCTTTAACATTTTATGTTTGCATTTATGAGTTTGTTATTCTACATAACCTCGAGTCTCTCGACTCTTTTATTTAATTGAACATCATTTTCTTATGTCACATCTAATTCAACGTTACTACTTGATCATTTTCTTTTATTTTGGGACCATTTCATTTATAGCATCCATATACAAATCCCCGAGTCATTTTATTCATGCCAATTTGTTTTCTTAGTTCGTCTCATACATTACTTGCAATTGACACTTACGCCCATTGCTTAACAACATCGAGTCTAAGTTAAAATTCATTCATCTTTTGAATTTAAATGTCAATCTTTCTAACTATATCACAATTGAACTACCATTTATATCATACGGGGGTACTATTCAATTCTACAATGTTCTTACTTAACAATCATAAAATAACCTAAGTTACTAACCTTCCTTTCATGGCGCTAACCATCCATTCGTATGTCGAACTGGCCATCTCCTTCAAAAGTCCATGCCATATCTAGCTTGGTTTAGTTCATTCACATGACGAGTTCCAGCTCGTTATATCACATCACCTGTCCCATAGATCTCATCATATCCTACATTCCATCATTCGTATCTACAAATCATCAGTCAAACATGTACCTTACATTTGATAGTTGTTTTTCAACAGTCCATTCCAATTTCTTTCGTATACAAGATCTAGACATCTACAATTCTTTCACACATTCTTCATTTTCATGCAAACAAAAAAAAATCAATTTACATATTTCATACTTATGTAATATCCCTGCATTTTACTCGCTATTTACCAATTTTTTTTATACAACTCGAATCTCCAAAGTTAAACTGCCTATTCTTACTAATTATAGAATGAAGTACATATTTGCACTTACCTTCAATTTTGAACACACTTATGAAATCATCACTATATCATTTCTCATAAAAATTTCTCCTTTGTTATTTATTTCACCATTCGTAGGGTTGACTTATATACTTAGTCATCTCAACTCTTACAAGTCGATTATCAGCATGCAGACTACATAATTTCATTCAACACCTCTTTCTTTTGAAATTTCTACTTTGTTGCATCAACAATTTCCTAATGGTTAAGCTTACTTTACACAAGTAGCAAGTAGCCTTTCACGTCCACTTATTGATACTTGCTTGCATTTACCAATCAACTTGTTTGACTTTTTGAAAAGTCAAACCATTAATGCATTCTTAACTATCTTTCCACCATTCGTTTCTACCGTTACTTATTGTGTATTTCTACCCACACCCACATCAATATAAACTATAGGTATAATACCTATTTATTCATTTCGTTGATCACATAACACATTATCCCAATTAAATTATTAACTACATACTTACAACTTTTAAATTTTTCATTGTTGGAGATAGGAATGTAATTCTCTTCTTCATCCCCGCCCGACACTACATAAAATATGGATTCTATCTCTCATTCATGCATGTTTGAGTTGTACTTACTTATAGACAGCTCAACCTGTTTCAAGGGTTATTCTACATTTCTACAATGTTCCACTGATTTGAACCCTCGCGTGGTTCATTTTACATTTCTACAAACTTTCTACCAATTTGACCCATCATTTGGGTTATTCTACCTCCCAATTTGCTAGTCATACCTGTGATGATTCTCACGGTCCCACGTGTATATATGCTTCTTACTAAAGTTAATTATCTACCCCTTTTGACTCGTGCATCATGCCACGAAGTCATTTCCCACACTTTTGACTTGTGCATCTTGCCACGAAGTCAATTTCCACACTTTGACTTGTGCATCTTGCCACAAAGTCAATTTCTTATCAATTGAATTTGCATTTTTTAATGAATCATTTCTCGTCCAATTATCAATAAAGGTATGCTACACCTGTTCTACCATACCCACTTACCATTCATTCTGATCCCATATGTGATTTTGTCAATTTATAAGAATCCATATATATAGTAGAGACTAATACATGGCCAGTGTATTAGTAAATCCTACCATACACATGGTGTCCCATAAATCACTACGTCACATTATGAGAAAGATGAATTTTAACTCATATCTTATTTCTTTACCCACCCCTAGACAACTAATTGGGTGGTTTTTCACTTGGATATCTATCCTCCCTACTGTCATACTTTTATCCACATTCGTATTCTCAACTTCATTACGTCTACATTCAACTTACTACTTACTAACTAATAAATCATACATTTCACGCATTCCTTCCAACGTGTATAATATGTCTTCATGTACGTGCCACGTTTGATTTGTGACTTCCTTCTTCTTTCATTTACCTGAAGTAGGAATTTATCCTCTTCACCCTCTGATAGATGACCTTTTCATCTACTCCACATGTTCTAGGGTGTGCCTTGGACCGCATCCTAGAGGCCTTTTCATCATCCACTATAACTCACCATAACAAAACAACTCAATTAGTTCTGTCCTGTCAAGTGAATTATTAATAATACCTTTAGGTCCTATTCGAGTCTTGGATTGTACGGGTCATTAATCTCAAGAGCACACGGGTTTGAGTTCAAGTACAAACATTATTGTACTCGATTTCACTCAACCCGGGCTCTGATACCAACTTGAAACACCCTAAACCATTTTAACTGAAAATATGCAGTGGAAATACGACCCAGAAAATTTCTTGCTTTATAAAAACATTCTCTTATGTTTGGAACTCATAGCTACAAGATATTATAGGTGTTTCATCTTTTATTGTTTCTTATTACATCAAATACAATTCATCGTTATTAGTTTACGTGACCGCGACCCCGTACAATCCGCGTTCTCACTCGACCTCCAACCATTTCTTGCTTCACGAGCTTGTCTAGACAACCTGCAACTACCACATAACCATTTCGTTAGTTCATTAAGTGACTTCGTGCAAATATTCACAATATGTAAATAACATCAACAATACTCAATGGTCATATCCAAACGCCTTTTTGTAAGTTCGGATCCGGTCTCCAGATCCTATCCTCCAATTTCCATACATTCATATTTACATACCTGCATCTTTATTACCATCCTCATAACAAAAAGATTAATAACATTACAATACACACGCACGTACAAATCCCATGTACAAGTTATCTTAACCCGTCATACTACTCTTCCTTCATGTATTCTCAAGGACAACATGACGTATTTGAACCTATACTCAACCTACACATAACGACCAACCTTTACATACATAACACTTTCACACATTACCAGGCATAAGCAACTAGGCACACATTTTATTACACTAGCATCCAATGCGAGATAACTCCACTTACTAAACGGTTTACCATTTCTGTGACCTTGCACAACTATACAATTCAATCTAAATAGTTACACCCATGATTTAATGTATCCATCTATATATATACACACATATCAATCCGTACATTTTACCATTCATTCTTATGCCATATTTATTAATCTTGGGTTTATTTCATGCTTAATTACCCTCACTTCACTTATCTTTGTTGCTCATTTATCCCAACTACTTTCATTGTTGTATGGTGAACTATACCCGTTCAGCAACATCAATTCGCTTACCTTATTATAAACAAACCTTTTCATACTTGTTTCCCATTATCTATTTATACATAAACATACAATTACTAAACCAAGTGTTTGCATCATAAGTCACTTACCTTTGCCGCAGGAGTGTTTTCGCCTTATACGCGTTTGACTTAGAGTCCCAAGCTTTTTACCTAGCTCAAGATCATATCCACTTGACCCGTTGACTTTTAAGCTTCTTGTACCTAGCTTACTTTCAAGTCAACATGCCGTGTTAGAATACTAATTTGGAACTTACCTATTCAAACATTAGTATTCTTTCTACATCATTCAAACATGACATCAATACATTCACTAACTAGTGTGTACATTCTTACACCTTTTCTTACTAAAGATTACATTATAAATGTGCAGCAATTTTCTGCGCAGCTGCTGTTCAGGGTCACTTTTCCCCTTCTAAACCTCAGAATCAGATCTTGACTATCAAACACAAACTGTGCTTCGTTCATAAACCTTTCTAGGCATATAAAGAACACCTCCATATGATTTTTCTATGATTTTATATGACTTTTCAAAGATCAGGACAGATTCAAAATTAACTCATTTCAGCTTGCTGTCAAAACTGAATTGATAACTTAACTTGCTGTTTTGACCCGCCAAACATTAGAATCAACTTTTCGTGTTCAAATAAGAAACGTAATATGTTCAAATATCTTTTCAAACATGTATAGTATGCCTTAAACCGAGCTGCGGTTGATTTTACACAAATTACTCAAAACAGGTGCGCAACAATATTTACTTCCAATCAGCTTTGTAAACCTTTGATATTATGACCCAAAACTCAACTTTAAATCATCAAATCATGTTCATAGTATATTTTAAGCAACATAAACATACTAAACATTATATGATGCAAAAACTTCACCAAATTTCTACATAAAACCTAAACCACGTTGAAACTACACATGATTGAATGTAGGTGTGCATTAACTAATTATTCAAGCATTTCATCAAGCAATTGGTGTGCATACAACTTTTAACCACCTATTTTCTTAGTTAATACATGTATGGAATCCTCTATATCGTCAAATTTATTCTTAACATTCATTATAGCATTTAGCATACTACCTAATCATTCAAGCATGCAATTTCATCATTAAATCACTATTTTCATATGGTTTCACCAAATGGCCATAAACCCATGTTTTACACATATTCATCTTTCACATAACATGACAACCACCTATGTTTATTGGTATTCTTTGCCAAATTAAACATGTTTGAGAACCATTCAAGCTAGAGGAACCTCAATAACCCGAATAACCCACGTTTTTGCCAAAACCCCCAAATCCAACATTTACATAATCTTAGAAAACCCTATAAAATGGAAATCCAAGGTTACCTCTTGGTTTGTTGAAGCTAAATGATCAATAATCCTTCAACATGCACGAATTTAGGGCTCTCATGGCTTGAATTTTGGACTAGATTGCACCTTTAGGGTTTTGGAGCTCCATCTCCTTTTCCTCTTCTCCTGAACATCGATACACACATATGTGTGTGTTGAATCTTCCATTTTTTTTTATATTTTTATTATTTTGATTATCCTTTGTACAATTCTAGCCCCTCAAGTTATCACAATGTCATTCTTTTATATCAAACTAACTTTTTTTTTTGATCGGCGAACAACTGTGTGGCAACCACCCTTGCGGGGCTTCGTGCCCAAGAATCGACTACTCGACCTCCAACAGCCCCCGCCTTCTCCTGATGCGCGGAAACCCGAGCCCCACTCACCCGAAGGCACGACAGTGTTATAGAACTCGGTAAAACATCGCCGCCCGTCAGATTCGAACCGACGCCACCCATATTCGATCTTCACCCGGATACCAAACCATAATGTTGGAAGTGGGAATTGAACCCTTGATCACCTAAGTGAACAAAAGGCCTCTCCACCACTCCGCCACTATGGATGGAAATTATATCAAACTAACTAGTCAAGTTAGTTTTCCTATATCATTTACTCATTCATATAAGTAATAACATTAACTAGGTTATTTCCATACTAGAACATAATCCACATTCTTATCATCTCGTTTTATTATCCATAAAGAGTTCATTCTACTATTTAATTCATTATGTTATTTCTTAATCACGCCTAATAGTGTAATTAAGCGAAACAGATTTTTGGGATGTTACATTAGGTGTACACAACGGTTTTTATAGTTCAAAATATATTTCTTTCCTATAAATGTCAATTCTAATCTAATGCTTGCTAACGGATGTAGCATACTAAACTATAACTATTTATTCTTCTTCTAATTGGAGATCATATCCATCTGTTTATCATCACGCAAGTTTGTGATGTGCTAGAAGATGGTCGGGACAACTAATTTTTGGCAATTATGAATACTACTTTTGTTTCCAAGGGAGATGTTTATACATTTACATATGCTAGCGGTACTAGGTATGCTGCTTCTTGGCAATTATTAATAATG
Organism: Ambrosia x helenae; assembly: GCA_030844895.1. Taxonomy (NCBI): domain Eukaryota; kingdom Viridiplantae; phylum Streptophyta; class Magnoliopsida; order Asterales; family Asteraceae; genus Ambrosia; species Ambrosia x helenae. The sequence goes on from CM061234.1 coordinate 71,689,450, forward strand.
ATTTTTTTGCCTAATTATCATTATTTAATGCTTTGTTTTGATGTGTAGAGCAATTCAACAGTAAAATTTAAGGCATTATCAAGTCCATTAGCTACAACTAAGGATTCTGGCAGCAAAAACATGAATGTTCCATATTAGCTGCAAGTAAATAGATTGTTTTGGAGGCCATTAAAGTAGGTAAACAAGCCACTCTTTTGCAGCCCCATTCTGGACCACCTAGGCTCCAACTCAAATATGGAGCTCCTAACTTGAATACACTTGGGTTGAATTGAGCAGTTTTAGAGTGTCCACCTAGGCTCCAACTCAAATATGGAGCTCCTAACTTGACCCATCTAACATCCTATACCTACCATATAAAACCCCTTTAATCTTTATCTTTCCCTAATGCGCCGCTAAGAAGCCTTCGTGGTCATCTTCCATCTAATCAAAAGTGAGAATAAAAACCGTTCTTCCCCATCTTCCATCTGATCAAACTCCTCTTCGCATTTCATTGGTTTGTATTTCGTCATATTATCTTAGGTAGATTATTGTTATTTTTCTGTTATTCAAAAGTTAGGGGTTTTTTAGGGTTCCTAGCAATGGCTCTACAATACGTATGAATATATGTGGGTTTCATCATATAATCTTAGGGTTTTCTTATCTATATCACCATGTAACTTCTTCATGATTTAAAATTCATTTAAAATCCATGTTGTTTTATCTTTTTCGGTTTTGTTTGATATTATTTCCTTTACTTTTTATTTGTCTTTCTTATGATCGAACCTAACTTGTTGTGGGTTTTCTTATTGATATCTATACTATATTATAAAGCATGAGGGAAGGATACCAACAAAATTTAAGTAAATACTACATCTTATGCTTATGGTACAACAACTTAATGAAGTTAGTAAAAGGGTAAAATTGTCATTCTACATGAATATTTAAGTTGATTATGTAATAGAGTTAAACTTTAGAGTTTAATGTAAATCTAACTAATTATTAATAAATAAGAAAGAAATCCAAAAGTCTTAAAGTTACAAAAATCATATGAAAGCCAAAGAGTCACCACCCTTTAATTGCTTCTAACTCTCAATTATTTCAATTTACCCACTCATTATTGCTTTTAACTCAAGCAAATATATCATTATATAAACCAAGTAAAGCAATAACATTTGGTACTCCATTGATCCTTACTCTCTGTTTTTTTTTAATAAAAGTTTGTTCTCTATACAAAGTCTAATCAATCAATCAGGTATGTTTTTTCTTAATCTTTAATTTATTGTAATTCATATAGTTTTTTACTTGTTTTATTTAAATTTCACTCATATAACTTAGTGGTACATATGTTTTCATCGATCAAGGTTTATTGCTTTACTTGGTTTCATGGATATTGGAGTTTTGAAGGGAAGGATTTGCACATAATTCTCATGAAGAATGTTCTTCTTGTACATGTTATAATGGGTACCTGGATGACATGTATGGCCGTGTTTGGGATTCGGATCTTGCAAAAAGATGAAGCTTTCCGGTGAGAGTGAGAAGTTTAGAAGTTTTATGCACTTGTTATTGATTTATTATATGATAAGGCCTTAATTGTGTTAGTTATAAGTTTTTTTTTTTTTTTTATGTGGTCACTATACCAAGAACAAGGCAGTTTTATGGGAAGAAAATAGGTTCTACGACTACTATACCTTTTGTAATCATATTTCATGCACTGCATGTTTATAAAAAAAGGACACGAATGTGTGACTTAACGCGTTTTCAAATCATTATACAAAAAAGGACACGAATCGTGCAACTAGCTTAAAATGTTGTAAATGATTTAGTGGATCAGGTTCTCTTTGTTGTTTTGGATGGTTGGTTTCATGTAGAACCACTCAAAGGAAATTTTTCAGTTTCATGTATATACTGTTTCGTGTTAATGAGTTTGATAACCGGTTTGTTAGTATCAAAGTATATTTTTGATATACACACCTCTTGATTTAGATTACCAATATAAATACAATATAATATACCACGAGAGGGATGTAAACTAGCACAAAATGAGTATCGGGTACTACATTATCGTCACCGCTGCATTGCATAGTGTTAGGACAAAGAGGATTGGTGAAACCACTTTTGGAAACCTTAGTCTAATTCACTTCTGTCATTTTGGCTAAGTATAGAAGTACTGAAAAGAAAACAAAGAACTGCTGAAGAGAAGATATGAGAAGTGCTGAAGAAGAAACTTCATCAGAAGTTCTGAAGTCCAAACCAGACAAGTTCACTTCAGAAGTACTGAAGACAAACTACTCATCAGTAGTTTGTCATTCATCAACACTTGGCATCAGATATTTTCCACCGCCTTTTGCATCAGTAGTTTATTGTTTATTATTACTTTTAGCTGTATTTGTTAGTTTCAATGTTGCAACTTGTGCAACTTGTTTCTGTTGTTTCTGTACTTGCTTTTTGGGCAAGATACATGTATGTAAACGTCTATAAATAGGAGGCTTCAACCTTCTATTTTAGATATTGATTTTAATAGAAAAATCCTTCAAACACTCTCACTATTCTATTCCATTTCAGTATTTATTGTGAATCTGTCTAAGTATCTAATTCTCATTTACTGCTTAGATTCATAATAAATACTTGTCATTTATTAGTTTCAATCATCAAGGGGGAGTAATAACTCTTCCTTAGTATAAAAAGTGTTGCTTTAACTTATACATTCCGCTGTGCTTATAATCTGATTTACAAGGGCTTGCTAAACACTTAAGTGTCAAGATAGCAAGTTCTTACTTAGCAAAAAGAGCAAACTGATCCAACAATTGGTATCAGAGCTTTGGTTTATCTGATCACATATCAATCTAACAAATTGAGAATCAGACACAAAGCTCTTATTGATACTCAATAAAAAGATCAAAAGTTCACTTTTTATCAACATCCATCATTTAAAAGAGTCATCTGACAAATCAATACTCTTTAAAATGGATCCACATAATACTGGTTCTGCCACTAAACCTGCCATGCTTGTAAGAAATGAATACAACATATGGCAAAGGAGAATGGCACATACCTTGTCACAAACCAACACAGGTTGTTGGAGATCTGTGATATATGGTCCTCACAAACCAGTAAATGTCAATCTTGAAACTAATGTTAAGGTCCCTAAGGACCCTAAAGAATATACAGATGATGATTTCCTAAAACTTGAGCTAGATGCAAAAGCATTCTCTATGTTGGCAATGGCTCTCCCAAATGAGATATACTCTGGCCTTTTACATTGTGAAAGTGCCAAAGAACTCTGGGATTGTCTTAAAGAACAGTTTGGAGGAACTGAAGAGGTGATTGCCAACACCAGAGAGATCTTAGCTCAACAATATGAGACATTTGCTCATATTAATGGGGAAACTTTGACTCAACAATTTGAAAGATTCTCCTCATTAATATCTGAGCTAAAGTTAAATGGTCAGACCTATACAACAGTGTCTATGCTACATAGATTTTTAAGGTCTTTACCAGACAAATGGGAAACATACTCCATTGTTTTAAGATCCTCACCAGATTTTAGCTCCCTCACTCTTACAAAACTCCATGGGAGATTACTTACTTTTGAGAGAGAAATTGATCAAAAGAAGAAATTACAATCATCTGGTAAAACTGCTGATGACTACCTACCAGGTAGTACAACACTTTTGGGACAAGATTCACCAACTTGTTCCTATGGATCTTATGACAATATTGACATAACAACTGGGATCTCATCAGAAAGATCTTTCCCAGGTTATGACAATAATGACCAAAGTCAAACTGCTGATAATCTATGTTTTATCATGGATGATTTGAAAAACTTTAGCAGTGATGACTTAGAAGAAATGGACATATTACACCAACTGGCCATGCTAAGCATTAAAACTAACAAGTTTTATAAAAGGTCAGGAAGGAAATTTCCAGGATTGACCAGTAATACAAAAATTGGTTTTGACAAATCTAAATTAAGATGTCACAAGTGTCAGAAGTTGGGACACTTTGCTAGAGAGTGTAGAAGCTCTAGCTTTAACCAATCACAAGCTGGAAATAACTATAACCCCAATTATAATAGGAATAATGGAACTCAAGGGAGTGCTCATTTTGTACAGGCACAAGCTCCTCAACAGCAATACATGCCACAAGTACAATATGTTCAAGTGCCTGCTCAACAGATGCAGGGCCAACAATCAATCCCTCCCTTTCCAGCTGCTCAACATCCTCCACAACCTCAACAACCCTCTCAACAAAGTCTTTTCACCTCAGGGTATGTTGACTGGAGCAGTCTTCCTTTTGACACCACAGAGTGCAATCCTGATGCAGATAACAAAGTGTTTGACATCAACTGGGGAGAACCAGACAATGGCAGAAAGAAGTTTGCCTTAATGGCGTTTGAAGGCTGTACTTCAAAATCTGCATTGTCACAGGTATCAAAAGAATCTTTGACAAAACTTTGCTCAAATTCTTGCAAAGAAACTTTTGCTCTCAAAAGAGAGACAAATGTGCACTTACAAGGTAAAGCCAATGATTTAGAAAGAAAATACACACAGATAAAATGTGATTTAGAAAGAAAACTGTGTGCTAAAACAAAAGAAGTTTCTAAATTAACTGACTCAGCTATTGAAACCCAAGCACAAATTAAAATCTTGCTAAATGACCTGGGAGATGTCAGACAAGAGCTTGCTGACACCAGGATCACATGTGAAAAATGGGTGGAATCTTGTAAGGGGTATCAATTATTGCTAAACAAACAAAGTGCTTCAAATGTTAAGTTTGGCATAGGATACCATCATGTTGAAACACCAACAGATTTCTCTCCCAAAACTACTGAAGATGGGAGAAGAATTGTTTCAAATGAAACTTCTGAAGGGAAAGACTGCACATCTTTCCATGAAAACTTTCTAAAAAGAAATCCTGGTATTTTCAAAGAAAGTACTTCAGAAGTATTAACACAATCTGACAATGAGCCATCAGTAGTTTCATCTACATCAGGAGTTGAGATCCTGAAAACTACTGATGAGCAAAATCTTTACACTAATGTCAGAAATTTGCCTTTAGATCAAAAACAAAAGGCAAAAGAGTGTGAAATTTGTGGTCTGTTCAACCACAAAACTGAATTTTGTAGATACAGAAAAGGAATTCAGTTCAATCAAAAAATTAAACAACAGGTTGTGGGAAATCAAATCAGAAATGATTATGAAAGAATCTTTAAACCCAAGAAACAACAACCTGAAAACACCTTTTCTCAGAAAAAGATAAAATCTCAACCAAAATCTTTTTCTCAAAATTCTTTGTCAGTAGTTAGACCTGAATCATCAGCAGTTTCACAAACTGCTAAGATACAAAATCTAATGAACATGGTACAACTACTGATGACCAAGGTTGATGGTGGTCCTGAAAAGGATACCACCATGGTTCTTAATGAAAAATCCATTGCCAAAAAGACATGGATTTCTCAACCTGGTCAAGAACAAACTGTAACTGTTCTCAAGAGCAAACCCAAAGCCAAACAGGCTTGGGTTCCTAGATCTAACTAATTTGCTTTTATGTGCAGAGAGTTTCCAGGGGCTTAAACAGCATATGGTATGTTGATAGTGGAGGCTCTATGCACATGACTGGATGCAGATACCTGATAAACAACTTTATCAGCCAAAGAGAAGGATCTGTATCCTTTGGGAACAATGCTAAGGGATATGTGCTAGGACATGGCAATGTCTCCTCTGGCAAAATACAGTTTGACAAGGTCAATCTGGTGGAAAACCTTGAATACAACTTGCTGAGTGTGTCACAAATGTGTGATAAAGGATATTCTTCCTTTTTCACAAAGACAGCATGCAAGATCATCTCACCAGAAGGCCAGAAGTTGATAGAGAAGATCATTGAAGATCATACTTTGCTGATTGCCAAAAGATGTGGCAATGTCTATGCAGTGGACATTGAGAAAGACAAAGTATTGAACAACACTGCCTGTTTCTTCTCAAGGGCATCAACTTCAGAAACAGATCTCTGGCACAGGAGACTTGGCCATGTGAACTTTAAAACCATAAATAAAGTCACAAAAATGGGCTTGGTCAGAGGTCTACCTTTGAAAGTATACCAGTGTCAAGAACACTGTGTATCCTGTTTAAAGGGAAAACAGCATAAGTCCTCCTATAAGTCTATTGAAGAATAAAAAACAACTGCATGTCTTCAACTACTCCATATGGACTTATTTGGACCTGTCAAGATTATGAGCCTTGGTAAGAAGAAGTACTGCTTAGTCATCATTGATGACTACTCAAGATTCACATGGGTATTCTTCTTATTCTCCAAGGATGAGGCTGCTGAAATCATCAAGTTCTTCATTCTACAAGTAGAGAAACAATATTCTCTATCTGTCAAAACCATTAGAAGTGATAATGGGACAGAGTTCAGGAACAAAACTCTGGATGAATTCTGTTTGTCTAAAGGGATTATTAGACAATACAGTGTTCCCAGAACTCCTGAACAAAATGGTGTAGTAGAAAGGAAGAACAGAGCATTAATAGAAGAAGCAAGAACAATGTTAGCTGATTCTGGACTGCCCTTGTACTTTTGGGCAGAAGCAGTTAACACATCATGTTATGTTCAGAATAGAGTTCTTGTGGTCAAGAGACATTCCAAGACTGCCTATGAAGTTCTTCATGGCATGAAGCCCCTTATCTCCTTTTTCAGGGCTTTTGGGTGTCAATGTTTCATCTTGATCATCAAGGAATCTATTTCAAAGTTTGCTGCCAAAGTTGACTCAGGTTACTTTCTTGGTTACTCTTCAACTAGAAAAGCCTACAAGGTTTTTAACTCTCACACCAGGATAGTAGAAGAAACATTGAATGTCAAGTTCAATGAGTCAAAACACACTCTTATTCCAGCACATCCTGCTGAACTCTTTGACCTTGACAACTTCCACTTTGGACCTGAAAAGACTGTTACTCCTTCCAAACCTACTTATTATGGTGATCAAAAGTTTGAAGATGAGGATCCTACACCATGGACTCCTCAAACAGTCATTAAGTCAACTTCAACACCATCAGAAGTTTCACAAACTTCTGATCCAACAAATACTGAAGGCCAAACTCAAACATCTGCTTCAGCACCTGCAACTACTGAAGAAACTAAAACTGCTGAACCAGATATTATAGACCTCAGTAGTTTGTTTGAAGAACATGAGCCACCTACACCTGTCAGTGGTTTACAACAACTGATTGAACACAGAGATCATCCACTTGATCAAGTCATGGGTGATATAGCTTCAGGTGTTCTCACCAGAAACCAGCTTTCCAACTTTTGCCTATTTTCAGCCTTTATCTCACAGTTGGAACCAAAGAAGTACCAGGAAGCCCTCAAAGACAATAATTAGGTGCAAGCTATGCAAGATGAACTGCTTCAGTTCAACAAGCAACAGGTCTGGGAAATCTGTCCCTTACCTCCAAACAAGCAACCAATTGGCACAAGATGGGTTTTCAGGAACAAACAAGATGAAGCTGGTATGATAATCAAGAACAAGGCAAGACTGGTAGTTCAAGGGTACTCTCAAGAAGAGGGAATTGACTATGATGAAACCTTTGCTCCAGTTGCAAGGCTTGAGGCCATCAGGTTATTTCTGGCCTATGCCATTTCCAACAAAATTAAAGTTTATCAAATGGATGTGAAAAGTGCATTTTTGTATGGAAAAATAAAAGAGGAGGTGTATGTCTGTCAGCCACCTGGGTTTGAGGATCCTTCTCATCCTGAGTGGGTGTTCAGACTGGACAAAGCTCTTTATGGGCTCAAACAGGCTCCAAGAGCCTGGTATGATACACTCTCCACCTTTTTACTCAAAAATAACTTTACAAGAGGTGCCATTGATAAAAATCTTTTCATTAAACATGTTGGAAATCATGTCTTACTTGTTCAAATTTATGTTGATGATATCATTTTTGGTTCAACAAACACAAAACTGTGTGATGATTTTAAGAAACTCATGCAATCAAAATTTGAGATGAGTACCATGGGAGAACTGCAGTACTTTCTAGGACTGCAGATCAAGCAACAAACAAATGGAACTTTTATACATCAATCAAAATATGTTAAAGAATTATTGAACAAATTTTCTTTAAATGACTGTAAATCATGTTCCACTCCCATGACACCAATCACACAAGTTGAACCTGATGATCAAGGAAAACAGGTTGATCAAACCATGTACAGATGCATGATAGGTTCCCTTTTATACTTAACTGCTTCTAGACCAGATATTATGTTTTCAACATGTGTCTGTGCTAGATATCAATCAGCACCAAGGGAATCACACCTTATAGCAGTCAAAAGAATTTTCAGATATCTGAAAGGAACTCCAACACTTGGAATTTGGTACACTGCTTCAAGCAATACCAAGTTATCAGCTTTTTCAGATAGTGACTATGCAGGGTGTAAGATGACAAGAAAGTCAACATCTGGTGGTTGTCAATTCCTGGGTAACTGTCTAGTGTCATGGCAATCAAAGAAGCAAACATCTGTTGCAACTTCAACTGCTGAAGCTGAATACATTGCAGCTGCAAGTTGTACATCACAGATACAATGGCTCCAATATCAACTTCTTGATTATGGAATCAAAGAGACCAAGACACCTTTGTTTGTAGACAGCAAATCTGCCATTAGCATCATTCAGAATCTGGTACAATTCTCAAAAACCAAACACATTGAGATCAGGTACCATTTCATAAGAGATTGCTATGAAAAAGGCAAGATTGAAGTGAAGCATGTAGCAACAGCTAATCAAATAGCTGACATCTTCACAAAACCCCTTGACACATCAACATTTCAGAAGTTAGTATCCATGCTTGGGATGCTAAATTTGTAAGTGTTTATTTTCTTATTTTGCAATTTTTCATTTTTCACTTACAAAACAGACAAAAGTCTGAAACAAAACTTCTGAAAAGAGAGAAACTACTGATGAACAAAACATCAGTATGGGGATAATTTCTGAAAAGTGTGTAACTTCTGATAAAATAACCTTCAGAAGTTATGAATAAAAGTATTTATAAAAACATTTCTCATCAGCTGTTAAAACTACTGAAGAGGAAATGGGAACTACTGATGAAGTAATCCTTCATCAGCAGTTTAGTCAAAAGGGCAAATCTGACTTTTCCCATCATCAGAGGTTTGACCTAACCAGTTTAAAACCTCTGATAAAAAGATTTTTTAACCAAAGGCGGTTTAAAAACTTCTAATAAAGAAGATTCAAGCGGTTAAAACTTCTGATAAATACCTTTTCTCCACACTTATCCTTTCAAACTCAAAAATATCCGTCCTTCTCTCTCAAAAACTCTCTCAATAACCTAAAACCTGCAAATCAACTGTTCGATCAAAACCCAAACCACATGGCTCTCGTTCTAAAGCAGGGACACAATCAAAGGGCCTTTCTTGAAAAACAAGAAGGCTTGTCCCAATACGATGAGATCATTGATCTTGTCGTAAAATCCCAATATTTTACTGCTCTCACAATAAACCCACCAATTCACACTGAAACTCTGAATGAGTTCTGGGCAAATGCTGAGACGGTGACGGCGGATGATGAAGTCATTTCCCTCAACTCAAGAATAAAAGGGAAACCACTGACCATCACACCGGCCACACTGGCAACAAGACTGGGTCTGGATGATGTAACTGCCCCTGACCATGTTGCTAATTCTGATATTCACCTAACCATGACAGAGTGTGGTTATCAAGGTACTCTCTCCCATGCTACTATCTTCAAAAAATATTTTGAACCAAAATACAAGCTTTTGTTTCATTATATTATTATGTGTTTGAGTCCTAAAACAGGGTCTTATGACCAGATGCCCTCCACTTTTCAACCAATATTTCATTCTATTGTGAATGAAACTAAATTCAGGGCATCAAAACTATTTTTCAATGAGTTGGTGTTACATCACAATAATACCAAGAAAAAGTTTTTGTTGTACCCAAGGTTCATTATGCAATGCATAATAGGGGAACTGGGTAATGAGGTGCTTGTGGGAAAAAATTCAACTTTAAATCCTTTAACATCACAAGCATACTCAAGGCATAACAAACCGGCTGCCTGGCCAGAAGATGATCAGGGATAACAACAACAAGTCCCCCTGAAGCCCACATCTTCCAAACTCACACCACCAAAAGCCAAAAAGCCCAAGCCAACAAAGACAAAAACCCACCAACCCAAAAGAAAAGCTGTTCAGGAGGTTGAGATGCCTGAACATGCTCATGAGCAGTCTGCTCTTCAAATAGGTGAGACTGAAACACCCTCTCAGTCTCATCCATCTCAAACCCCACCAAGAGCACCCATAACCATTTTATTCAAAAGAAAAAGACTTAGAAAAACTATTGAAACACACTCTTCTTTTGAAACTGCTGAACAACAAATTTCACCTATTGCCCAAACTACTGAACCAACCCCACAAATTTCTGAACAAGAGGCAATAGAAATTGCCAAACTTCTCTCTGGGCTAAAAGAGAAGGTCCCATCTGATTATGTCAGTCCCTTACAACCACAACAAACAAGGGACATAACCACAACATCAGACATGGATGTGGACATCTCTAGCCCTATCCCAAGAGATGAGGGTGGACCAGAGTCTTTAAGCCCAATTTTAGAGACTCTTGGGGCATCTGAGGCTGCTACTACTCAGTTACCACCCAGTGGTGGATCTGAGGATAGAAGTAACATAGCTAAGACCTCAGATGTGGCAACTACTGATGAAGGCTTAATGCCTGAAGTAGGAAATCCTCAGAACCAAGAACAAGAGGTTCATGAGAGAACTGAGTTGGGCTCAGCTCATGATTTAACTGAGACAGTCCTCATTGAGGGCAACATCAGGGATTCAGATGATTCCATTAATTTGGATGATGTTTCACAAACACAAACTACTGAATTGACGGCACATTATGAAGGTCCTGTTTCAGGGGTATCCAGGCTCAAGAAGCCAGTCACTCCTGCACAGGTTAAAGCCCACTCAATCCCTAAAACCCCTAGAGTGGCATCCTCTGTACAACATGAGGATCTCCCAAAAACACCCCTTTCACAACAAATGCCTACCCAATTCCCTGGGCAAACAAGCATAGACCTGAACCAGCTATGCAGCCCAGAGGGTCCCCTGTACCACATGATGAACACTCTCATCAGAAATCACTTCCAAACATAAACAGCTAACTTGGAGCTGTCTATCAAGAATCAATTTGGAGTGATCAAGACCAAGATGAATGATCTGTCCAACAAGATAGACTTCAACAGCAAACAGATTGCTCATCTTCAAGAACAATTCTCCCAACCCTCAACTTCAAAAGTTAAACTTGATGAATCCAAAAAGGGGGAGAAGACCAGGGAACCTAAGGAGTCATTCCAAGCCAGGATAAGGGCAAGAGTGGCCATCCTTGAAAGAGATCAAAAAGATCAAGCCAGGAAAGAAAAACTGGCCAAACAGTTTGGTGTCTCAGTGGAAGAGATTGAAGCCACAGAAAAAGAAGATGAGACCCAAACATCTGAAGAATCCCTAAGGCACAATGAAGAAACTTCTGATGGCAAAAGTTCTGATGAAGAATCAGAAAGTACTGAAGACAATCCTTCAGTAGTTGACAAACCATCAGCAGTTGTCAACCCATCAGAGGTTAACACTTCCAAACCTCAAACTGCTGACCCTTCCAGAACCACTGCTCCCATTCAACCAACATCTGATCCCATCAGGCCTACAACTGTTACAACAATGACTGTACTAAACCCTTCTCCTATCTCTCAATCAGCTGAATTATTAGAGAAGAGCTTAGTTGCAGCCAACAAGAAGGCCAGAGAAGATCTGATTTGGAAAACTCTGGAAGAAAGGGATGATCTAGATTTAAGCCATGAAGAAAAGCTTCAGGCTTATGAAGCTGAACTACAAAGGCAGGCTAGCCTTGATGAGATTGCTGAACAAGATAAAAGACAGCAACTGGTGTCTTACATTACCAAGAACAGCAAGACTAAAGCCTATACACTCAAAGGACTCTCTATGCAAGAGCTGACAAGAAGAGCACAACTGCTTGCAGATAAACTGGCCACTAGCAAAGAAGGAAAGGCCAAGAGAGCCCAGATAATAGAAGAGTTAGTAGCAGAGGGCTATGGTTCAAAAGCCTCAGTATCCAGATGGAAAGAAGAAAGACTAATGGATACTTACAAGAAATACTTGGCTGCCAAGGCTGCAAATCCAGAGAAGTTTCAAACTACTGATCCTTCAAGATCAGTAGTTAGAACTTCTGGTGTATCAACTAGAAGACCTGCTACTCAGAGAAAGAAGGCAGAGGACAATGTCAAAACTGACTTCAAAATGGTACTACTTGAAGGAAGTTCAATAGTCCATTCAGACTTTGACATTGAGGAGAAACCTCTGTTAACACAATTCAGGGATCCTTCCACTTTTGCCTACCAAATACAAAAGACCATCAAAGAAAAGATGCATACCAGGGTAGTGACTGAACACCATCTCCCAAATGTTCAGATGCCTGATATGCAACAACAACAAGGAAGAGACTCCCACCTGAGGTTAACTGAAACTGAAAGCATCCAACACTCAGGACCATCAACCCAAGGGACAAGTCTGGTTCCCTATTCTTCTGACTTTAACAAGTCAAAGATACCTATCATCAGATGGTCACTTACTGATAACAACTCAGTATTATTGACAAGAAGAGACCTCTCAAGCAGGGCTTACAAGAAGATCAGTGATCTAAAGAAACTGTCAACACAAGACCTGCTCACAATTCAACATCTGGAACCACAGAGAGGATCTCTATCTGATGGTCAGTTAAACCAGCTCAAGAACACCATGTACAAAGAGATATGGAAGATTGTTCAAGACAGAAGAAAAACATAAGGAATTAGTAAGGTTTTGGCTTCATCAATCCAGGGGGAGATTGTTAGGACAAAGAGGATTGGTGAAACCACTTTTGGAAACCTTAGTCTAATTCACTTCTGTCATTTTGGCTAAGTATAGAAGTACTGAAAAGAAAACAAAGAACTGCTGAAGAGAAGATATGAGAAGTGCTGAAGAAGAAACTTCATCAGAAGTTCTGAAGTCCAAACCAGACAAGTTCACTTCAGAAGTACTGAAGACAAACTACTCATCAGTAGTTTGTCATTCATCAGCACTTAGCATCAGATATTTTCCACCGCCTTTTGCATCAGTAGTTTATTGTTTATTATTACTTTTAGCTGTATTTGTTAGTTTCAATGTTGCAACTTGTGCAACTTGTTTCTGTTGTTTCTGTACTTGCTTTTTGGGCAAGATACATGTATGTAAATGTCTATAAATAGGAGGCTTCAACCTTCTATTTTAGATATTGATTTTAATAGAAAAATCCTTCAAACACTCTCACTATTCTATTCCATTTCAGTATTTATTGTGAATCTGTCTAAGTATCTAATTCTCATTTACTGCTTAGATTCATAATAAATACTTGTCATTTATTAGTTTCAATCATCAAGGGGGAGTAATAACTCTTCCTTAGTATAAAAAGTGTTGCTTTAACTTATACATTCCGCTGTGCTTATAATCTGATTTACAAGGGCTTGCTAAACACTTAAGTGTCAAGATAGCAAGTTCTTACTTAGCAAAAAGAGCAAACTGATCCAACACATAGGTTTCCGACACTATGTGCTTCAATATATGTCACCCCGCCGCAACGCGCGGGCACCCCACTAGTAGTCTTATAAGTGCTGGAGTTTCTGTGAATCTTTTAATGATATCCGTTTTTTTGTGTGTGTTACAGCAAATGAACTCCCTAAGGTAATATTGAAGTTTTGGGGTGTAGTTTTTTTTCTCACATTCCAAATACATTGCTATAGCCACTCCTTTTGGATGTCATAATGTTGCAATTCAAATGATTCTGATGATAAGATTAAGTAAGATTCAATCTCTTTTACATTGAAAGTTAGTTCTTTATTTAATTTAGAGACAGATTTAAACTTTGTTTACATGTTTGGTCATTCACCAAGTGATAAATGGGAAATGAAAAAGCAAATAGCATCATGAAAAATAATTTCATTATTATCACCAAACTTTGCTGGTGATTTTAGTATTATTGTTTAACATGCTTAGTCTGTTCGATTTCGGTTATATTTAGTTCATATCATAAGGTACTAGTGAGTAACCTGCGCGTTGCGGCGGAAGTAAAAATTGCATCAAAATGTATCAATTCATTTTGATGTAAAATACATCCAAAACTTTTTGTTTAAATGCTATATTAAGTTAAAAAAAAAATACTTGTAACAACACGACATAAGTACTCTCATCTCAAGTAAAGAATAATTGTATCAAACTATATATATTCATTAATTTTATCTCTAGATTCTCATCTTTTGAAAATGATTAGTAAGATAGTAGGATGCACTGTGAGCCAGACTTTACTAAAATCGTAACCTACAAAAAATGTGTAAAATGTATAACGATTCTTATTATTTGGGTGCTATAAGGAGTTACAACTACAATACATCAATATATAAATTCTAATATAGGGTTTAGGAAACTTAATCGCCTAACCCGCATAGATATAAATAGAGATGGCTAAATTAAACAGAACTTTCTTTTTCGGTCAGTGACATATCACTACTAGAAAACAGGTCTAATGCAACTTTTTTAAATGAGTTGCATTTTACTCTAATGCAACTTTGTTGAACATAAAGGTTGCATTAGAAAATCTAATGCAACCCTTTCTATAAAAAGGTTGCAAAACTATATTAAATTTGCAACCCTTGTATCTAAAAGTTGCTAATTTATTAAAAATTGCAACATTTTCATCGAAAGGTTGCATGGTGAAAATGTAATGCAACCCGTATTTTAACATGTTGCATTGTTAAAAGCAAGTGCGACTCTTATTTTTAAAGATTGCATCCAAACTATTTTCATTAACATGTGTGCACGCACGCGGATTGTCGTCTATTATGGTCTAACATGACTCACTAAAACGTATGTAACCCTTAAGACATAAAATGACACAATGAAAAGTTCATAATGGTTCAATACAAATTATCATGAATAATAAACCAAAATATGGGCCATTAAGACATGTGATCTATAAATCGATCCCCGTTGTTGTATAAATAACTCATTACAACCCGACGTAACCCATTAAGGCCTAGTATAAATAGGCGTGTGAACTAGCCAAGCCACTAGTGACCTACTCGAAATCGTCTTGCTAAAATTCAGGATCGATATGAGTTTAACCGATCTAAAGTCTAGAAATAAATTTGTTTAATTAACGAGCCTGGATTAGAGCAGGCTCACGATCCTAAAAGTTCACATTTAATTAACTTTTATTCAATATGTTAAATATAATAAGTTTATACAATGACTATTATTATATATAAAATATGATAAAAGTTATAATATAATGGACTAGTTTAAACTTCTAAGTATCATTTATTAAGATGATAAATTTGAAATTGTAACTATGTAAAATTTTCATCAGTTACCTTTCCTTTTCCCGCCCAAAAAAAACTTTTAATTCCCTCCACAATTTTGGTTTCCCCCTAAGAAACTAATTGTCAGTTTCTCACTCCTCTTATCCAAAATTTACTAAATTTAGTTAACCAATTCATTCATAATCTCTGTTCCCCTTCTTAACCCTAAATCGGCCCACTTGTCCAATATCACTTCATCGATCTACTGCCTCTATATGAGACATATGGATGAGGGCGAGCAATAGGAACCGTAATGGTGATGATTGTCGATGGTGGCTCTCTTCGATGATTCTTGAACGTCTACCACGGTTATTTTTGAAGGTGAGGGTTTTCTGGTTATTTTTATACTTATACAAACATTAGTATTGTGCCATTGTTTACTGGGATTTTATTTTGATTTATGTATGTTCTGTATACGAAATTCTTAACTTCTTGAACCATAAAGCCCTTGGCTTTGAACAATTACACACCTTTCACCTTAATTCATTTTCAGGTACTCGAACAAGTCCCTATATTACTCAACTGACTTGCTTGTTTTAAGAAAAAATGATAGTTTATAAAACTAGAACATCTGATATTAAGATAATATAATATTCAAATGGTTTTGTTTCATATGTTTTATAGGCTTCATGTTTGTTTTTCTAATGGCAAAACTTTGACCATGATGTTAGTGTATTCTTAAAGCAACTCCATTAAAGTAATTATTTTCTATATTTTAATTCAAAATTACTCTCCTATCATCAATTACATTATGTTAACAGATTAAATACAAAACTGAAGTTGTTCCAACGTATATAGCAACATGTTAAATTCACGGGTTTTTTTTTTTTTTTTTTTTTTTTTGGGGGGGGGGGTTGAATACTCATTGGATAAATTAAGGGTAGCATCCCAATATTATTATTATCCATGTGAATAGTATAAATAATGAGATATTATTTTATTTACATGGATATGCTATTTAAACATGTTTATTCATGGCTTATTAATTTGATTATTATGTTCTATTACATGTACATATATTTGTGCTTGTTTCATCACATAAGTTGATTATGCATCAAGTTTTCCACTCACTAGTCAAATTCAACCATGGTGTAATGCTAAAGCAAATCATGCACTTTTTATATTATGTTAATATTCTATGTGAAGTGTATATGAATTGAGGTACTGTAAAACTACTATAATATTAAAGTGATATGGAGTTGATGGTGATTTTTTTTTTTTGTTTCCTAAGTTCAACTTCAATTCCTTTCATTAAAACGAAATACGAAAGTTACATTATGATAGAAGGTAGACGGCAACAAGTTGCGCCGCCGCCCCTTTTTGAATAGCGAACCCTAGTCTACCAAATAATATTTTTGTAAACTTTATGTTTGATTTATAACCTTGTGTGATGCAATTTGTCAAGAACATCTGAATATTATAAGCTAAAATATCGAGCCTTTTTTCATGTAACACGTCAAATTGGTATTCATGTCAGTATACTTCTAGGCATAATACGACTGTATTTTCTAGTGCACGAAACTGGCCAAGCTCTCGACCATTGCAGTGCACTGGTGTAATCCCATTAGTTTTTGTAATTTGCTAATTGGGTGGTATCAAATGAATTTTGTTAAGTTGATTGTATAAAACGCAAGAAATACAAAGTTAATGTTTAGTTGAAACTCCATGGAATGATAACCAGGTATCATTATCTTTATACAAAATTTTCTATGCATATGGGGGCATTGTTAGTCGCAGAGAGAACTAGCGGTTGCGTAATAGTTATGATCATATTAGGGGCATGTGATGGCAAGTAACCCAAAAGTCAATGTTTGGGTAAAGGGGTTCAAGAGTTGAGCAAATTACGGGAAAAGGTGAGGGAGTTGTATTCCATATAGTGAAGTAATGTATATATATATGGGCTATAGTGTTTACAATTAATGTGTTTCACTAGGCATTATGTGATGTTATTTAACCAATGATTTGTGATTGTTAACATGTTAGTATGAATGTGACATACAACCCATGAATGGGTCTTGATAAGGTTTCAATAAGGAGAACAGAGTTCATTTATTCGGCGAATAAGATTGGACTTGCTAAGGTGTGGATCACATGGGGTATGTAATGTTTATTTTGTTGAACTTTTATGAATGTAAACTTGGAACATAACATATTTGAGTCACAATCAAGTGACCACCTTAAGGAGATTTCGAATATGTTACTATGTATTAAGCTTATTCTGTTAGTGTGGAGGTTGGATTTATAACATTTTTTTCTAAATCTTTATTTTTATGTCCTAACAGATCAACCATATATTACTATTTCTGGTGAATCACTTATGGGAAAATGGTTGTTATCAACTGATTCAAGCTGCTATTGAGGTTATTGTACTATATCCTTCCATGTGTTTGATGTTTATGTGTTTGTTGATTATGATACATAAAAAAGAATACATTTGGCTTTGCTATTAGTATGAGACGATTATTGTGAGTAATATGCTACACCTATTTTAATTCTAAGTTGATAATGTAGGACTAACATCTTTTTTATTTTGCAGCGCTTATTTCACTTGGCTAGCAACTACTTCAGCTTTGAGAGTGTGTGTTGAATTATTCTTACTCAAAACACTGAACAGTCTTATCAACAGGGGATACTAGAAGAGGTTGCACAATCCCGTATTCAAGATCCTTGAAGAAAATTTACCTTAATTTGAATATTTTGTAAATAATTGAGTAACTTATGAATGTACAGTACATTATTTATGCTATATATGTTACTATTGTTACAGCTTAACTTAGATACTAATGCATATTAATAGCAATTGTAGTGTTTGAAATAATAGTGTTACAAAGTTGCATTTATTCTAAAAAAAGGTTGCATCTTTATATGCTAAATACATTAAAATAGTTGCATTTGAGTATAACAAAGGTTGCATATTTGTAACTAAAACCGTAATAAAGGTTGCATATAAGTGTTAAAAAAGTTGCATTTTAAAGAGAAAAGGTTGCATTAGAATGTAACAAGGTTGCATACTAAAAAGGTTGCAATTGAATGGTAAATGCAACTCATTTTAAAGGGTTGCATTAGCTAATAAAAAGGTTGCGTTATGTCTAATGCAACTTCGCCTAATGCAGCCCTTGAAAAAGGTTGCATTAAGCCTGATGCAACCTTTTAAAGGCCTAATGCAACATTTTCCTGGAGTTGCATTAGCTTCATTTTCTTGTAGTGTATAGTTTAGATCAGATTAGGCATGTTTACGTGTATGAATATAGATAATTAGATATGGCTAAATTAAACAGAAGCTTTCTTCTTCGATCGTTGAATTTGGTGATCATATGGCTAAATTAAACAGAAGCTTTCTTCTTCGGTCGTTGAATCTGGTGATCATATAGTTTAGATCAGATTAGGCATGTTTACGTGTATGAATATTCATACACATAATACTTTCAGAATTAAAACTGTTACCTCATGATTGAAAACACAACTTCCAGTATTGATTTCTCGATTTCTATATAGTATGATCAAGTTTATAAAACTTTAACTTTTATAAAGTATCAACATATAAAATATTATAATAAAAGATGTAGCTTTATGAATTGTTTTTTACATGTTTTCTATTTAATATGTTTAATGTAATTATAAAATTGAATGTAGTGAGGTTTTATAAACATCTCTTGACTCTTGACTTTCTTTTGATTAAATATGGTGTTCTAAAGACATATTTGCCCCTCAAAAGTAGTTATTTTGTGCATTGTGTGTTGTATCATAAACATCTAAACTTATACCTCTTAAAATTTAAGAAGTCCTTGGGAAATGCTTTATAATATAGTATAGATATAGATATAAATATAGATATAGATATAGATATAGATATAGATATAGATATAGATATAGATATAGATATAGATAAATCACTCCATGATACATTTGTCAGTGAATATACTAAAGTTTCTACTATATAACAACTTGTATTTTGTTCTTCTCTTTTTTTTAAAGTACCTGATTAACACCCTTGAAAATAATATAGTATTCTATTAGGAAACATTATATATTTGTTTAAAACTCTAGATTTTGGAGATGATCTTTAGATAAGATTTGGATTTTGGAATTCTGTTTTAGAGTCATTTAGGATTATTGTTTGAGTTTGTTATCTACAACTCTGTTTCATAATAAAATTTTAACTTTTCATTAACAAATGAACCCTTATGTTGGTCATCTTAGTTACCAACTGTTGTTGCTAACCTCATGCTCACTAGCATTAACTACTAATCTATTCACAAAGTGACCTGTGGCAATGTGGATGAATCACATCTCTGGTTCATCTCACAAAATAAATCATTGTCATTTTTTCAACATGAGTGCATGAGAACTGATAAGTCCATAGCTGTAAGCTCAAAAGGCAAACATGAAGCAAGTAATAGGTTGGCAAGAACATGATTTTTACAATCATTCATTTTTGAAGGAAAAATTTCTGAAGTATGGTATGGTTATAGAAATGATCAATGTAATAATCCAAACTAATACTTTGGCTGTGTGTTTATGATGGTAAAAGTAAAGAATAAAATACACAAATTCTCACTTGCAATGGAACTTATCTGGTATAACTTTAGAGATTGCCGGTAATCATTATGTAGATGGAAAAACAGTGGATTAAAAGTTATATAGCCAAGCACACAAGACCTGCTTAGGTTCATATTATGTCAACATTTCTCAGCCAAGTGGATCAAATGATTCCGGTTCAACTTTGAAAATAGGGTGGTGTAATCCAGAGGGCAAGCACTAAGTGGACATCATGTTATATCTGGGAAGTTTGGTTTGGATTCCATCTTTTAAACACCTGTCATTTTAAAATCTAAATATTTATTCAAATTTGATCTTTTCTCTGTTGTAGACTACTTGCAAGAATGCCTCAAAGGAAATATATTGTATGGGTTTAAAGGTTTCCCAGTTGGGATCATGAACGGAAAATATGTATCTTAACCTATTAGAAACCAGGTACATTAATTTTCAGTTTTTAAATATTTATTTTAGTAGTTAATATTACTTATTTTTCATACAATTTCCTAACTTTCTATCAAATCATTACATCAGGATGAAGGAGAAGGTTCAGGATATCTTGAGCTACTAAAGACACGTGTCTCGCACATAATTGGTGCCTATTGGTGAAGATATCCATGTTTACTTTCACCTTTTGCATGTAAGTTTTTGGATGATGGGCGACAATTTATAGAAATGAATCTGTATTCAATTCCGCTGTTATTGGATCTTTTTTGAAATTTTATTGTTGATGCTTAGGCGATTTTAACATCTTGCCATAGTAGTGTTTATGTTTAACATTGAAGCTCTTTATGTTTTTATGCAAATTGGGAGCTTCATTGTTTAAGCATTGCGGACAGTACCATGTTTACGCATGTGACGTTGGTGACGAGCAGTACATTCGGCTCAAATCGGTAGACCATCCTCAAAATGTGTTTGCACGCATGTCAAAGGGAGAGAAAGGAACGATTCATATTACAGATTGGTACTTGAGTCCCTCTAATACCCTTTATAGAAGGTATTGATGAAGTTACTTTGAAGCGGAGCTTATTCGTTTTATTTAGGTGTGCACAACGGTTTTTTTTATAGCTCAGAGTATATTTGTTTCTTATAAATGTCAATTTTAATCTAATGCTTGCTAACGGATGTAGCATACTAAAATATAACTATTTATTCTTCTTCTAATTGGAGATCATATCCATCTGTTTATCGTCACGCAAGTTTGTGATGTGCTAGAAGATGACCGGGACAACTAATTTTTGGTAATTATGAATACTACTTTTGTTTCTAAGGGAGGTGTTTATACATTTACATATGCTAGCGGTACTAGGTATGCTACTTCTTGGCAAGTCTTAATAATGATTTTTGGTCTAATTATCATTATTTAATGCTTTGTTTTGATGTGTAGAGCAATTCTGTGACACCCCGCATTTTCAGGTTCCTACTTTAACTGAACTCTAGTTAACTTGCATGTTCGTATGTGGCTAAACACTTAACTAGGGTTAGTTAATAGGGCATTTGAATGTGTTATGGAACAATAACATATGCTAGATGGTATTAACGTACGTTATAATTAGGAAAGTCTTTGTCTTGACACACACACGAGTCATGTATCCCGAACGTTGGTGATTTGTTAGGCATGCATGATTATATGAATGATTGGGTGTTGATGAATGTGGAATAACACGTGTATGTGAATTGCATGCTTATGTGAACTACTGCGTGTTAGTTAACTTGTACGTAAACGTTATGAGATATGTGCAATTAGGGTAAACATAATATGAGTTGATAAAACAGTAATTTTATATGAGTTGGTAGGACTATTATTGTCGGGATTAATCTCGAGAGTTAGATAGGGCTAATGGGCTCGCTTATCAGATAAAAATCATTAGAGCCCGAAACCTTGGCCCATGATCTCTTAACCCTAGCATATTATTTATAAAAAATAAAAAATAAACCCCAACCCTAGAACCCCCTTGCGCCGTGAACCATCACCACCACAATCCTCTCAATTATCAATCTTCCAACAACTTTCCTCCCTAATTCAAGTTAGTTTGGGTGTAATCTTTGAGCTTTAAGGATCATTGCATTGAAAGGTATAATCTTACATGCTTTATGATAGTAGTAATGTGCTGTGAAAAT
Source organism: Ambrosia x helenae (assembly GCA_030844895.1). Classification (NCBI taxonomy): domain Eukaryota; kingdom Viridiplantae; phylum Streptophyta; class Magnoliopsida; order Asterales; family Asteraceae; genus Ambrosia; species Ambrosia x helenae. Next base: position 71,711,555 of record CM061234.1, read on the forward strand.
ATGGATTTAATTCTGATAACATGGATTTGATTGTGATAATATGGGTTTACTATATGATTATAGGCTATTGTGGATGATTAGGGTTCATGAGAAGCATGTTATTAGAATTCTGATTTTCTGACAGATTCATTGTGACGAATTGTAGGGCTGTTATAGGGTGATTAACATGTGTAAGCTGATTGTTTTCTGATGCTAAAACATAACTTATGATGTTAGCTTTTCAAAAAGTCCAAAATCATGCGTTTTGGACTTGTTTTGATATGTATTCATGATTTTTTAAGTTTAAAGGTCATGTCAGATTTTCGGAATTATAAATTAGGTCAACTTTAAATGGTCATAACTCGAGATTTACAAAGGGTTAAGTTATGAAATTTGTACAGTAGGTCAACATTGGAAAAACTTGGCGTTTCCAATTGGATTCACCTCGTTTGGATGAATACGAAATTTTTGGGAATTTTTCTACTAAACTGACCTGCTGTGGAAAGTTTCAAGACAGAGCTGTGTTGTACGAATTTTAATAATTTTTGTGTTTGGTTGGGAGACAAAACAAAAATATGGGTTATCAAATGAATCCCAATGAATATTAAGTAAACATTTGGGAGTTTAAATCGTTCGTTAAGTATTTTAAATAATTCATTTTTCACAGCGCACAATCTGTCCTGAAAACGCAGATTGTGTAAGGGATGTTTACGTGACTATTTGGAGTCTTATATGGTATGTATTTGACATGAACTTGCATGAATACTTATATGAGATGTGTATGAGGTATAAAAATGATAATAATCAATATGATCACCAACGGGATAGTAGGACATACTTGTGCATGTAGAGTCATTAGGTGTCACTACACGGTTTGAACTTTAAAAGTCTTGGACAAACGAGTTGTATGATGTGTTGATTATGCACATATACTCACCTAGTGACATTTGTAATAGGGAGTCGGTAGCTCATTTCTGTTTGAGGAATTTGGATTATTCACGTGCAACCTAAGGTGAGTTTCACTACTCTTTTCTCAAAAGCATGCGTCTCGGGTTGAGACAACGTACTTAACTTTTTCTAGTCCGGGTTGGGACTACTACTTTCTAGTCCGGTTTGGGACTACTTACACATCCCGGGTTGGGACGCTATGGATCCTTGTGTGGGTCGGTTTTTGCTAGTTCGCAAACTGTGTCCTTGATGAACTAAACCAACTCTATCATCTGTAAGTCCTTCACATACCGAATGGGTTGCCGGGTTATGGCAAGCGGGTTATTAGTTGATAGCGCTATTAGGTCTGACAAACCTCACACCGGCTTGGGGAGTGCGGGAGTGAACTATAACTTAACAGATTTTATCATTGTTGATAGGCAATGATGTAAGGCATGCGGCTCACATTTGTGGCTACACGTACATCAGCAGTTCGGTATATCGGTGTTAGTTATTATGAATGGGTTAGCTACCCTTGACATGCGATGAACTAGTGTTTACACGGTTCTTGGAACCAACTCAATTACTTGTTTACATGGTTTTGGAAACCAGCGCAGTTACATACTCATTTACTTTACTTAGTGAACTCACCAGCATTGTGTAACATTTCGCATTAAATGATTGTACGTTACGACACGTTTTATTATTATTTTTGGTGATATTTAGAACCCTAATACAATGATAATTATTCATACATATATATATATATATATATATAAATATATAAAAGTTATAATAAACATAACATGCTAATTTTTGGATCAAACACAAATGTCTAAGCCCACCCCCTTTTCTTTTATTTCTGGAAGCCCACTAGACCCCGGCCCAAGTATCCAATCCCCTCCCTTTTTCTGTTAAAAAAAATGGAAAATAAAAGCTCTAGCCGGGTTTCAAACCCGCGCCGAGCCAAACTTCAACACGCCCACAAACCAACTGAGCCACACCAACCTTTGATTCTAAACCAACTCACTAATTATTTAAAACAACCCAGGCCTTGTCTGCTTCCCTTCTTCTGTTCGCTGCGATCAATCAGCCGGACAAAAATCACAAATTGGCAATCATGAACGCGTAATTGATCTAAGTTAGGAAGGGTTCGTGATTTCCGGCCTGGAACAAGCCACAAACTCGTCAATTACTTGTCAATTATACCCAATTTCGTTTATTACACGCGTTGACCATTCAAACGGGTCAAACTTTCCAATTAAGCAACCTGGACATCAACACTATAAATTGTTCATTTCTGGACCATCTCAACTCGCCACTCAATCTCTCTCAACCTCCAATTCCCATTATCAAACCTCTGTTAATTGTTTTCTGTTCGTATTTTAACCCGAGTCTTTGACCAATCAATCGAGCTTGTAACGTGTTTGTAAGTTCCATGTTTTATGTGGGTTTTGTTCATCGGCATTCACACATCAATAGCCCTAAGATTGATTGGGCTATTGATGTGTGAATCAGACAATTGATTAAACTAGGGTTCGTAACTCTTGATTTGGGGATAAACTGATTTTACGTATTGTATTTATTTAATTTAAAACAAAAACAATCACAACCACTGGTCTGGACCTAGTGGTTGTGACTGTTGCTTGCCCCGTAAGCCACCGGGGTTCGAGTCCGGCAGTGGCGTCCCATTTTGTTTTTTTTTCATTAAACCTTTTATACAAATCAATTAATTATATATAATACATTTAATTTTATAAATTCATTTTTAATTATTAAAACTCTTTTATAAATTCTGAAAAAATTACTTTTAGTTAATCTGATGTAAATGTTCCACCTACAATTTTTAGTTTTCTGAAATTCATTTATTTAATATTTATAATAATTAAATCAATTTTATGCTATTATATTTATAAAAATCCATTAAAATATCAAAACAATTTTATAAATTTCCACAAAAATTATCCTAAGTTTTTATAACATTAAGCTTTTCAGAAATGATTTTTATTTCTGAAAAATCATTAATTTAATATTTTTAATCAATTTTTGTTAGTTTTAATCATAATTAAATCATAATAAATCCTATTCTTAATATTTTTGCACCAAAATTTTATACAAATTATTTCTGAGTATTTAGAACAGAAATATAAATTTTAAATCTATAATTCTTTAATTTTAATATTTTTAAATATTAAAGTTAAATTTTGACAATTTGTTATAAATAGAATTAATATTCTATTTTAAAGAAAATAATTTTGTAAAAATTATTTTTACACTTTAAATACATTATTGTGACCATCTTAACTTTAAATTTCCTAAAAAGATTTTTGGTTATTTATTTATTAATATTCCCTCAATTATCAAATGTTTTTGATATTAATCAATCAAGCATTTATCCCCAATTCGAAGCCCTAGAAACTTATACATTTGTAGACTTGATAGACTTAGACATATTTATTACGTTATTATAGGGTGATACTTGATACATTTGGGCAACACCATTATTCGATTTTTCAACAGATATAACATTTTGCTAATGTGAGTTTTACATAGCCCCTTTTCTATTTATCACCATTTTTGGGGTGAAACATGTTACAACAATATTTATGCAATTCAATCATCAATGTGTCTTTGTGTATTTCTATGTTGCATTATGTCTTGAACATGACTAGGGTAAGCACAATTCTAGCATAAACATTCATCAACCAAACGGTATACATTGATAGATCTATTGGGCTGACAATCCCACCCGGTGTAACAACCGGCAAAAATAAGGTAATTCCGTACAAATTAATTAATATATGATTAACGTAATTAAATGCAATTATGTGTGATTTAATTATCAAGGCCTTAGGAAATAGCAATTTCCAAATAGTGCATAGGAATGCATACGTTTAATGGTAAAGCATGATTGGATCATGTGTAAATAAGCTATCCGGTATGGACGTTGGCAATTACCCGGTAATAATTAAATAAACGAAACGAATCCCGGACACCCAGGATATAAAATAAAGGGTATTTTCATGAAATATAATGAGTTTTGGAACTCCAAAACCATAAATGAAAACGTCTTGTACAAATCTCCCGGTAACGAATAAAATGCGCATACCGCACCCGATACGCGTATAACTCATAATTTCACCCGGCAAAGGCCTAAATAACCAATCAACGCTTAAATTAGACTATATTTAAGGGTTATTAAAGGTATTTTTAATGTCCGGATAACGCGTGATTAAAGCCCGAAAAATACCCGAACGACACCCGAACGACGGGGGATTTAACATAACAAACAATGGGTAAATATTTGAAGTTGTGGACCTCACTTACACCCATCAAAGGGCCGGCCTACATGGCCAAAATAACATCCATGCTTGTGGTTATAATTATAAGCTAAAGACTTAGATAAAGCATGCATGTGTAAAGACAAAAGGTGTAAGTAAACATTAGTACAAAAGCAAGCTCTATCTTGTCCCCCCTTTACCAATTTTCGGCCAAGTGCCATATAAATCCAAGACACAATCTAAACTATCATTACACTAGTATGCATGCATGGGTGATGGGTCTTGTATAAAGATCATGATAGATTACAAAGATTAACCAAGATTTACAAGCAATCTCCTACCTACATACATACATACACGGCACTACATACACACACACTTATCATATCTTCACCAAAATCCCAAGTACACAACTCAATCCTCCATAAGATTTCTTGAATCTTTGGAATGATTACATGTGATAAGGCTTTATATAACATGTGTTAGAGATTGGATATCAAAGCAAAACAACTCTTCTTCTTTCCTTTCCCTTGGCCGTGAGTTTCCCACCTCCCCCATACATCATTCTTTCAAGTTTTACATCTCCAAAACACTTAAAACAATCCATCATCCAAACCCCTATTGTGTGTTTCAAGCTTGGAGCTTAACCATTAAGGAAGAACACACTAAACCCCTCTCAAAATCCAAGGTTTTGTCTTCCCTAGCCTTGTGCTAGTAGTAAGCTTCTTAACCTTGTTTTTGATTATTATTATTCATGTATGTGTTCTTAGAAGCAAGTTGTACATGAAGGGTTTAAAAGGTGGTTTGAACATAATCTTTAATAGGTTTTACATGTGTAAAATGGATGATTAAAGATATGAAAATAAATCATGGATTTGATGATGATAATGTAATAATCTTGAAAATATATAAAGTTTACACTTAAACTTAGTAGGATGATGATTTGGTTAGGATTTGTGGAATGAACTTGAATGTGTTAAAAGTAACTTTAAATCATCTTATTATGATCATCTAAGGCATAATGTATGGTGGAACATATTAGAAGTTCATACATAAAGAAGATGAAAAATTAAAGTTAGCTTACTTAGAAGAATGATATTTTGTTAAAATGGACAAATACATAAAACACACATACAAGTAGTCTTCCATATGGAATATAAGACTAACAAAAGTGTTTTGATACAAAAATAACTTACCAATAAAAAGTTGAATCTTCAAAGTCTACTATTTTGAGTGAAAAATGTTAACTTTGGAAGTTAGAGTAGAAAAATGCAACTTTTGAAAGTTAAGGGACTAATATTGTAACTTTGGGAGTTAGAGGACTAAAATGGATATTTTAGAAACTATTAGTCCAAAAATGCAAGTATGGAAAGTTTGGTGTCAAAAGTGTAAGTAATAAACTTCTAAGGATGATTTTGGTAAATACTAGTAGATATACTTGGGTATTTTGTATAAAAGTGTATTTTTGAAAGTTATAAAAATATGGATTATATTAACATATGGATTTTTATAAAATAGAGATTTTATAAAAATATTAAACAAACTTGAGAAACTTATACAAAAATGAATACTTTTATATAAATGGGAATATAAAAGTGTTGGAAACATTTTTGTAGTTAAGTTAACGAGTTGGGTTAAAACTACATAAGTATTTTAACCTTCCAAGTAACTTGTGTTAAGAGGAAGAAATATGGATAATATTTCTATAAAACACATGTTGGGAAAAACTTGGAAAAAATTAACTAATCGAGTTAAGATATCGAACTAAGACGCGTTAACGAACCGTACACAGACAAATCATGAGAAAAATGCCATTGCGGCAAGATAAGAAAAATATATATTTTAAGAAGTAAAATATATATATACATTGGGTGAAAACTAATAAACACTTTCCTAAGTGTTAAAGGAATTATTCGTGGGAGAAACACATGACATAAACAAATAAGACGTTAAACAAACGTATATACTTAACAAGAAAAATTACACATTTATATATATATGTACGCTCGCCTCGGCAAAATTCTAGTATATCTACTTAATGGGAAAGTAGATATGTGGGAAGGAAAGCCGCGACGAGAAGACAAGGATATATATATGTGTATGCCGTACCAACGAGATCCTAGTATATTTATTTAAATGGGAAAATAAATATACGGTATGGTGAGTTGAATCGGGTGTTAAGAATATACAATCGAACGACAAAATCTTAGCATATTTGTTTAAATGGGAAAACAAATGTGTGGCAAAGTGAGTCGGGTCGAGGGTTGAAATATATATTATATCAAGCGATGCGATCTTAAGTATAATTATTTAAATGGGAAAATAATTATATGTTAAGTGAAGTCGAGTCGATGATAATAAGATACAAGTTAAGGAAATATTAACAAGAGTAATATATAACTTGTAACACAAAGGGTAATCTAACGCCAACGAAACGTAGGATACGCGCTTAATTAAACGGGATTTGGAATAACTTGTGGTCGGGAGTTGGGTGTACAACTTGCCAAGGCACATGCACTATAGGAATAGTGACTTATACGTCTAGGACGTTTGTAGGTGCGAGACCATCTTTGCTATCCGCCTAGTAAACCAGACAGAGTTTCAGGTGAGTTTCACGGCCCCATTTTAAACTATTTTTACGTTTTTCGGGGGAAAGATATGTTAGGGAAAATGTTTGACGGATTTATTACTTGAGGTGTGACCGCCACTCGGGGTTGAGTCCTCGCCTCTATAATCATTTATTCAGGGAAATGAAACCGGAGGAATATTGAATAGTACTATTGGTGCCTGACAAGGCCCACCCCTAATCGATAGCGTCGATTATGCATTAGGTTATGCCTGGGGTGCATATATTCTGAACTTAAGTCGTGGGAAACCGAGTAACGACTTGGAGCGGGGCATATTTATTTTATACGTCTTGGTTTGATTATAGTCTCAAGTAGATTTATAGGAATTTGCAACTCCTATATATTGTCATAACATGGTATTTCCCAAGTATTCAAGTTTTGGAAACTAAAAACCTGTGAACTCACCAATATATTTTATATTGACGAAACTTTTAAACATATCTTTCAGGTAACTAAATGAAGGAGAACCGGGCAAGCTGGGTCGAGAAATCCTCCAATGCGGCGTCAAACTTTTGCGGGGTTTCACTTTTATTTCCCAAGGCATTTGGGATATATATGAGAAACCTCTTTGATTATCTTAAAAACAATTTACTTTTGTGTAATATTTGAACAAGATTTGACGTCATAATAAATGACCCATTTTCTTAAATTACTTGTGTTTAGCAATAACCTTGACTTTATGCTTTGAACCGTCGCGCCACGTGTTTCCGCCATTGTCGTGGTGTGACACCCGGATACGTGCCTCCTACAAAGGTTACGTGGGTGTTTGTTACTGCAATATAAATGAGTGAACCATGAGCGTATGGGATGTACCACAATACAACAGTCAACAAGGTTGATTATGCACTCGATTTACTTCTAGTATGTTTTCGCATATGGACTAGATTGCCATGACACATGAATTGCACAACAATTTTATTCTATTATCAAAACCTATGTAATTCTCACCAAATTTTGTTGACCCAAAATATTTTCAACTTAACATGTTTCAGGTTCTACTTGCTTGAGGATTTGAATTGATGCTTGAAGATGTTTTGCATAGTTTAATTCGATTTGATGTACAAACAATTGTATGTAACGTATTTAAATTATTTAATGAAATTTATTATTCACCATGAGCTACTGAACAATCATCAATACGTGACATCCCGATGTTTCCGCCATCGGTTGGGGTGTTACAGATTGGTATCAGAGCCATGGTTATAGGGAATTAGGTTATTAGAAAAATAATCTAGTCTATAACCATAGGATTTAACCAGTACTTGCTTCTTTTACTTGCTATACTCTATCTCCCTCTTACTTCATATCCCTACTTTCATCCCTACAAGAAGGTTGCTCTCCATCACTGGATTCACTCTTAGACTAATAAGGCAAATTCCTCAGGTTTAACCTGAACCACCTTGAGATCTCGTCGAAGTTCTAGATTTTAATAACGAACACGTGCAATCTGGAAGGGTGAACGCCTGTATTCGGAGTCTTCTGGCTAGGCTGGCATTGCGCATATATCCCAATCAGACGAGGGACCCGGATGCCTACCTGGGAATTCTCGGGATGAGTGTTCACTTATAGGCTAAAGCATGTCTTCATATGTTATTAGAATTTAGAATCTTTGATAAGTCAACGTTTTTGTTTATTCGTTTTAATGAATAAATGATTACATTCCTTATATAATCACATTCATTTCACTGTGTCTCTTACAGATCATGCCTCCACGTCGCAGTGCTCGTCTTAACAGTGGTGACAATCATGATGAAGGAAGTAGCAACCACAATCATAACCATGACACTAACCACAACAACAACAACAACAACAATGGTGTCGATGCTCAACTGGCTGCAATCATTTCTCAACAAATGGCGCAACAAATCACAACCCTGGTTCCCAACTTACTAGCTCAAGTCATCCAGTTGAACGGCAACGGGAACGGCAACGGCAACGGGAATGGAAATGGAAATCACAACGGGAATGGACTTCCAGCCTGTACCCTTAAACACTTTAATTCCTGTAATCCCCCAAAGTTCAGTGGAGAAGAAGGAGCTACAGGACTCCTACAATGGTTTGAGGGTATTGAGAATACCTTCATCAACAGTGAGTGCCCCGAAAATTTTAAAGTCCGTTATGCCATGAGTGTTCTTCATAAACGAGCACTCACTTGGTGGAATGAAGAAAAACGCACTCGCGGAGCTGAAGCTGCACTAGCCTTAACTTGGGATCAAGCTAAAGACATTATGAAGGCAGAGTTCTGTCCTCGTAATGAAATTAAGAAGTTGGAAGATGAATTTCATGACCTTGCTCAAGACAGTGGGGAAAACCTTGCTTACAACACTCGTTTTCACGAACTTAGCTTACTGCTACCCCACAAAGTCACCCCTTTGCCCATTGCGATCGAAAAATACATTGGTGGGTTACCGATGCAGATTCAAGACACAGTGTGGGGAAGGAACCCTGCTACTTTGGAGGAAGCAAAGCGTTTGGCCGCCACCCTAACAGATAACCATGTGAAGGCAGGAACCCTGACCCGTAAAGGGGAAAAGAAAAAGGATACTCCCCAACCTGCCGTTGATATCAAAACTGAGGCCTCAACCAACGGGAAGTGTAAGGTCAGGAATTTTGCAATAGACACCACTGTCCCACCCAACAAGAAACAATACAACGGGAAGCTACCTAAGTGTGACACCTGCCAGTATCACCATCCAACTCAAGTACCCTGCCGACAGTGCACCAATTGTCAAAGGTATGGGCATCTTGCAGATGCTTGTCGAATCCCTGCTACAAACGCTCTTGATGCTCCAAATAACCCCGCTTGAAACCCTCCAACTACTTAACAGCAAGCCCTACCATTTGAATAATGTCTACTTTCTCTTTAATTCCATGTATTGCACTTTTGATTCAAATAATAAATTCAAGTATTATCATAACATCTGTGTGCATGCTTGTTTAAATGTGAACTAATTGCTATATCTATAATCATACTTGCTTACTTGTACAACAATTAGTTGACTACCAAGCAACCTACTTAACGATTGGTAGAGGTCATCATGTCTTTCCAACAGCCGGGAGAGGCCCTACCACCTGCTCAACGACTGGTGGGGACTATCAGACCTGCTCAACAATCGGTAAAGTCATAAAAGGACGCAAAACCCTAATGTAAGGTAAATTGATAATTACGGTCCGGAACGTAATCATGAGTTTACAGGTACATTAAGGTAGTGTGAAATTTTATCAAGGTTTTCGGTAGTTGACTAATTGTAAACCTAATGTCTTCCTTTAACTTCAGGACGAAGTTCCTAAAAGTAGGGGAGACTGTAACATTTCGCATTAAATGATTGTACGTTACGACACGTTTTATTATTATTTTTGGTGATATTTAGAACCCTAATACAATGATAATTATTCATACATATATATATATATATAAAAGTTATAATAAACATAACATGCTAATTTTTGGATCAAACACAAATGTCTAAGCCCACCCCCTTTTCTTTTATTTCTGGAAGCCCACTAGACCCCGGCCCAAGTATCCAATCCCCTCCCTTTTTCTGTTAAAAAAATGGAAAATAAAAGCTCTAGCCGGGTTTCGAACCCGCGCCGAGCCAAACTTCAACACGCCCACAAACCAACTGAGCCACACCAACCTTTGATTCTAAACCAACTCACTAATTATTTAAAACAACCCAGGCCTTGTCTGCTTCCCTTCTTCTGTTCGCTGCGATCAATCAGCCGGACAAAAATCACAAATTGGCAATCATGAACGCGTAATTGATCTAAGTTAGGAAGGGTTCGTGATTTCCGGCCTGGAACAAGCCACAAACTCGTCAATTACTTGTCAATTATACCCAATTTCGTTTATTACACGCGTTGACCATTCAAACGGGTCAAACTTTCCAATTAAGCAACCTGGACATCAACACTATAAATTGTTCATTGCTGGACCATCTCAACTCGCCACTCAATCTCTCTCAACCTCCAATTCCCATTATCAAACCTCTGTTAATTGTTTTCTGTTCGTATTTTAATCCGAGTCTTTGACCAATCAATCGAGCTCGTAACGTGTTTGTAAGTTCCATGTTTTATGTGGGTTTTGTTCATCGGCATTCACACATCAATAGCCCTAAGATTGATTGGGCTATTGATGTGTGAATCAGACAATTGATTAAACTAGGGTTCGTAACTCTTGATTTGGGGATAAACTGATTTTACGTATTGTATTTATTTAATTTAAAACAAAAACAATCACAACCACTGGTCTGGACCAAGTGGTTGTGACTGTTGCTTGCCCCCTAAGCCACCCGGGTTCGATTCCCGGCAGTGGCGTCCCATTTTTTTTTTTTCATTAAACCTTTTATACAAATCAATTAATTATATATAATACATTTAATTTTATAAATTCATTTTTAATTATTAAAACTCTTTTATAAATTCTAAAAAAAATACTTTTAGTTAATCTGATGTAAATGTTCCACCTACAATTTTTAGTTTTCTGAAATTCATTTATTTAATATTTATAATAATTAAATCAATTTTATGCTATTATATTTATAAAAATCCATTAAAATATCAAAACAATTTTATAAATTTCCACAAAAATTATCCTAAGTTTTTATAGCATTAAGCTTTTCAGAAATGATTTTTATTTCTGAAAAATCATTAATTTAATATTTTTAATCAATTTTTGTTAGTTTTAATCATAATTAAATCATAATAAATCCAATTTTTAATATTTTTGCACCAAAATGTTATACAAATTATTTCTGAGTATTTAGAACAGAAATATAAATTTTAAATCTATAATTCTTTAATTTTAATATTTTTAAATATTAAAGTTAAATTTTGACAATTTGTTATAAATAGAATTAATATTCTATTTTAAAGAAAATAATTTTGTAAAAATTATTTTTACACTTTAAATACATTATTGTGACCATCTTAACTTTAAATTTCCTAAAAAGATTTTTGGTTATTTATTTATTAATATTCCCTCAATTATCAAACGTTTTTGATATTAATCAAGCAAGCATTTATCCCCAATTCGAAGCCCTAGAAACTTATACATTAGTAGACTTGATAGACTTAGACATATTTATTACGTTATTATAGGGTGATACTTGATACATTTGGGCAACACCATTATTCGATTTTTCAACAGATATAACATTTTGCTAAGGTGAGTTTTACATAGCCCCTTTTCTATTTATCACCATTTTTGGGGTGAAACATGTTACAACAATATTTATGCAATTCAATCATCAATGTGTTTTTGTGTATTTCTATGTTGCATTATGTCTTGAACATGACTAGGGTAAGCACAATTCTAGCATAAACATTCATCAACCAAACGGTCTACATTGATAGATCTATTGGGCTGACAATCCCACCCGGATACGTGCCTCCTACAAAGGTTACGTGGGTGTTTGTTACTGCAATATAAACGAGTGAACCATGAGCGTATGGGATGTACCACAATACAACAGTCAACAAGGTTGATTATGCACTCGATTTACTTCTAGTATGTTTTCGCATATGGACTAGATTGCCATGACACATGAATTGCACAACAATTTTATTCTATTATCAAAACATATGTAATTCTCACCAACTTTTGTTGACCCAAAATATTTTCAACTTAACATGTTTCAGGTTCTACTTGCTTGAGGATTTGAATTGATGCTTGAAGATGTTTTGCATAGTTTAATTCGATTTGATGTACAAACAATTGTATGTAACGTATTTAAATTATTTAATGAAATTTATTATTCACCATGAGCTACTGAACAATCATCAATACGTGACATCCCGATGTTTCCGCCATCGGTTGGGGTGTTACAGATTGTTTGTTGACCCACGATTTACATGCTTTTGCAGGTAGTTAGCTTCTGGTGCCAGGATTAGAAAGCACTGAACACTTCACTGCATTTGGGGTCTTGGGCATACACCTAAATTACATATTATGCTTTTACATTTTCTTTCATATGGTTTTAATTTGGGCGCGTTGTTTTGCGCATGGTTTCTAAAAGGTTTAAATTTGGTTTACGCTTCCGCAGCTTAACTAAACTTGATTTTTGAAAACGAACTAAATGGTTTGGGCATTTAGAGTTCGTTCATATGACTTATGGCTATGGGATCCTGGTATGTCATGCGCCTCGTGGTATAAACCCCGCAGTGGAAATTTGAGGGTGTGACAGATTGGTATCAGAGCCATTGGTTATAGTGAACTAGGACTGCATGTTGAGTCTAGTCTATAATCATCATAGCATAAGTACACTCACAACTTAAGTGCACAACTAGCTTTTAGCTACATATATCTACAACACATGATTTCGGGAGATATGTTATCTTCTAGTTCTAGACCTAATTCTGAACACGTCAATGGTGGGAACCCAGGGTTACACCAGGTGGCGTATTACTAGGAGTAGTATCCTAACAAACTTCGTAGATGAGGAAACAACAACTGTACAGGGGAGAAATCCCTTGCGAGCATTGTGGCGCACGTACACAGGAAAGTTGCACGATGCGCATGACGTGATACCATCAAACCGAATCAACTGTGAAGAAATTCAAATACCGAGACTTATCCTTTTTCACTGAGCAAGGAGACAATTAGTTTCTGTTACTTGTTACTTGATCTTTCTTACTTCCATTTGAAATTCAAACGGGACTGGGTTACACATATAGAACTTATTTCTTACTTTAGTACCTTACACCAAGTATGAGCGGACGGACGTATGACTGCATATCCCTGTTACTCATAAGTATATGGTAGATTCATGGGAACACATTAGATTGGGGCTTGTTACACACACTCTTGGGGAGTTACGAAGGTCTGCGATGCAGTGCAACATCTCAAAGGAAGACGAAATCTACTAGTGACTGACAGTCACGATTGGAGGAACGAATGGTGTTGTTGACCATTGAGCTGACTTAACACAGGACCGGAGAAGGAAACTTTACGTGATGAGATCCATATAACACTGACACCACGAAAGAGGAAGAAGAAGGGATGGAAGGAGAACCTGAGGAGGACGAGCACATGGAAAGTGAGGATGAAGGCTCTACTATCTAGACCGAGCGTGGCGACGATTGGCTCTTACCTTTTTCTTACTTGTCTTTTCTTTTCTTTTCCCTTGTTAACGTAGATAAGTCTGGGTTCTTATGATCAACGACAGGGTGGTTAATGCCCTCGCATCTTTCCAAGCTAGTAAAGATCTATTTTACTAAATCATTCTTTTCCCCTGACTTCCAAATTTGAACTTTCTTATACCTTGAACGCACATCGTATTTTCAAGCCTTTTATTGGTTGTAAACCTCGATAACTCCAACGGAACTGAAGGAGACCGTCTGATTGCTTCGATAGTATAAGTCTTTGCCATGTGCATTTGTCCCAGGCAGGATGGGGTAATGTATGCTACATGCACACTCAATGAGTTACAGATACTTGGATGGAGAACGTAACACCCTGTGATGAAACTTAGAAATTTGTTATATAAAGACGGATGGGTCTGAGATCGACGCCTACACTACCAAGCTATAGGAGTTAGATACTTTGTGCTCGAATCTAATTAACCAACTTTACCAGCGGATCGAATTTCATACCAAAAGGGTGGGTCCCTCATATTCATGGCTTGGCCACTGCAGCTCACCTACCCAGAATCTAACAAATCTTTCACCTGGCTCGCAAACTCATTGATGAAGCTGTTGAGCATGGTACTTTTCTGAAGCATGGTGCTTCATCTTCTACTTTTGGTGATAGCAAGAGAACGTGGGATAATGTGAGGTACAAGTCCTTCAACAACAATAACCACAACGGTAACAACAACAATGGGGCTCGTGGAATAGCAATTGTGATTGGCTCTGGGGAAGCTAGGACTGATAACAATGTCGTGACGGGTACGACACTCTTTCTTCTATTTTATATGATACTGGTGCGGACTATAGTTTTGTGTCATCAAAACTTAGCAAACAACTAGGGATGGTTCCTACTCTTCTTGATACCCCGTACACCATAGAGCTAGTTGATGGGAAGCCTGTTGAGGTAACCCACGCCCATTGTAACCGTAAGCTCGAGTTCGATGGGCAATCGTTTGCCATCAACATTTTACCTATCACCCTTGGAAGCTTTGATCTCGTGGTTGGCATGGACTGGTTGTCCAAGCATCCCGCTGAAATTCTCTATCGGGAGAAGATTGTTCGTGTCCCCCTCCCAGGTGGAGAACTTGTATCTATACAGGGTGATCATGGTGGTGCCATGGCGGGCATCATCTTTTCTTGAAAGCCCAGAAGTGTATTCGTAAGGGCTATCCAGCCATTTTGGCTAACATATCTGACACTCGAGCTGAAACTGAAACTGAAACTAAGATTGAGGACATCCCAGTAGTCCGAGATTTCCCAGATATTTTCCCAGAGGAACTACCTGGACTTCCACCTATTCGTCAAGTGGAGTTTCAAAATGATCTTGTACCTGGAACAGCTCTAGTTGCACGCGCACCATACCGCCTAGCACCAGGCGAACTTCAAGGACTGTTTACCCAACTCCAAGAGCTATTGGATAGGGGCTTTATTAGACCTAGTCTTCGCCATGGGGAGCTTCAGTTCTGTTTGTTAAGAAGAAAGATGGGAGTTTCCGCATGTGTATTGATTATCGGAAGTTGAACAAAGTAACGGTTAAGAACCGCTACCCTTGCCTCATATTGATGACTTGTTCGACCAGCTTCAAGGGTCGAGTTTCTATCCTAAAATTGAGTTGAGGTCGGGATACCATCAACTGAGAGTCCGAGAGTAGGATGTGGCGAAGACAACCTTTCGAACCCGTTATGGACATTATGAGTTTCTGGTGATGCCATTTGGGCTAACCAATGCACCGGCTGTGTTCATGGATCTAATGAACCGCGTGTGTAAGCCCTATTTGGACAAATTCGTTATAGTGTTCATAGATGACATACTGATTTATTCTAAGAGCAGGGAAGAGCACGAGCAACACCTGCAGCTGATCATGGAACTCTTGAGAAATGAGCAGTTGTATGCGAAATTCTCTAAATGCGACTTCTGGATTTGAGAAGTCCAATTTCTAGGACACGTGGTTAACGAGGCAGGTATACATGTCGATTCCGCCAAGATTGATGCTATTAAAAGTGGGAGGCTCCTAAGACTCCTACAGAGGTGCGCCAGTTCTTGGTCTTGCGGGATATTATCGCAGATTCATTGAGGGATTCTCTAAGATCGTTCAACCCCTCACTACTTTGATGCAAAAGGGTATTACTTACATGTGGGGAGATACCCAAGAGTCTGCTTTTCAATTGTTTAAGGCAAAGCTCTGCAGTGCACCAATACTATCGCTACCTGAGGGAACAGAGGACTTTGTGGTGTACTGTGATGCGTCTATCCAAGGGTTAGGGTGTGTGCTAATGCAGCGTGATAAGGTGATCGCGTATGCTTCACGTCAATTGAAGGTTCATGAGAAGAATTACACCACCCATGACTTGGAACTGGGAGCAGTGGCTTTTGCTCTAAAGATCTGGAGGCATTATCACTATACGACGAAGTGTACGATCTACACTGACCACAAGAGCCTCCAACACATATTCGATCAGAAGGAGCTGAACATGCGACAACGTCGATGGGTCGAACTTCTGAATGATTATGACCGTGCCATCAAATATCATCCAGGGAAACCTAGTGTAGTAGCTGATGCTCTCAGTCGTAAGGAAACGAAACTCAAACGAGTGCGAGCTTTACAACTCACCATACATTTTAATCTTCTTGATAAGATACGTGAAGCCCAGGGCGAGGCTTTGGAAGAAGGAAATATCAGGCTTGAAACTTTACATGGTGCTGATAAGAACTTGGAACTAAAGACAGATGGTCTTCAATATTTCATGAATCGAGTCTGGATACCACGTTTTGGGGATCTCAGACAACTGGTGCTCGATGAAGCTCACACCTCTCGACATTCGGTACATCCTGGTTCGGACAAAATGTACCAAGATCTCAAAACTCCTTACTGGTGGCCAAACATGAAAGTTGAGATAGCCACTTATGTTACTAAGTGCTTGACTTGTGCGAAGGTTAAGATTGAATATCAGAAACCTTCAGGCCTACTCCAGCAACCAGAAATCCCTATATGGAAATAACATGATTTGGGTTATCATGGATCGTCTAACCAAATCGGCACATTTTTTTTGGCAATAAAGGAAACCGACTCGCTGGAGAAACTAGCCAATCTATACATCAAGGAGGTAGTCTCTAGGCATGGGGTGCCTACTTCTATTATATCTGATCGCAATGCACGATTCACTTCTCATTTTTGGACTACTCTCCAAAACGCTTTGGGAACTCACTTAGATATGAACACAGCCCATCATCCACAGACGGATGGACAGAGTGAACGAACCATCCAAACATTGGAAGATCTGCTACGAGCGTGCGTGGTGGATTTTGGCAACAGTTGGGATAAGCACTTGCCTTTGATTGAATTCTCGTATAACAACAGTTACCACACTTCGATACAGTGTGCGCCTTTAGAGGCACTTTATGGACGCAAGTGTAGGTCTCCCATCTGCTGGACTGAAGTTGGGGATAGCCAGCTAACAGGTCCCGAACTCACGCACGAAACTTCTGAGAAGATAGTGCAAATCAGAAACCGGATGGCTGTTGCTCATGATCGACAGAAAAGCTACGTTGATAAGTGTAGGAAACCTTTGTAGTTCCAGGTTGGGGACAACATTCTATTAAAGGTGTCACCATGGAAGGGTGTGATACGCTTTCGAAAATGGGGAAAGTTGAACCCGCAATACGTTGGACCATTCAAGATTGTCGAAATGATTGGTCCAGTAACTTACAGGTTGAACCTGCCTAATGAACTTAATGGGGTTTACGATGTACTCCACGTATCGAATATAAAGAAATGCTTATCGGATACAACACTGGTGGTGCCACTGGAGGAGATCCAGGTGGACGATCAGCTACGGTCCGTGGAAGAACTGGTGGAGATTCTTGAGCAGGGCGTCAAGAAACTCACACAAAACACTATACCTATTGCTAAGGTACGATGGAATTCCCGTCTAGGACCGGAATATACGTGGGAGTGCAGGGATAAAATGCGGCTTGAATACCCACACCTCTTTTCTGAACTTGAACCTGAACATAGATCGAACACTAAACATAAAGCAGCTCGCTCAAAGTGAATTTCGGGGTGAAATTCCTTTCAACTTGGGGATGATGTGACATCCGGGAACCAAGCACACACTTTTCTAGCTGGCTCTATTGTTTACTTGCTGAATTTCGGGACGAAATTCTTTTCAACTTGGGGATGATGTGACACCCCCGCATTTTCAGGTTCCTACTTTAACTGAACTCTAGTTAACTTGCATGTTCGTATGTGGCTAAACACTTAACTAGGGTTAGTTAATAGGGCATTTGAATGTGTTATGGAACAATAACATATGCTAGATGGTATTAACGTACGTTATAATTAGGAAAGTCTTTGTCTTGACACACACACGAGTCATGTATCCCGAACGTTGGTGATTTGTTAGGCATGCATGATTATATGAATGATTGGGTGTTGATGAATGTGGAATAACACGTGTATGTGAATTGCATGCTTATGTGAACTACTGCGTGTTAGTTAACTTGTACGTAAACGTTATGAGATATGTGCACTTAGGGTAAACATAATATGAGTTGATAAAACAGTAATTTTATATGAGTTGGTAGGACTATTATTGTCGGGATTAATCTCGAGAGTTAGATAGGGCTAATGGGCTCGCTTATCAGATAAAAATCACTAGAGCCCGAAACCTTGGCCCATGATCTCTTAACCCTAGCATATTATTTATAAAAAATAAAAAATAAACCCCAACCCTAGAACCCCCTTGCGCCATGAACCATCACCACCACAATCCTCTCAATTATCAATCTTCCAACAACTTTCCTCCCTAATTCAAGTTAGTTTGGGTGTAATCTTTGAGCTTTAAGGATCATTGCATTGAAAGGTATAATCTTACATGCTTTATGATAGTAGTAATGTGCTGTGAAAATATGGATTTAATTCTGATAACATGGATTTGATTGTGATAATATGGGTTTACTATATGATTATAGGCTATTGTGGATGATTAGGGTTCATGAAAAGCATGTTATTAGAATTCTGATTTTCTGACAGATTCATTGTGACGAATTGTAGGGCTGTTATAGGGTGATTAACATGTGTAAGCTGATTGTTTTCTGATGCTAAAACATAACTTATGATGTTATCTTTTCAAAAAGTCCAAAATCATGCGTTTTGGACTTGTTTTGATATGTATTCATGATTTTTTAAGTTTAAAGGTCATATCAGATTTTCGGAATTATAAATTAGGTCAACTTTAAATGGTCATAACTCGAGATTTACAAAGGGTTAAGTTATGAAATTTGTACAGTAGGTCAACATTGGAAAAACTTGGCTTTTCCAATTGGATTCACCTCGTTTGGATGAATACAAAATTTTTGGGAATTTTTCTACTAAACTGACCTGCTGTGGAAAGTTTCAAGACAGAGCTGTGTTGTACGAATTTTAATAATTTTTGTGTTTGGTTGTGAGACAAAACAAAAATATGGGTTATCAAATGAATCCCAATGAATATTAAGTAAACATTTGGGAGTTTAAATCGTTCGTTAAGTATTTTAAATAATTCATTTTTCACAGCACACAATCTGCCCTGAAAACGCAGATTGTGTAAGGGATGTTTACGTGACTATTTGGAGTCTTATATGGTATGTATTTGACATGAACTTGCATGAATACTTATATGAGATGTGTATGAGGTATAAAAATGATAATAATCAATATGATCACCAACGGGATAGTAGGACATACTTGTGCATGTAGAGTCATTAGGTGTCACTACACGGTTTGAACTTTAAAAGTCTTGGACAAACGAGTTGTATGATGTGTTGATTATGCACATATACTCACCTAGTGACATTTGTAATAGGGAGTCGGTAGCTCATTTCTGTTTGAGGAATTTGGATTATTCACGTGCAACCTAAGGTGAGTTTCACTACTCTTTTCTCAAAAGCATGCGTCTCGGGTTGAGACAACGTACTTAACTTTTTCTAGTCCGGGTTGGGACTACTATTTTCTAGTCCGGGTTGGGACTACTACTTTCTAGTCCGGTTTGGGACTACTTACACATCCCGGGTTGGGACGCTATGGATCCTTGTGTGGGTCGGTTTTTGCTAGTTCGCAAACTGTGTCCTTGATGAACTAAACCAACTCTATCATCTGTAAGTCCTTCACATACCGAATGAGTTGCCGGGTTATGGCAAGCGGGTTATTAGTTGATAGCGCTATTAGGTCTGACAAACCTCACACCGGCTTGGGGAGGGCGGGAGTGAACTATAACTTAACAGATTTTATCATTGTTGATAGGCAATGATGTAAGGCATGCGGCTCACATTTGTGGCTACACGTACATCAGCAGTTCGGTATATCGGTGTTAGTTATCATGAATGGGTTAGCTACCCTTGACATGCGATGAACTAGTGTTTACACGCGTTCTTGGAACCAACTCAATTACTTGTTTACATGGTTTTGGAAACCAGCGCAGTTACATACTCATTTACTTTACTTAGTGAACTCACCAGCATTGTTTGTTGACCCACGATTTACATGCTTTTGCAGGTAGTTAGCTTCCGGTGCCAGGATTAGAAAGCACTGCACACTTCACTGCATTTGGGGTCTTGGGCATACACCTAAATTACATATTATGCTTTTACATTTTCTTTCATATGGTTTTAATTTGGGCGCGTTGTTTTGCGCATGGTTTCTAAAAGGTTTAAATTTGGTTTACGCTTCCGCAGCTTAACTAAACTTGATTTTTGAAAACGAACTAAATGGTTTGGGCATTTAGAGTTCGTTCATATGACTTATGGCTATGAGATCCTGGTATGTCATGCGCCTCGCGGTATAAACCCCGCAGTGAAAATTTGAGGGTGTGACAAATTCAACAGTCAAATTTGAGGCATTAATAAGTCCATTAGCTACAACTGAGGATTCTGGCAGCAAAAACATGAATGTTCCATATTAGCTGCAAGTAAAATAGATTGTTTTGGAGGCCATTATAGTAGGTAAACAAGCCAGTCTTTTACAGCCCAATTCTGGACCATAAACCCATCCAGGCCAGTTGTTGAAATAGCGCCAAAACAGTCCCAAAACTCAGCTACCTTGCTGCCTAAAGTTGTACAACAAAAAAACAACATTGTATGGGTCGTTGCGACCCATTTAAATTGTATTTTGATTGTTATAACCTCACAAAGTTTCTATGGGTTTACCTGACCCATTTAAAATGTCTTTTGATTATTTTAAACTCATAGAGTGTGTACATGTCGTTTTGATTCATTTAAATTGTATTTCGATTATTGTAACCTTAAAAAATGTATAGGGGATGTTGTGACTCATAATAATCTCATACAGTGTGTAGGTCGTGTCGGCCCTATAAAATTTTGTTTTTGTTATTAGAACCACATAAAGTGCGTACAAGTTATTTTTTTTTACCCTTTTAAGTTGTATTTCGGTTATTGCAACTTCAAAGTGTGTACGGATTGTTTGACCCATTTAAATTGTTTTTTTTTTGTTATTGTAACCTCAAATTGTGGAAGGTTTTGTTTGACTCATCAAAACCGTATTTTAGTTATTATATGTAGGGAAATAATGCTTAAAGTGGTTTTTATCAGTAGTCATGTTTCTTTGTGTTACGTATTTTGCTTGATATATATTAACTTGGTAATCAAAGCAGACTGGAGTTGCGATTCTACAAAATGACTAATGTAATCTGATTTTTAATGTTTTAACAACAATGGTGTGTTATGTTCCAACTTTTGGAAACAATGTAGCAGTGTTTCAGGACTATTTTGCTATTTTTTTTGAACGGTTGTAGAATTGTTGCTATTTACAACGGTAAAATAACCAATATAACATTAAATGCTGAATGGAAAGAAGTGTATGAGGATTTGTGAATTATAACGATCATTTAAAGCTTTAATATAATGCAACATTTCTTTCATTTGCAAATATTTTTTACAGACTATTTTGCTATTATTTGAATAGTAGAAATGTTGCTACTTGCAATGGTAAAGTTACAAATATGAATCCGATCACCATCCGTTCTTATATGAATCTTTTATTTATTACTCATGAAATTACAAGGAATAGCGTGTTTTAGCAAATTCCTTATAGGATGAAATCCCCAAAATTATGAGGAAGCATGTAAGTCTTCGTACTTTCTTTTAGTTATATGGGCAAAAGGGTTTCAAAGAAACAAGTTGATTTTGAGATGAATTTATCAAGTTTTACATTTCTATGGCATTTTTGTCTTTTTTTTTTGTTTTTTTTTAAGGGTATTGGATTTTAATAATCCAAATTTTCACCCATTGGCCGACAATAATCTGTACTTCAAAAATTCTCAACAACGATTCAAACTTTCAACGTATTGGCCGACAATTAATGAATATTTGTTTACTGAGAACTAACTCAGTTAGTGAATGCTGACGTGGATGATGACATGGCATGCTCACGCTGACGTGGATGCTGACACATCATCGTCCACATCAATGTTGGCATGCCACGTCAGTGTCCACTAACTGAGTTATTTCTTAGTTAACAAAGGTTCATTGTTGGCCAATACGTGAAAGTTGGGATCGCTGTTGGGAATTTTTGAAATACAGATTATTGCCGGCCAATAGGTGAAAATTTGGATTATTAAAATCTAATACCCTTTTTTTTAATTACTTGAATGGTAATGTTCATTTGCATTCCGTTACAATAAATAAGTTATTATTCATTTCATTATTTGTTGTTAAACTACGTCATATCAAACATTTGTTGATTCATATATGCATTATTGAATAACATTAAACCTTTTTAATAAAAAGATATTTTGCATGCAAGTAACTTTTAATAAATAAAACTTGTATATTACAACATTTATAAAAAATTTTCATTAAATTTGGACATGTACCGTGTGTTAACACGGGGCTGTAACCTAGTACCTGAATAAAACAAATAACATTAATTGGGCAATGGGTTTGGGTATCTGAACAAACTAGACCAGTGATTCTAATTTAACCACAAATTATGAGAATATGATATATTTTAGCGTTTAAATGTACAAGGTGCAAACATTACCTATATATGTATGTATACTTTTTTAGTTTTTTTCTCAATCAAAGACACCTAGCATACATGGTATTGTGTATCACGCATCAGATGTTAGCATCAGAGTGCCCTAGCTCATGCATTTTCAAACCAAGCTCCGGTCTCTCTTTAGTTTGGGTAGGACAAGGTTTATGATTTTGAGAAGAAAAAAAGTCAATTATTAATTTGGAAAAATTGAGCGAGCATGATGAAAACCTGAAGTTTTTCCGCGGTTATATATCGATCAATTGCTAAATAAGTATTTGTTAGTAAAGTCTTTACTTACCCCCGAACTGCTCTCGGACTTTCACATGTAGCATACCAATGGTTGACATTTCAATGACGATATGCATGTCGATCACAGTCTTCTGATTTCTAATAATTGTTAGCAGCTGGTTGTGAATTTCTGAAACTACACACACATAAAACCAAATTCCTGAATTTGGGTTTAGCCAAAACGACATCAGATCGATCACTTTCTGGTAGGGGTGTTCATCGGTTCGGTTTACGGTTTATTTGGTTTATTCGATTCGGTTTATTCGGTTTTCAAAATTTTGTACCTCAAACCAAAAACCAAACCAAACCAAATTAGGAATATGAAAACCAAACCAAATTGAATTCAGTTCGGTTTCGGTTTAAAACCAAACAAACCAAATTCAACCAAACAAACCAAATTGAAACGAAGTTTTTTTTTCTCTAACTTATATACCTATATGTTCCAAAATCCGAAAAAAAAGTTTGCAATAAATATAAATAAAAAAATCAAACCACGCAAACAGAAAAATCATAAAAATTAGAAATAGTAAAATGAACCCTAGTTTACTAAGTTTATACTCAGATTATTACCTCTATAAATTGGTGGGCTTTATTTATTTTGGGTTGGGTTTAATATTTTGGGCTTATATATTATATATGAGTTATTAAATATTATTATTTTTATTTAATAATTAATTATTTTACCGGTTTATTCGGTTATCCATATAAACCAAATAAACAAAATAAAAAAAATGTAGAACCAACAAACAAACCAAACACCGAATAAGCAATTCGGTTTCGGTTAAAACCAAACCAAACACCAAATTCGTTGTTCGGATTGGTTTTTTCGGTTACGGTTACGGTTCGGTTTTCGGTTTTTATTTGGTTTGCGGTTTTTCTGAACACCCCTACTTTCTGGTCTAATGTACTAGTAGTACGTTTTAGCTAAAAGGGTCATATTGGAGTCAACCTAGCTAATGGGTTTGCGGATTAAACTAATAGTTTACTTTCATAAATTTTTAAAATATGTGCATTACATACAATATAACTTAAACAAATTTAATATTTTATGTCAAAACTAGTTGTATTAACCTGCACGCGTTGCGCGCTGTGCGATAGGCTTCAATGCTACCCTAACACAATGGAATACCATTTTTTACTCTCGCGAATCAAGGTTCCAATAAATTTAACAATAAATTTAACAATGAGTAATTCCAAAACAACATGTGTTGTTAGTTAGCATACAAAAATAATCAATCATAAGTGAATGTCTCCCTGGACCATCTATCCAAACATCCTTCCAAAACAATGTTGCTTCCCCATTAACTTGTCAATAATTGAACTCGAAGAAGAGAAGTGTAAACAATGCAATAGGGTGAAATTAAATTTGAATGACAAGAAGGTTCCCTTTGAATGATTGAAAAAACACTTTCTTTTTAAGTCACAAAAGGTTTATTATTCCTTCCTTTCTTCCTAAAATAAACCTCTCCCGAATTCCTGCATCAATTTTTTTGTTAACAATTAGAAACAAAGGTTACATTTTCTTAATCTCTCTTAAACATTAACATTACACTCTAAAACATCATTTGTTTCACCTCCCTTCAACATGCATCTTCACTGAATGCCCCGTCTTCCGTTTATGTCGACTAAAATCTGACACGAACCTAAACGTTTGACCACACCCGGCCTCACTGCATACATACGGTCAAGCCCCTGTATGCACCCTTATGTGTTCCGTCCGAGCCTATGCCCACTTGAATGTCATTTTACACCCTTTCCATGGGCATTGCAATGGCCGGTCATCCATGTGCGCACGCCTATGCTGAACCAAATACTTGTGCGAAAAGAGCTTCTTCCCGCATCATTTTACAGGACAAATATTCTTTTTGTGGATTATAAGCTCGGGTTTGCTTCCGAAACTCATATTGCATCCCTCGATATCACAACCAAATTCTCCTTCTTCTCCTCCGTCCTCTTGTTCCACCCTCGGTTTAATAACACGCGGTTGTTTTGCTTTCTTGGTGTCTGCTCGTTTCTTGATCTTTGGTTTTGATTCAGACCAGTCCCCGTATTCTCTAGACCGCGGTTTTATGATCCTCTTTCGTAACCATGTGCTGGGGCCGCCACTGGTCTCTTCCTTACCCTCAGAGTCCATGTCAAATGATCTAATGCTTCTAGACAAAGAGGTTGTCACCATTACCCTTTTTCATTCATTGTTGTTGACTTTGTGAATGTCAACCATTAAGGGTACCAAGAGTTCATGTATATAATGCATGTTTAACAAAACCAGCAATTCCAATGTTTTAAAAACCGGTTTGATCTCGTGCCGGATTAACCGGTCGTATTGTGCGGTTCAACCGGGTTTACCGGGCGGTTCTACCGGCCGGTATGAACCGTTTTTTAAAACATTGAGCAATTCAACAACAACAGATACAACAATACAACCCTGCATTAAGAAATTAACATAAGCAAGTTATGAATTTCATATTTGGCTTTGATTGAAAGAAAATCATAACAGACCTCCAAAATGGCTTTTAGCAAATGGGAGGTAATGTTTGTACTGCAGGTCGGATTGGGTTGACCCTAAACATTCTTTACCGGTGTCAGATGTGTATACACAAAAAATATTACTCACTGATAATCATAATTACTATTAATAGAATGACTTTGGAGAATTTATGCATTAAATATATACCATGTGGGACGTTCGACTAATTCAATCCATTTGCTCAAATTGGTTTAGGGTCAAATAGATACATTTGTAATTCAAACCAGATACAGTTCACTATTGAATATGATTAAAAAAAACTATACCACTACGTTAATAATTAAGTTTGAATGAGGAGATTTTGAGCTAAAAGACACCTTGGACGATTTTAAACTGGTTCCACCCATGTGACCCATTTCATTTTCAATGTTCTTTTTGCATGTTACTTAACTCGAATCGACCAATTCATAAATAAATGGATCATACTCACCACCTATATTTCACGCATGCTTAAAAGGGAAGAGATATTTGCCTGTAAAAACTTTGAATGCATTTGGTAATGGGCCTTTTTCAGTGGCGCGGAAGATTTGGGTTCGTCTTGCTAAATAGATCCCCGGGTTAACTACAATTGGCATGATTCTTTGACCCCTAAACAAAGATAAACTGGATATCAGTTTAAGTGATCGAATTCAAAAGATAGAAAAAAAAACAGAACACTCACAAAAGTGTTAAGTCGAATGGGAATAAGCTTACTCTTTCCATCCAAGATCACTGGTATGATCGATGAAGTTGATATCTCTTCTAATGGAGGAGAATGCATGGGACGAGTCTGATTCAGAATACACAAACAACAATTACCAGTAAGATTCAATGCAAAAAATATATTTAAATTTCCTATGAATCCAAGTAAAATTTTAGCCTTGAAAAAATATATTTAAATTTCCTTGTATATGTATAATTGTATATGTGCATGTATGCTAAATATATCCTAATTCCTCATATACGTGTCTAATTATGGAAACAAAATAGTTACTATGTTATTGGCTTATCTCAATACTATTCCATATATTTTACGACGGTTGTTGACACGTATGTTTCGACATACCTATTGTGATTACTATTAGTCTATTACAACGTGCATTATTGTTCGATCCACAAATGGCAACTGTAATCACTAAACATATACCAATAACCGAACGTACATCGCACCACGCACATATAGCAATAACAAGACAACAATATAACTGTAGTATAGTCATAATGAGATAGATCCATTGCTTAGAGATTAAATTTAAAAGATACTAATTATATTTATAGGCGCTAATAACTTTGTTCGTGAGCAAACAGATCTACGCTGACAACTATCAGTAAATTATGAACCAATTAGCGTGATGAAAAGTACCTTTCTTACGCATTCGCGTCTAGCCTAATAATCCTAAATATCTGATTATCCAAATGTTGAAAACCGGGCCCAAAAGACAGCAAGAACACACACCAACACTTGAGCGCCTCCTTTTATTATTCAAAAACACATTACCAAAAGCTAAACATAACCCGACCCTAATTTGACAGACCCAAGACTCATATCTGAACAAACCCGATTAAGTCTAACACCAAATCCATTACTTTCACAATAAGTATGACCGTTAGAAACCCGTTAATGGTTAATCATAACCAGTTTGAACCAGTTTTACCCTTACCTAAACACCAAGTAACAATAATGCAGATTCAACATAAAAAACCCAGCTAATAACGAAAATAAAATAGCTACTATGTTATCGGCGAATTGCAAATTTCACAACACTGCTCCATATATTTTATGATGGTTGGGTACACGTATGCCCTCAACATACCCGTTAAACATAAAAATCATAACCATCTGATAATAAAAATCATAAATTTCTTTATATAGTTTCAAGAATTATTTTAAGGATGTTGCTATTTACACCCTACTCTAGAAAACATCTCAATAAATACATTTTATCATACCATACTTTATTCATCATTAATTATGTTACCTTTATAATTCAATGGCCTTTGTCCTCTAAGTTTAGAATGATCAAAAGCTGGTTGAAGATGAGAAACAACACAATTAATAACATCACCATCACGACTCTGTATCAAGATAAAAGTCAACAAAAGTCACCTAAAAAGTCAAGAAAAGTCAAAAAAACAAAAAATCTTCAAACCAGCACCTTCCCAAAGTAAATAAGCAAATATGTAATTAGACATTAATAATGTGTAAGTATGTCTAAAACTAATCTTAATGTAGGACTTACTGTTGATCCGCAGTCACCATCATCCACTCTGCTGTCCTACTCATTTAAAATATCTTTAAGATTAATAATTGCAAGTGTTGCTGCTTCTATTGCTATCTACAGCGCACGACCTTGCTGATTAAGCTGTTGTGGCCTACTCAATAGCTGGAGAAACACAGAAAACATACATATCGGTACTTTATTATTAGCAAATAAGATAGCTGGAAAACCAAATAATACAACAATTTAAGTCAGGCCTTTCATCTCAAACTAACTTGTAAGCTAAAAAATCTAGTAAACTAAAGGTGGTAAACGGGCAAGTTGGGAAATGGATTAAGTGTATTTTAATCATTTATGTTAAGTTTCTAAATAAGTAACATATAACTCACTTCTCTGCAGAAAATAATAATAATAATAATAATAATAATAATAATAATAAATAATAATAATAATAACAATAACAATAATAATAATAACAACAACAACATACCTAGTGTGTTCTCCGCCGCCACGAAAACCCACAATGCACAGCCACCACCAATGAAACCACCATCCACTATCCTCTGCCGCTCACCATCACCATCGCCACCACCCCCTTACCTCATCTGTGCACGGATCATCCGTGCATGTCATCGAAACCCACCATCACATCTTCCCGACAACCTCACCATCACTGTCACCGCCCTTCCGGCAATTGACGGCGGCGTTTTCCGGCGATTTCTCCACAATAGGCGGCGATTTCTCCGATGCATCTCCATTTTCGACTGAATAACAAAAAATCAATAAAAACACAAATCAATAAACATAAAAGTGAACAAAATTAACACATATTGCTAATTTAGATAACGTTTTCAGACCTTTTGACAATTCGGTGACGGAGGCCTGTGTTCATGAGACGATCTGTGAAACTTTGTTTGGCGATGGTGGTGTTGTTGTCTTCGTCTTTGTCCTCTTGTAGAGAGAGAAACAGGAGGACGTTGTAGAGAGAGAGAATCTGAATGATAAAAAGTGAGAAGCTAAAGGGATGACGTGTACACACGTATGGTAAACGTGGAAGCAGAAAGCCCTATATGAGATGATGGGGAGATGTGTATGTAGACAAAGTGACCTATCTATCCTCTTAGCCAACAACAATTACAAAGTTGACACAATTTACTGTTCAAATTCAAAGCCTTATTATTATATAGTTTTTTTTTTTTTGAAAGGCGAATTTCATTAACAAACAACCAAAACACGACGGGAGCCTCCAAGACGGAGACCCCAAACCAAGTTACATCACATCACAATTAAAAGACTGCCATTCTCTCCAACCTACCGTAACCTGTTTACAACGATTAGAAACCAAAGAAAACTCAACGCTTTAATATCTGCAATGATTTCAGCCACGTTCCGCCTTTCATTCTTGAAAATTTTCTCGTTTCTCGCCTTCCAAATACGCCAACAAGTGATAATAATAATAATACCATACATCTTCAGTTTCTTGGTCGGCGTCCAGAACTGACTCGAAAACTCCTGCACAATATCATATACCGAGAAAAAATACAAAGGATGGAGATTAACCCACCTAGCGATGCCATCCCAAACACCACACGCCACAATACAAGCCGTAAAGACGTGATCTACGCTCTCCTCTTCATCCTCACAGAAGCTGCACATACCGTTTCCGCAATTTATGTTTCTACGAATCAATGCCTGTTTAGTAGGAATACGATCCATCAACATGCGCCACATAAAGATGTTACATTTTATTGGCACCCACTTACACCATCTAAAAGCAGCCGGGCTGTTATAAGAATACCCGCTATCGATCCACTTTTTAACCTCTTTAACAGAAAACCCAACAGCCGATCCATGATTCCAATACCAACTGTCGCTCGCGACCCCCAATACCTGACCTGCAGTGATCTGAACACACTCCTGGAGCTGCTGCAACTCTTGGTCAGTACTCGGCTCTCTACTCCAGGCCCATTGCGCACACCCAAGGCGATCACAAATCTTACACCCTTTCACCAGCTCTAGACGGAACAAAGCTGGAAAAAGGTCTTTTAACGGCCTACTAGTCAGCCAAGGGTCCGTCCAGAAACATAAACTCCTCCCATTTCCATGACGACCACGTATCATACCCACGCTATTCTCCTCCCCAACCTTCAAGCGACTCGCATTAAGAATCAGTTTGTACCAAGTGCCGCTGAATGTGGAGCTTTTAGGAAACACTTCCCATCTTCTGTTTGACCCGTGTATAGCGTCTACCACCCTTCTCCAAAGAGCGTCCCCTTCGTGTCTAAATCTCCATAACCACTTAACCAAAAAAGCGTTATTGCAATCATCTAATTTTCGGACTCCTAGACCCCCCATGTTTTATAGGTTTTGTGACTGTGTCCCAACCCACCCAATGCATCTTCTTGACACTATCGTTACCACCCCATAAGAACTTCTTGATCAAGCCTTCCAACATGTTCACCACACCCACCGGGGCCTTAAATAACGAGAAATAGTACGTTGGTAAACTTTGTAACACAGATTTGATAAGGGTGAGTCTTCCACCAATGGAGAGCGTATTCGATTTCCACTTTGACAATCTAGACTTGAACACCTTAATCACTGGCTCCCAATTATTAATACGAGACATGTTGGCCCCCACTTGTATCCCCAAATAAGTGAAAGGCATATAATTCGATCGGCACCCAAACTTTGAGCCATAATCTCCACCTCCTCATTGACCACTCCCACCCCATATAGAACAGATTTGTGAATATTTATTTTAAGCCCCGAACACATGTGAAAAATCCTAAGCATGCGTCTCAAACAAATAAAATTGCTTTCCGACCACTCCCCCATAACCAGCGCATCATCAGCATAAAGTAAATGGGATAACACCGGACCATTTCTAGGTAATTCAACACCACGGAAAGAGCCGATGCTACAAGCTTTATTGATAATACCTGATAAAGCTTCCATCACCATAACGAAAAGAAAAGGCGATACCGGGTCTCCTTGACGAATACCTTTCCCACAATCAAACTCAAATTTCGGCGATCCGTTAACCAGAACCGAAGACCTGGCGGACTTTAAAACACCTTCAATCCACTTACACCATACATCAGGGAATTTCATTTGCCTCATAACAGAAATTAAAAAGGC
Organism: Ambrosia x helenae; assembly: GCA_030844895.1. Classification (NCBI taxonomy): domain Eukaryota; kingdom Viridiplantae; phylum Streptophyta; class Magnoliopsida; order Asterales; family Asteraceae; genus Ambrosia; species Ambrosia x helenae. The sequence goes on from CM061234.1 coordinate 71,742,682, forward strand.
CCAATTAACATTGTCATAAGCCTTTTCGAAATCTATTTTAAACATAAACATCTTCTTTCCCATCTTTTTCGCCCATGTAAGAACCTCACTAATCACCAATGGACTATCCAGAATATACCTACCCGCCACAAACGTGGATTGAGTCTCATTGATAACACTATCCATCACCGCCTTTAAACGATTAGCCAACACTTTAGAAATCACTTTACTAACCACTCCAATTAAATTTATAGGCCGATATTCTCCAAGACTCACCGGGTCTTTCACTTTTGGAATCAATGTAATAAAAGACGACGCCACTCCATGATTGATCTTACCAGTGATTGCAAACTGACGCATAATTTCAACGAAATCTAAAGAGAAAAGATCCCAATACCTTTTAATAAATCGAAAATTAAAACCATCCGGACCTGGGGCTTTATCACTACCACAATTAAAAACCGCCTCTTTAATTTCATCTTCCATAAAAGGAGAGATCAACGCGTCCGCCTGTTCAACTGTTATCTTCTTTAAACCAAAACAAGTCAAACCCGGTCTATCTGGCATTTCTTCCACAAAACGGTTACTGAAAAATCTGAGAACTTCTTTCTTGATTGCTTTAGGATTGGTCACCCATTCACCCATCACCGATAAACCCATAATATTGTTAGACACCCTTCTAGCATTAATCGCCCCATGGAAAAAATTAGAATTCTCATCACCCTCCTTTGCCCATAACATTCTAGATCTTTGTTTCACATCCTTACTCTTGAAATAATCTAGCTGTTTTGATCTCGCATACGCCTCCTGAAGGATCCAATTTTCTTCTTCATTCAAATCTCGAGCCTCAAGAACCTTTTCCAATTCATTTATCTCGGACCGTAAACAATCATGTTCCTCCAATTCTTTGCGAGTAACCTCCTCTTTCCACACTTTGATCTTGGCCCGTAACACTTTAAACTTATTCATCAATTTCAAATCCGGCTCCCCATTGAACGCAACTTCACTCATGGTGTTCTTAACCAAATCATCAAAACCCTCACGTTGAAGCCAAGAGTTGTAGAACTTAAAAGGCTTGGGACCAAAATTCATCGAACCGACTTTTAACAGGAGCGGAAAATGATCCGAAACGTGCCGATTTCGAACCCGATACTCGGCGTTTGGCCATTCATTAAGGAAAGACCAATCCACGAAAAATCGATCAATCCTACTCATTTTATCCCCCACCATGTACGTAAATTTTCGACCTTTTAAAGAGAACTCATGAAGGCCCGATTCTTCTAAGTAATCGTTGAACTCTCTTGTCTCAGCGGCATTAAAAAACGAATTGCGACGCTCCTCGCTATCCCTGACACTATTGAAGTCCCCCCCCCCACAATACAAAAACCATCTTCCGCTGTAACTATCGACTTGATTTTATCCCAAACTTGTCGTTTTTCATTCATACGCTGCGGGCAATATACGTTCACACAAGTAATTTTCCTACCGTCACACTTCAGAAAGCCGGTCACCGCCAACAAGTTCCTATCCTTTACAACAGAAGACCTGGAAAAGATCTTAGGATTCCAAAAAGATATTAAGCCTCCCGACCTCCCTGTCGCATCCACATGATCATATTCGAACTCCCCGGACCCCAGAATTTACCAACATTCACATTATTAAGCGACTCAAACTGAGTTTCTTGTAACATTAGAAAACCTACCTCATTAACTGCCTTTAAATTCTTACACCACGAGCCTTTGCTGTCCGAACCCAACCCTCTAACGTTCCAAGACATAAAATTCATTGGTTCACCAATTGTAACCCTTCTTCCTGGATGACCTTAACAACCGAATCATTGTACTTCTCATAGTCGTTTACCCCCAATTCTTTACCAAGGTTCACAGTCTCTATAGCTTCCACCTCAATATTATTATTACTACCCATGTGCGTGTTATCAACCATGTCGCTACTTTCCTGCACTTCCAAAGGAGCCGTGTTCAAAACCGGATACACTTCCTCTACCCTGGACACTTCATCCATCTGGCCATGAAGTTTTCTTGCCTCTTCGCCATTCACCGTATAGATGAATCTATCAATATCAAATATATCGTCCCCATCCCGTGCCCTTTTCTTCGGTCTCTCCAAACCCACCGGTGACGGTGACTTTTGAACTCTGCCTTTTTTACGATACGTTTTCCTCTTACCAGTTCTACCCTCCGGGTCTTCCTTAGGAATGTCATCCACCAACGTATTCCCTACATTTGTATCTACCCTATCTCCGGTCGGAGCCTCCTTATTAACTTCCGAACCCTCCTGTGTATGACAATCATCCACCACCATTGCACAGTTAACGCTCCCATCCAACACTGGACTGTTGACCTCTACCACATTAACATCCTCTACATCTTCTACCCCAAAGTCTTCAATGCAATCAGGCACCCACTCCCCCAACTCTTCTTCCACAAACACCCAAAACACCTTCTCCTTCCATGTGACTTTCACTTTCTCGTTAATTCTCTTCCCCGGACAGCAAACTACCCCCACCATGACGTAAGATAGATCATTTTCCAGCAGGGAAACCTCGGCCGTTTTAACCATAGAACCAAACAACCCCCCTATCCCATCAATAATCCATTCTTCATACAAACACAATGGAAGACCGTGAATTCTCAACCAAACTAACCTCTCAGCAGGATTAAACTGACAATCCCAGGTTTCCAAACTATCGAAACACACTTTCCACATCTCCTTTGAACGTATAAAATCTACCATGCATACGTCGGAATCAAACATCAACATAACCCATAGCCCTCCAACGTATTTTATCCCAACCCTTTTGTAACCCAACAATCTAACCATACCCGCAGTTTTGAGAGTTTTTGCAAGTCACTTACCCTCCCAATAGCCCCACAACCCAACCAGGGAACCCTAACCTTGTACTCCGGATCAACCACAAACTCCACAGAATTCTTATTACTCGCTGGTTCTCGGTTAAGGAGTTTATCCCTAAACGAAACACCTTCATCCAAACCTTTCTCACACTGCTGATCGTCCACCACATGTTCCATCTCCACCTCATTGGTCTGAACCTCCGACGAAACCTTATCTTTTTTAACAGGAGTCCATCTCTTATCCCCCTTCCAATTCATCCTTTCCCCATCCACGAAACGGGCTAGAACAATGAATAATTTATATGATCCTATCCAAACATCCCTGAGATCATGCTCGAGAGCCAATGGATCTCTCACATTCACAAACGAAACAAAACCGAAACGCTTACCCAGTTTATCATATTTTCTTGCAATATACGTACTATGGATCTCCCCATAACCTTTCAACGCTGCTATCAGATCAGTCGAAGCACACTCTCCTGGTAGATTTGAGACGAAAAACTTTGTAGTGACGAATTCCTTCTGAACAGCCGAACATCCATGACTTTGCCGTGATCCTTTCCTCTGTGGTGCATCATACCAAGTGCCAATCTTGTATTTTTCCTTGCCTGCCATGCATGAAACTGAGAAGATCCTGTTCGCCGCCTCCTATTTTCTCGGGGGATATTAGGGTTTAGGCTCAAAAAGTATTATTATAAAAATATGAGGGTTTAGGCTCAAAAAGTATTATTATAACTATATTATTATATAGTTATAATTGAAAAATAAAAGTTAAACTAGCTTACTTTCATAAATTTTAAAAATATGCATATTACGATATATATAACTTAAACAGATTTAGTATTTTATGTAAAATTGAAAAATAAAAGAGAAATAACCACTTTTATAAAAAAAAAAATTTTGAGGCGATAAGGAATTTTTTTTTTAATGAAACATAAATTTTATTTTACTTATGTTTTCTTATATTAATAATTTAAAATTGAAATTTACTCTCAAATTATAAAATGTATATAAAATTATTACATTTAAATACTAAATTTGTGTGATGCTTAGGTTCTTGTAATTGACACGATTTCATGGTCTATCTCATGTTCAAGTTTTAGTCAAATTTTACGGGTTCTAGCAAATTTCAACCAGCCAACTCAGAAATATGACTCATTTACACAATTACTTTGTTGAAAATGAACATGTGTGTTGATCAATTCTAATTATAAGTAATGGAAAACATGATAACAATAAATAAATACTTGATGAGCAAATGAGTTCAGCAACCGCAACAGAGATGGAAGATGACACTTTTTTAGTATGATCGGGTTCCCTTTATAGTGTATCATTACGATGGGATTATGTGTTTTTGAGTTATGAACACGATTGAGAGAGATGAGAGTAATGGGGACGATTTCTTCTGAGGTAATGGTGTTATCATTGTATCAACACTAATCTCATAATAACCTCTCTATATATATACACCTATAGGACACCCTAATAATGTTAGTAAGGGTAATTCCATCCATCAAAGAATCACATATTATTAACTTAGGGATATTATAATAATTGATCAATCTTATATAAATGATAATGATGGCCACAAATAAATATAATAAACATAAGTTATATTTATTCTAACAGTGTGATCTCCCATGATAAAAGTTTTAGGTGATATAATTTTAAGACGTTAAAAGTGCAATCAACTAACAGTTTCAGTTTTATTGATGGACGGTCATTTTATTATTATTATTATTATTATTATTATTATTATTATTATTATTATTATTATTATTATTATTATTATTATTATTATTTATTTTTATTTTTTTTTGAACGGCTAGAGTTACCCTATAATCTTCCCTCTAGGAGCCATAAGGCTGTATCAAGTGGGTGATGATTGTTTTTTTAATTAGGTTATTTCCCTATATATGCCAAGGATAAACATAAAAATATATATGCTATTGACTCAATTCAAGAATAATCATATGTGAGGCTTTGAGCAACACAAGTACGTTGGAATTTGTAGAAAGAAGAAGCTCAATGAAAGTGTGGCCCTTGGGGGCAAAAGTAAAGTTGTACTAGTTTTAACGTTATTTTACTAATTTCGTGAAAATAACGTTAAAAATGACGGACGGTTAATCATGCATCATGTGGTGGCGTGGATAGCCAAAAGACAAAGGGGTACATGCACCGATCGGGTTTGTCCCGATTGCTAAGTGTTTTGTGCCTTATGTCCAAGGCTTGATACCAAACCACATCGAGCCGGGGGTCTCGCTGGAAGCAGCCTCTCTATTCTTAGGGGTAGAGTAAGGCTGTCTACATCTTACCCTCCTCAGACCCTACTACCTTAACTTTGCTATAGGTGAGATTAACTGAGTATGATGATGATGATGAAGCTCAATGAAATTAAAATTAAATAGGCCGGGACAATGTACTAAAAGATCGAAAATCACAATTAAGGAAATAAATTTAGGCATATACCAAGTTACCAACCAGTAATTACAACTCAGAATGTAGTTATAGGCTGCATTTTCCTTCAAATGATACGTAACACGATAACTTGATGAGCAATAAATAAAGATTAAAAAACATATATAAAATTAAGGTATAATCGAGTTCGAAAGAGCTTTAAGTAGTTAATCTTAACTTGACTCTGTACTTGGCATCTCTCTTAGCTAGATGTAGTAAGGAGGAGGTGGCTATTTGTAGTAGTATGGTGGTGGGGACGATGATGGAGGAGGTGGTGATTTATAAATATATGGTGGGGGTGGTGATGGTGAAGGTGGTGGTGGAGATTTGTAAACATATGGTGGCGGTGGTGATGGTGGGGGTGGGGATTTATAGACATAAGGAGGTGGGGGTGATTTATACATATACGATGGGGGAGGAGATGGAGAAGGTTGTTGTGGTGGTGACTTATAAATGTACGGAGGAGGAGGTGGTGATGGTGAAGGTGGTGGAGGAGATTTGTATATGTAAGGAGGAGGAGGAGATGGAGAAGGTGGTGGGGGAGACTTATAGATATAAGGAGGTGGCGGTGATGGGGATGGAGGAGGAGGTGACTTGTATATGTATGGAGGAGGTGGTGATGGAGACGGGGGAGGCGGGGACTTGTAAATATAAGGGGGAGGAGGTGAAGGAGAAGGAGAAGGTGGTGGTGGAGATTTGTACATATAAGGAGGAGGTGGCGATGGAGACGGTGGTGGAGGTGATTTGTACATGTAAGGAGGAGGTGGCGACGGAGATGGCGGTGGAGGTGATTTGTACATGTAAGGAGGAGGTGGCGACGGAGATGGTGGTGGAGGTGATTTGTACATATACGGAGGAGGTGGCGACGGAGATGATGGTGGAGGTGATTTGTACATATAAGGAGGAGGTGGCGATAAGGATGGTGGTGGAGGTGATTTGTACATATAAGGAGGAGGGGGTGATGGTGAAGGTGGTGGAGGAGATTTGTATATGTAAGGTGGAGGAGGAGATGGAGAAGGTGGTGGGGGAGACTTATAGATATAAGGAGGTGGCGGTGATGGGGATGGAGGAGGAGGTGACTTGTATATGTATGGAGGAGGTGGTGATGGAGACGGGGGAGGAGGTGAAGGAGAAGGTGGTGGTGGAGATTTGTACATATAAGGAGGAGGTTGCGATGGAGACGGTGGTGGAGGTGATTTGTACATATAAGGAGGAGGTGGCGATGGAGACGGTGGTGGAGGTGATTTGTACATGTAAGGAGGAGGTGGCGACGGAGATGGTGGTGGAGGTGATTTGTACATGTAAGGAGGAGGTGGCGACGGAGATGGTGGTGGAGGTGATTTGTACATATACGGAGGATGGTGGCGACGGAGATGATGGTGGAGGTGATTTGTACATATAAGGAGGATGTGGCGATAAGGATGGTGGTGGTGATTTGTACATATAAGGAGGAGGGGGTGATGAAGATGGTGGTGGTGGTGATTTGTAAATGTATGGAGGCGGTGGTGATGGAGAGGGTGGTGGTGGTGACTTGTAGTAGTAAGGATGAGGTGGTGATTTAGGTGGTGGAGGTGGTGACTTGTAGTGATAGGGTGGTGGTGGAGGTGAATTGTAATAGTAAGGAGGCGGTGTCAATCTTGCCCATGGCGGTGGTGGTGACTTATAAGCATATCTTGGCGGAGGTGGTGACGCATAAACATAATGATCGGCATGATCATCAGCCACAACATGTGTAGCTAACATGCCTATCGCAAAGGCGACAAGTAACCATGGCCAAAACCTGGTCATGCTGAGAAATGTTTAGGAATAGAAGATTGGAAGGAGGTATTTGGATGTGTAAATACAATGCATAGAACCCCTTTTATAGTTTAAATTCCATAATATTTAAATAAGAAAATTAAGTAGCTAGGTAGATAATTGGGAGTCACGTACGATTAGAGATGAATTGGTCAACATATATATATTAACATTGACATTTTCAATTAAAGAGCCAGCCGAATGCTGATTCTAGTAGTGGATTATATCAGCCATCGTTGATTCTTTTGTATATGAAATATTTAGAAATTGCAGGCCTTTTTGTTCGTCATTTTTTATTAAGTAAATTAATACATGAATTTTAATTTGACCATATCAGTTTTACCAATTAATTAAAATCATCTGTTTCCACTCTTTTTAATATGATTTTGATCTTCTCAAATAGACGAAAGTTTATTTCTTGGAATTGATTGGTTCAAAACGAAGTGGAACCAGCAAACTCAGATTTGATGCATAAAATAACAATGCAATACTTATTTATCAGTTCTATACTTATTTATTCGTGTTAAATTAGATATTAACATTAATCCAAACCAAACGTACTTAAAACCATTAACATGACGTAACCTGTTTATCTAAACGGGTAAAGTAGGTTGACAAGTAAGAACCGGTACGTTGTAAATGCTTTGTTGTCAAATTATAAAAACGTTTAGGTTGTTGGCAAGTGAGAACAGGGTGTAAGGAGATGAGGGGCCGGCTGATATGTTTAAATATACTTACTACAACATGAAAACAGCGCGTTTACTGAATTGCTAGACATGTCAATAGGGGGCGCACCCAACGTGAACCGAGGAGTGTGTCTGATACCCATGCAACATATATCAGTACTATTTCCTATTTGGCCAATGGTTACTAGAAATTGGTTTACGCAAATGTACCTTTCAAAATTGGTTATTTAGGGTAATTTTGACGTTAAACCTCTAGATATGGTTGAACGGCTTTTAGAGCATCCACAATAATCAGGCCTAAAAACACAAAAAAAAAAAAAACGTGTCTAGTCATTTCCACATAAGAAAAGTACTCATCTATTTGAAAAAAAATAAAAAAAAAACATTTAAATCTCCCTTCAATAAGGAATCTCAAAAGTTTTAAATCAAAATCACTCGAAAACATTGTCACATCAACACTACATTGTACATCTATTTTAAATTAGTTGCCCCTATATTTTAATAACTACGTATAAAAATATCCAAATAAAATATCGTTGGGAGGAAAATTTTAATTTTAATATTTGAAAATTTGGATTTTTTGATGACGGTGTGGGCTTTTATCGGGCTTTCATCGAAGTTTTGAGGTGGTAAAATTAGAATTTAAAAATTGTAAATTATAAATTATAAAATGTGAAATATAAGAATTAATTAAAATAGTAGATTATTAACTACATTTTAAGTTTTGTCCTTAATGTTTATATCGCATTTCAAAGCATTTCTTTTATGTTTAAAACTGATAAGTTATATACTTTATGTTTCAAAACCATGCATGTTTTGCTCTTTGACCATAACCAGATAGTTTTTTCTCGTTAATTTGGTCATTTAAGGGTATTTTAGTATTTTTACCCCTTTATTTGATAATTTATTTAAAAAAACAAAAATACATTAAAAATTTTATTATATAATCTTTACCCCTCTCTCCGACCCCTCTCATTTTTTGGCTCATCGGTGAAAATTTCCGATTTTCGTAGGTAATTTTTATATGGATTGAATCCAAACCCCACCGATTTGATCTTTCGGCCCCTACTGATATGAAAAAAATTGAGTCCCCAATTGAAGATAGTAATTAATAAACATCCTCAATTGAAGGATTCTTGCGATTGTTAGCTCTAAGCGCTTTACACCACTCAATCTGTTCCTTGTACATTTCTTCCCATTCCTGCGTTGCGTCACATCGGCAATGACGCCACGTGGGGTTTGGTGCTGGCATGGGATAGTATCCTGATAGTACTACGTGGATATAATGGTTTCCATTAAATACAAGTGTTATAAATTGATGAGGGCCACGCACTTGACTTGGACCATACAATAATGGGAAGAAAGTCTGACTTTGATCAGCGCTTAACAGGTGAACAATAATTCCCAATGCGTTAGAAATTAGGAGTCCTGCATGAGGCATCTCCATCCAATTCTATTCGCTCATATTCCCTAGCCGTATATAATCTGTCAAAAGCCTCTTTCCAAGTATCTTTATGGGAGAGCAGTTCCTGTACAATTAGTTCCCGAATAAACATATACTGGCTCTGCTCCATCTTTAAACCCACAGCTATCGCTCTATACTCACAATGACCATGACATCCTTTATCCGGGATATATGTGGGTGAAAAATTGTTGGAATATGTTCGTTATATGTTCTAATAAGGTTCATTGATTCAGGTTCTTGGATGTTGGGAAACCCATGATCAACAGGTGGTGACTCTACTTTTTACCGCGTCACATTGTGGACTTCTGGGATTTTACAATGGAACTTGTTTCTTTAGATTCATGTGACGATATATATGAGCTGTGTCGGGCTTTATCGAAATGGCTCGGTGACGACGGACCGTAGGAGCTATGCCCGGGATCATCGAACTTGCCCGGTGACGACAGAATGTAGGAGCTGTGTCGGGAAGGAGCGTACCTGAATGATAAAATTAATCAATAATAATAATAATAATAATAATAATCATCATCATCATCATCATCATGCCCGTAACACGATACCTAGTGCTTTTCGATAATGCAAATGAGGCGTCTCCAGCACTGTCAGCTTTATCTTTTTCTTGTTTCTTCCTCCTTTGTTCATGAACCTTCAATGTTGGTTGGCCACGGGTATTTTGTTGTACAACTAGGGGCTTTTTGTTACTTTTTAGTGGGTTCAAGACCGTCATAATCTTTGCCAACATAATTTTTTCACCTGTGGGGGTTGAGACATCATTGTCTTTTTCACCTCATTTAATCATTCTTCGAGGTCAATATCTTCATTTTTTATCTTTGCTGCTCTAAAATCAAGCTTCCGCCAGAATTGGTCTATTGAGCCGAGCGCAATCTTGTGATCTGTTAATGATGATTAAACAAGGCTATGTCAAACAAGTAGTTGTATACACGCAATAAGTAAAATTGATTAGTACGTATACCTTTATTTATATACCTTTTGAGGCGACATGCGCATACTAACCCACAACTCGTGTAAAGTTGGCAACCACATGTTGCATCAAATGACCTCAATGTTTGTAACCAATAAAACTCGTTTTCAATGAGGTTAAGAGCATGGATGGAAACATTAAGGCTTAGTTCGTCAAGGAAAGGTAGTCGCTTATGGCTGTTCATTATTTTGTTTTTGCTTTCTTCAAAACATTTCCTTATATGCGATTCTTGCTTTACTACAACATCATCGATATTCTGGTCAAGCTACTGTTCGCGCTTGGAAGTTATCTCTTTAAATCAGCATGTTGGCTCTCTACTCTATATGTTGTAGTTTGATGAAAATTTATTGTTCTATTAGTCCTATTGTTCTATTGGTCCAGGCATATACAAAATTACAAATTTCTCATGGTATTAGTCCAGCCATTCATTAAACAAATAATCAAAACATCTAAAAATATATAATAATTAGAATTAAAAGTTATTTTTTAATAAATAAACAAATAGTAAAAAATTATGCTTCCTTCCTTGTTTGACGAGTGCTTTATACATGTTGTTCACGTTATATTGGTATATTTCATGTGTGGGAGACTCACATAACCCAGACCATGAACGTGCAAATTCCTCCCAATCAGGGTGTGTAAATCATTTCTTGTAGCGTTCTGAAATATTCTGATAAATGTGATACCTGCAAAGATATTTGTTAGCGTTTGGGAAAACTTTGTCACACGCGTTCATAAGCGCAAGGTCTCTGTCAGTTATAATAACACGCGGCTCCATACACTCTTCCAACATAGACTTAAGATGCTCAAGGACCCATATGAAGTTTTCTTCATGTTCCTTATAAACAATGGCATTAGCGGCACAAATGACTGGTCTGTCGACGTCATATCGACAATTTGTACTAACGGTAAACGATACATGTTGGTCTTGTAGGTCACGTCGATCAACAATCCATGCGGGAACGTCCGCCACATTTTGAAAGATAACGGATGCACAAAATATGTCCTCAACCGTATTTTTTAAAGGATCATCCTGAGTGTAATACGTGTATTTTTTTTCTCAACCAACAGGGTTTCAAGCTCCTATATGGGTGATCCACCGTGTTTCTTTACAGCAGTAATCTTTTGAATAGCATTGTGTATATCTTTCAAAATACACACGCTCTCCGGGTAGTGTCCCTTTACGGTTTTCCAGATTTTACGCGGCTCCATCTCCTACGCCCACAGCTCCTCCACCAAATTAAATTCTTCGGGAGAAAGTCTTCTTGCATACGCGTGTCCTTCCAAATATTCAGTAGGACCATAGTTATGTTCGGCATTCCTCACCTGTACTATGACACCCTGCATTTTCAGGATATTACTTGTACTGAACTCTAGTTAACTTTCATGTACATTCGTGACTAAACACCTAACTAGGGTTAGTTAAGAAGGTCTTTCGATATGTTATGGGATAATAACGTATGTTGGATGATATTAACGTACGTTATAACTAGGAAGGTTTTGTCTTGACACACACACGAGTCCTGTATCCCGAACGTTGGTGATTTGTCAAGCATACATAATCATATGATCTATTGGGTGATGATGAATGTGAATTAACATGCGTTTGTGAATTACATGTTTATGTGGATTACTGTTTTAATAGATAGTCAGTACGTAAACCCTGCGAATTATGTGCACTCTGTAATTAACATGTTATGAGATGATAAAAACAATAGTTTTTACATAAGTTAGTATGAATAATATTATCGAGACTATTCTTGGGACTAAAACCGTATTAACGGGCCTGGTTATCAAAAAAAAAAAGGCCCATAAACCCGTAACCTTGGCCCATGGTCCAACTTCTAGTATATTATTGATCAAAAAAAAAAAGAAACCCTAGAGGCTCCTTTGCGCCGTGACCGCCAAGACACCCACCATCACCTTCACTTTCAATCCTTCATCTATTTTCATCACTAATCCAAGTTATTTCGGGTGCTATCTTGAGGTTTTAAAGATTCTAGCATTTCAAGGTACATGTTTTATGTGTTATTTGATGAATATTGATACTTGAAAAGTTGTAAAAACCTTAAAAACTATCTATATAAAAATCGCAAATAATAATTTTGTAAGGAGTTTTGATGTTTGTTGTGCATGTTGATGGGTATTGTTGTTAGTAATCGAAACTAGGGTTATTAGTACGTAAATACATAGATTTAAATGTGATAATATGGATTGAATTCTGTTAATATGAGTTATTTTATGATTATGGGTTAATAAGAATGATTAGGGTTCATGAGAAGCATGTTATTAGAATTCTGATTTTCTGACAGATTCATTATGACGAATTGTAGGGCTGTTATAGGGTGATTAACATGTGTAATCTGATTGTTTTCTGATGCTAACACATAACTTATGATGTTAGCTTTTCAAAAAGTCCAAAATCATGCGTTTTGGACTTGTTTTGATATGTATTCATGGTTTTATAAGTTTAAAGATCATATCAGATTTTCGGAATTATAAATTGGGTCAGCTTTAAACGGTCATAACTCGAGATTTACAAATGGTTAAGTTATGAAATTTGGACAGTAGGTCAAAATTGGAGAAACTTGGCTTTTCCAATTGGATTCACTTCGTTTGAGTGAATACACAAATTTTGGGAATTTTTCTACTAAACTAACCTGCTGTGGAAATTTTCTGGACATAGCTGTGTTGTACGAATTTTAATAATTTTTGTGTTTCGTTGTGAGACAAAACAAAAATATGGGTTATCAAATGAATCCCAATGAATATTCAGTAAAAATTTGGGAGTTTAATTCGTTCGTTAAGTATTTTAAATAATTCGTTTTTCACAGCGTACAATCTGCCCTGAAAACGCAGATTGTGTAAGGGATGTTTACGTGACTATTTGGAGTCTTATATGGTATGTATTTGACATGAACTTGCATGAATACTTATATGAGATGTGTATGAGGTATAAAACTGATAATAATCAATATGATCACCAACGGGATACATAGGACTTACTTGTGCATGTAGAGTCATTAGGTGGCACTACACGGTTTGAACTTTAAAAGTCTTAGACAAACGAGTTGTATGGTGTGTTGGTTATGCACATATACTCACCTAGTGACATTTGTAATAGGGAGTCGGTAGCTCATTTCTGTTTGAGGAATTTGGATTATTCACGTGCAACCTAAGGTGAGTTTCACTACTCTTTTCTCAAAAGCATGCGTCTCGGGTTGAGACAACGTACTTAACTTTTTCTAGTCCGGGTTGGGACTACTATGTTCTAGTCCGGTTTAGGACTACTTACACATCCCGGGTTGGGATGCTATGGATCCTTGTGTGGGTCGGTGTTTGACTCCTTGTGTGAGTCGGGTTTTGCTAGTTCGCAAACTGTGCCCTTGATGAACTAAACCAACTCTATCATCTGTAAGTCCTTCACATACCGAATGAGTTGCCGGGTTATGGCAAGCGGGTTATTAGTTGATAGCGCTATTAGGTCTTACAAACCTCACACCGGCTCGGGGAGTGCGGGAGTGAACTATAACTTAACAGATTTTATCATTGTTGATAGTCAATGATGTAAGGCATGCAGCTCACATTTGTGACTACACGTACATCAGCAGTTCGGTATATCGGTGTTAGTTATCATGAATGGGTTAGCTACCCTTGACATGCGATGAACTAGTGTTTACACGGTTCTTGGAACCAACTCAATTACTTGTTTACGTGGTTTTGGAAACCAGCGCACTTACATATTCATTTACTTTACTTAGTGAACTCACCAACATTGTTTGTTGACCCACGATATACATGCTTTTGCAGGTAGTTAGCTTCCGGTGCCAGGATTAGCAAGCACTGCACACTTCACTGCATTTGGGGTCTTGGGCATACACCTAAATTACATATTATGCTTTACATTTTCTTTCATATGATTTTGATTTGGGCGCGTTGTTTTGCGCATGGTTTTAAAAGGTTTAAATTTGGTTTACGCTTCCGCAGCTTAACCTAACTTGGTTTTTGAAAACGAACTAAATGGTTTGGGCATTTAGAGTTCGTTCATATGACTTATGGCTATGGGATCCTGGTATGTCATGCGCCTCGCGGTATAAACCCCGCAGGGGAAATTTGAGGGTGTGACCGATTGGTATCAGAGCCTGTAGTCCCAAAATACTAGATCTTTCAAGTGCACAAGATTGTTATCACTTAGAAACACCTATTTGTTAGGTGTTTTAAGTGATTAATCTTCACAATCCAAGAAACTAGATAAACTAATAAAAACCGACACACAAGATACTGAAATTCAAGCTTTCCATTAATGATAAACATCAAAGCACCATGGATACATACACTCAAGTTTGCAGAATTCTCTTTGTGTTCTAAGATGACCAAAAACCCTAAACCCTAGCTGCACACATAACATTCTATATATAGGCAGAGCACAAGGGCCTGCGCACTTAAGCTTAAGTGCGCAGGGCCCGTGCTTAAGTGCGCAAACCAGCTAGGGTTTCACAAAACTATGTCTTAATTACATATTAAGTCCTTCAACTATCAAGCTATACAATAGGCTATCAAAAGTCTCTAATCTGGTAACTGTGGTCTCAATATAACCCAACAATACTCCCCCTAGACCACAGCTACCAGTCTTCAATCTTCAATCTATCTCGACCTCGCTTTGCTCCCCCTCAACCTGTTCAGGGGGGGTCTTGCATGTACAGCGCGACTGGATCTTCTTCAACTGCTTGCGGAGCTTGAGTTGATTCTGTTGCAGTTCCTTCAGGATTGGCTACTGTTGCAGGTTCTTCTGTTTGTACCTTTGAAGCAGTCTCGACTTCAGGTTGAGTAGTTTCTGCACCAGCAGCAGCAGCAGCAGTAGCTTGAGCAGCTTTCTCCCTGTCATCCTTTTCTTTATCTGCTGCATTGATCCTGTCTATTATCTCAAGCAATAAACCATTAGTAATATGAAATCTACCTTAATCAGTAGATGAGAAACATCAAACAAAGAAATGAGGTTTGATTTGGGATGATTAGGGTGTTTGGGGGTGATTTGTTGTGATAATGATGATGATGATGAACAGTGATGAAGATGAACAGGGTGATGAACAGATGATTAGGGTTTGTAAAAAGTGTTAAAGAAGATAAAACTTTTTAACCATATTTGACTCAGTATATATACAGTCAACAGATGGGCCTGCGCACTTGAGTTAAGTGCGCAGGGCCCAATAAGTACGCAGAGTTTAAGATTGGGCCCAATAAGTAAGTTTTAAAGCCTAAATCCATTTTAATAAGTGGGGTTTTACCAAGTGTCACCTTCTGCATTCAAGATCATACTAATCATACCTGCCAGAACCCGTTTCAACTTCCGTTGGATAGCTGCAGCCTAAGAACAATTGTCGGTATGCTTGTCCACTTAAATCCATGCCTTTTCTCTTTCAACATGTGTTTGGCGATGCTGTTTATCATGTTTTTCGGTAATATTGACGAAAAATTTATGGACCCCACAGCGTGCTAGGTATTGGCCTACCGATCCTCAAGGTTTATTGAAATATAATGATGAGAGCTTCAGGTCTATGTTACCATAAGCAGAGAAGATGATCATTATCTTGATCAGATGATGAGAGCTTCAGGTCTATGTTACCATAAGCAGAGAAGATGATCATCTGATCGTTTGGTGAGCTATCTATATATGTTTGCACGGCATCAACATTGCGTGTCTTTTGCTGCTCAATTTTCAAAAATTTTGTTTTTCTTAGCCCCGCATTGGTAGCTTGCACTCTTAGGTGTCTTTTAATTTACTTATGCACAAAATTTTCTGTGTCTTTTAATTTCTCAACCTATGTATGACCGGACTCAGCTTGTGCAGACCTAAAGCACAGTGGGAATCCAGCTTTCCGTGTAGATCTTCATTGTTAATCACCTAGTAGCAGTTTACTTGATTCCAGGCTGAATCTACCGACACATCGTTGCTTGAGGCCACAACATCCTCTGGGTCCTATTCACATGCAGACGAGATATGATTAGTTCCTATCATTTCCTGAATTAATTTTGCATGAGGAATGGACTGGTTTACTTTCTCCCCCAAAAATCTTGTTTTAAAAGAAAAGAAGATTTTTCTATAAAATATGCAGAAGTAAAGGTTTTTTTTTTATTTATTCAAAATTTATCATCTCAAGCCATGAAACCAACTGATGAAACCGGGTTTTATCGAAAGCTTTTGTAAAGATATCTGCTTTTTGATCAGCAGTATCTATAGGCAACACCTGTATGTACCCTTTGTCGTGCGCATCGCGAATTGAGTGAATCCGAATTTCAATGTGTTTGGTTTTAGAATGATCAATTGGATTCTTCACGATGTCACGACATGCATCATTATCAATACAAATAGGTGTATGCATGACATTCAAACCGTAGTCCAAAAGCTGATTTTGGATCCATAACACCTGACAGCAACAACTGGATGCGGCTGTGTATTCGGCTTGAGCAGTTGAGATGGACACGGTGGTCTGCTTCTTGCTCTGCCAAGACACTAGCCGGTTACCCAGAAATTGACAACCACCAGAGACAGATTTTCTGTCAATCCTACAACCTGCATGATCACTATCAGAGTAAGCGATTAGATCAAAGTTATCACTCTTAGGATACCATAAACCAAGTTTTGGTGTTCCTTTGAGGTAGCGGAAGACTCTTTTCACTGCAATCTCATGCGATTGCTTAGGATTGGACTGAAAACGCGCGCAGCATCAATGAACTGATAGTTTTTGAGGAGTTCTTTTAATCCCGTCATGTGCCTTGACGCCCCGCTATCAACATGCCATAGATATCTCATCATGGCAATCAACCATTTCTGTAGTTTATTCAAAAAAAATACATAAAACAAGAGAAATATACAGATAAATATACGAGACACTATGTACAATCACGACTCAGACCATATTTTAAGTAACTTTTGGAATCCAGGTCTGTTTTAGTTTTAATCTGTCGTGATTTTCACCCAAAACTGACTCTTGTCTTTTCCAAGTTTTTGTGACCTTAACAAAACTTCTTATAGTTTCTTGAAGATCTTTAATTTGAACTGAAAAAGATTTTTGGGTATTGGTATCACTTTGTGGTTTGGGTTTCAAATGACAATTTTTAACCACATGTCCCTCATTTCCACATCTAAAGCATTTTGAGGGCTTTGGCTTGATCTTTGGAGAGGGTCTGGATGATGATGGTCTTGATGCTCTTCTCTTGATCTTGCTTGAGCATGAGCTTTCACTGGAACATGGTTCATCAATGTTGTTGTTGCTTGATTCCTCATTTGTGTTGCAGTCTGGCTCGCTAATGTCACTTTCTGTATCACTTTGTGATTCTTCAGGAATTGTGTTATCTGTTTCACTTTGTGATTCTTTAGAACATGACATATCTGTTGATGATGGAGTAAACTCTGGAATTTCTTCAGTAAGGAATTTTCCAAACCTGTTTCTTTTTAATTCTGGTACAAACGGAGATGGTCTATATACATTTTCATTATCAGAGAATGCATCATTAAGATCAACACAAACTGGCATAACATTGTCAACACAAATATCTGAGCGTTTGATAGGATTCTTCCTATCATCAGGGTCCACAACGCCCTTTAAATTAAGTTTAGATGTTAATGTAGTACAGTCATCCGGCCTAGATAAACTATTACAGTTATCCATCCTAGATAAACTATTACAATCATCCAGTTTAGTTAAGTTATTACATTCATCCGAATTCAAAATAGTTTTAGACTTGTCATGACTCCAGATGAACCAATTCACTGTAGAGTAATTGGCACCTGGGTGACCTAACCCCATCGTTTGTCCACCACAACTCTCATCATCGTTCACCTGATCCTGTTGGGTCATATCTGCACTTCTTTTACTTATATTAGAGTTTGACTCAGATTTGACACATTCTTTTTCAAAAAGATCATTTTTTGGATGTGGTTTTGGAATGGGTATATATTCACTTTTGCTCAAAGGTAAAAATAGAGATTTTACACTTCCCTTTTTATCCTTATACCCAATTCCATCTTTGACGAATGATTTCCTTGAACAATCAAGGATATCTGTATGAGCATGCTTGCTTACATTCCATTTGTCCACAACAATTTGGAGATGATTTGTTTCATTTCTAGATATTTCTAGCTTTTCAGTTAAGTCATTTATTAAAAAATCTTTTCTGAGAACAAATTCTTTTAGAGTTTGCATTTCAGCTATTGTTGCATTTAACTTTCGCTGATATGCTAACTCATTTTCTTTCATTTCAGTGTTGATTTTTCGGATGTCATCCATTTCTCTTAAAATTTTCCTATTGTGGGACAAACAGTAAGCAACAGCTGTAACACACCTTGGTGAGCACAGCTTTGATTTTATTTCAAGAGGAATACTTACCAGATCTCTCTCCTCAACTGTCTTGGGCACGCTCTGCAGCTTCTCATTTGCTTTGCTGGTGGAGGTCTTCTCAGCCACGAGTGCTTCCTCAGACGTCGCTTCTTTTCCTTTATCGCTCACTAGCACTCCTTTCAGACCTGCATTCTCCAGTGCTCCATTCTTTGGCATATCCGCAGACGGCCCTTCCAGAGAGTTCACGCCGTTTGCGGATTTGGTGCAGATTTTGGCCATCAAAGCCTTGTTTACCTCAGCTTCAGTTGCTGCAGCCTCCTCTCCCCAGTCAAAGTCCTCAACCACCAACGCCTTCTGCTGATTTGCTTCCCTTCCATCAGTTATGTCAACCATCCTTTTTGCCAGCTTGATTTCTGCTTGACTTAGAGTGGGGCACTCATACTTGAAGTGCCCAAGAGTCTTGCAGTTGTAGCATCTGATCTTAGACTTATCAAAGCCCGCTTTGCCCATGCCAACTCTTCTACCAGTTCTATCTTGAAACCTCTTCACCCTCAAAGTAATCATGGCCATCTGCCATTTCAAATCCATTTCCTCCATATCATCTGGGTCAACCTGATACATGTCTTCAGGATTCATCATCTCACTCTTGATTTCACCTGTCTTTAAAGCCTCAAAGCTAGACATGAAAGTGTTGAAGAGCTCAACATGTTCGTTTGCAAGCTTTGTCTGCTGTGGGTTAAGTATCTTAGCAGCTGTGTCAGAGTATGATACTGTCTTTCCCGAACTTGAACTACCACCACCCATTGCCTCCACATATGCATGTGATGAGCTTGAACCCATGTTTCCAACTGGAGTCATTAATGCTAGATTCTTCATAGCTGTGGTGGGCACAGCTTTTGGAGCAGTCTGGTTCATCTCTCTTTTTGTGATGTCCATTTCGAACGACTTCAGAGTGTTAATGAGATCAGCCAATGTAGATTGAGCATCTAGATACTCTTTTCTGATTAACATGCACTGTATGCTCCATTCTTTGGGCAGGGAGTCAAGCAGTTTCTTGATGGAATTTCGATTGTTAACGGGAATTCCTGCCTTCTTCATCTTGGTTAACATACTCATGAATCGCTCAATATGTGAGCTCAAGCTTTCACCACGAATGCTACCGAACATGTCATATTCTTTCTGCACCATATCTTGCTTATACTGGTGCATCTCTTCATTCCCTTCATAGTACTCATTTAACGCAAACCACAGATCGTGCGCAATGCCATACTCCTCAAACATGTTATACACATCGTTTGATAAGGCCATGGTAAGGGCACCATAAGCCTTATGATCTCTCTGAAGAAGCTGTTTATCGACATCAGTATAAGTGGTTGGATCAGGGTTAAACTCTTCTCCTGTGGCAGTGGTTCTCATTGGAATGTGTGGGCCCAACTGGATGGAATTCCATTGGGTGAAGTCCGTAACATAGAAGAATGATCTCATTCTGTTCTTCCAAGTTCCATAGTCCTCTACACCTTTTAACTTAGGAACTCTAGTTGTTGTTCCGGTTTCAAGTTTTTGTTGAGTGATAGGATTTACTATTGAGTGGTTATTGTTGCCGGCCATGATTTAAGTAAGTTTTAACAGTTTGTTTATCAGATTTTATAGTTTAACAGTTCAGAAAATGTCCAAAGTCCTTAATTTTAATGATCAGTCCACAAGTACGCAAATAAGTGCGCAAATTTTGTTAAGTGCGCAGTAACCAGACAGCAGCAACCTGAAACACTGAAGCAAACAGCAATGTCAAGATCTTGATCTCCTGATAAGTCCGCAATCTTGAAGTACACAAAAAGCTAAGTGCGCAAATCTGTCAAGGTTGAGCAAGACAAGTGCTCAGTCTTTGACTGATCAGTTTGCGAACTTATTTAAGTACGCAAACACTTAAACTCTCGTTTAAGATTTTAAGTGCGCAGAAACCCTAGCCAAGTACTCAAAAATTGCACCCTTTCAGCAAGTGCGCAAACTAACTAGTGATTTCTGATAAGTGCGCAGAAACCCTAGTTGTGTGGAGATAAAACTAATTGTTAGCCTTTGAAGATATAAGTGCTCAAAATTTTAAAATAAGTACGCAAAAAATATGAGACAAGTACTCAAAATTTGAAACAAGTGCTCAAAATATGAAACAAGTGCTCAAAATTTGAAATAAGTACTCAAAAGTTGAAATAAGTACTCAAAATAAGAAACAAGTGCTCAAAATTTGAAATAAGTACTCAAAAGTTGAAATAAGTACTCAAGATAAGAAACAAGTGCTCAAAATTTGAAATAAGTACTCAAAAGTTGAAATAAGTACTCAAAATAAGAAACAAGTGCTCAAAATTTGAAATAAGTACTCAAAAGTTGAAATAAGTACTCAAAATAAGTACTCAAAATTTTAGACAAGTACTCAAACTATGAACTAAGTACTCAAAATAAGTACTCAAATTTTGAGACAAGTACTCAACTATGAGCTAAGTACTCAGAGTCAAGAAATAAGTGCGCAATTAAGTGTGCAAAACAGTCTGATAATGCACAAAACACAGCAGAATCTTATCCAAGCCTTTTTTCAATTGATCTGAAGTGCTCAGATGATGTTTCTACCAAAGATAAACAACTTTTAACACCTTAGAAACACAACTATAAGGGAAATTTGAAGCAAATGGAGATGAAAAACCTTTTTTTTTTTTGATGAAAACACAAAAATTTATAAAAACATAAAGAAAAACTAACAAAATGAGGGTTTTGGTATCTTGATCAGATACAATCTAGAGCACAGAGGCTCTGATACCAAATTGTAGTCCCAAAATACTAGATCTTTCAAGTGCACAAGATTGTTATCACTTAGAAACACCTATTTGTTAGGTGTTTTAAGTGATTAATCTTCACAATCCAAGAAACTAGATAAACTAATAAAAACCGACACACAAGATACTGAAATTCAAGCTTTCCATTAATGATAAACATCAAAGCACCATGGATACATACACTCAAGTTTGCAGAATTCTCTTTGTGTTCTAAGATGACCAAAAACCCTAAACCCTAGCTGCACACATAACATTCTATATATAGGCAGAGCACAAGGGCCTGCGCACTTAAGCTTAAGTGCGCAGGGCCCGTGCTTAAGTGCGCAAACCAGCTAGGGTTTCACAAAACTATGTCTTAATTACATATTAAGTCCTTCAACTATCAAGCTATACAATAGGCTATCAAAAGTCTCTAATCTGGTAACTGTGGTCTCAATATAACCCAACAGAGCCATTGGTTATAGTGAACTAGGACTGCGGTACGTACGCATGCTCATCACCGTGCTCGTAGTGCTGGTAGGTTTCCCCTACGTATGAATGTTTAACATTTGATTCATAGCACGGCTCGTTCAGGTCTGGCAACAATGGTTTTTTGTAACCAGACACAACCTATTGAGAATAAGGAATACCTGCTGGTTGAGAATCAGGAATACCTGTCGTTTCGTGAGAATTAGGAATACCGGATTCATCGAAAATATTAGGCCACCATGACATTTTGGAGAAAAAAATATTAGCCCACCGTAAAATTGAAAGAAGAAGAAAAAAGAAACGATCGGAAGAAAAAATGAAGAAGAAAGGAAGGGAAGAAGAAGAAAAAGAGGAAAATATTCAACTTTGGTTAATAGGGTGTTTGGGATTGAGTTTCAAAACAACTTATTGACTTATTGGTTTTTCTAAGAAGTCAATAAGTCAATAAGTTGTTTGTGTAACCCAAAAGTACTTTCTTTTAGCTTTTGGGTTTTAAAGGTGGAAAAACTATTTTTGAGAAGTTAGAAATCCTGGCTTTTGGCTTTTGAAAAAAAAATTACAAATCTACCACCCATACAACCAATATTCACAATAAGTTAAGCGAAACACTTACAAAAACAATCTATTGACTTTTTGACGTTTCTCATCCCAAAAGCTAATCCAAACACTTTTTTTAAAAGTCAATTTTCAAAAAGTCATAAGCCAATAAGCATTTCTGACCAAAAGCACTTTTGCATTTCCAAACTCAATCTCAAACACCCTTTAAATACGTCTCGTATTGGTCTATATGGGGCATACAGGGTACAACTGACAATTGCTTTATGTTACATTGTACCGGACATCGTGCCAGTATGTGTGACATCCGGCAAAAACCGACGTGTTTCCGTACGTAATTAGTATGTGTAATTAACAATAATTAAGTGCAATTCTAAATTAATTGTATTAATTTAGCCTTTAGAGAATAGCAAATTCCCCATATGATGCATAGGAATGCATTTGTTTAATTAAAAGCACGATGAAATCGCATGCGAATAAACTTGTCCAGAACGGACGTTGGTGATTACCTGATAATAATTAATTAACCGAAAACGATCCCGAACACCCAGGATATAAAATAAAGGATATTTTTATGAAATATTATGTGTTTTGGAACTCCAAAACCATTAATGGAATCTCCAAACACATATCTCCCGGTAACGAATAAAGTGCGTGTCCGCACCCGGTATGCGTAAAACTTATATTTTCACCAATGAAAGCCTAAATAACTTAACAACACTTAAAATAGACTATGTTTAAAGGTTATTTGTGGCTATTATAATATCCAAACATCGTGTAATTAAAAACCGATTAAAGCCGAACCAATTCCTAACTAGTGAGGATTAAACTAACATGTGACACAAAAAAAAAAAGGAATGTGGGCCCCTAAGCCAAGAACATGCCGTCCACCTCATATCTTCCCATATCTCTTACTTGTTTCTTACAAGCATTAGCAAAATGATGGTTCTTTAGACATGGCATTTTAAATATAATACTAGATTGTGTACTAGACACAATCCTACACCATTTTATGAGATCACAACACTACTATTTATAAAATAACTTCATTTCCTCATCCCTTTGTGATACCTACGGCCAAGCATTCAACATCCACCCATATTCAATTTTCAAACTTTAAGCTACAAAAGAAATCAATCCTAATTCACCTCTAAAATCAAAGTGTGTTTCAAGCTTGGAGCTTAATCCTTTGGAAGAACACACTAAAACCCCATCCATACCAAGTGTTTTTATCTTCCCTAGCCTTGTGCTAGTTGTAAGTGTTCTTGATCTTGTTTTTGTTCTTGAAAGTTTATGTTTTATTTATTTATTTATTTAGAAGCAAGTTGTACATGAGGTTTTTGACATGGTTTTAAAGATAAGATATAATGTTTTTTAAGCAAGATGGAGGATCTAAAAAGGGTATATGGGTCATGGGTTTTTATTGGTGATGTCGTATTGCTTTTGTAAGTTATAAAAGTTCACATACACATGTGTATCTAAGTATTGTTTGTGAATGTAACTTGAATACACTTAAAGGTGGTTTCGATCATCATGAAATGGCTACCTAAAACTAAAAATGAGGTTGAACATGTTAAGAAATGAACAATATAAAAGCTACATAATCAAAGTTTACTAACTTTGAAAATACAAAGATGGACTTAATACACTAAAAAACACTTACTAGTATCCTTAATATTGACAATTTGGTCTATACATAATGTTGAAACATTGTATAAATCTATAATGAAAAAGTAGACAAAATAAAGTTTACTAGTTTAGTAAAACTTGTCACTTTTGAAAGCCTAGGGATAAAAATGTAACTATTAAAAGTTAAAGTTGCGATTTGGTAACTTTAAAAGTTAAAGGTGTAAGATGTCATTTTAAAACTTAAGTCTAAAATTGTGACTTTGTAAAGTTTAGTGTTAAAGTGGAAGGATGTACTTCCCAAAGGTTTGTTATGAAAAATAATTGCAAGACTCACAAAATTGTATTTATGTATAAAATGTTATTTTTATAAAACAAGATTTTATAAAAATAAAATTACCAAAGATGTTTTCAAAACAAAAACTAAGGTTTTTATTACAAAAATTGGTAATTTAAAGACTTGGTAAAAATTGTATAAAAATGAACATTTTTATATCTATGAGAATATAAAAATGTTGGAGCATTTTAATGTTGGAAAATAACCAAGTATTGGTATCTAAAAGTCTTGAGAGATACAAATGTTGTATTAGAAATTTCCAAAGTAAAATATGTAGAAATTAGTAGTGATTAATTTCAAAGAAAACATATCGTTGGAAAAAAAATAACAAACTATATATGTTGTAAAGTAGGAAAAATGATATCACGACGTGAAGTAATCATTCCTACAAAAGCGTATAAGAAAACTTATATTAAATGTGATGCGAAAAATATATAAGTTGACTAATCGGACATGAACGTATTGTGTTACGACGAGTTATCGAACAAAAATGTGAATCAGACGAATAAGTATATATCGTATAACTTCCTACAAGATACATATATATGTTATTGCGTCGAATGTGAATAATTATTCTAAGAGTGAATGCGATTATGCGAATGTGAAATATATATTTATGAAAAAATATATATAAGAATAATTATGGGTGAAAATGTATACAATACTTTCCTAAGTGTTAGAAATTATTCGTGGGAGAATTAATGTAAAATAAACTTTAAATATTATATATTTAAATGAAAATTAAGTATGAAAACTTAATAGTTGTGAAATGTAACCTCGAATAGACAAGAACCTAGTATATTTATTTAATGGGAAAATAAATATACGGTAAAGTGAGTCGAGACGAATGTTGAAAATGAAATCTCGATCGGCAAAATCCTAGTATATTTATTTAATGGGAAAATAAATATATGGTAAAGTGAGTCGAGTCGAGTGTTGTGGATGAAATATCGATCGACAAGATCCTAGTATAATTATTTAATGGGAAAATAATTATACGGTAAAGTGAGTCGAGGCGAGGGTAATGTATCGTGAGTTAATTAATACGGAAATATAAGTGTAACTTATATCAAGGGTAATCCATCACCAACAATCCTAGGACATATGTTTAATTAAATAGGGAATTGTGGCTAATAGTGGTGTTGGGGGTTGGGTGTACAACTTGCCGGATAACACGCGCTAAAGACTTAGTGACTTATACGCACTAGGACGTTCATATGTGCTTGACCTCGGACTTGTTATTCCCTGCTAGGTGATTGCACGTTGTACTTCAGGTGAGTTTCACGGCCCCTTTTTACTGTTTTGATTGGGGGAAAGATATGTTTGTCAAATGTTGTTACATGTAAAAATGTTTTTAAATGCTAAAATGTGATGAGTGGCATGATGAGTACTTGGGTTTTGTTGTTTGTACACCACTCGGGGTGAGTCATCGCTATTGTAACCATTAATTCAGGGATATGAAACCGAAGGAATATTTGGATAGTACTATTGGTGCCTGACAAGGCCCACCCCTAATCGATAGCGTCGATTATGCAACTGTGTATGCCAGGGTGCACGTATTCTGAACTAAGTTGTTATTTTCCGAGGAACAATTTCTGCTCGCGGGGCATTATTATTAGTCTTGGTTTGGTTATGGGCTCAAGGGATTGCTCGTCATCGTAGTTTTGTAGGAGCTAGCTACTCCTTACAAAGGCCACAAATTGTGTTTGTTCCGCACATGTTGTTGTTAAAATGTTGTTGTTATGGAACTAAAACCTGTGAACTCACCAATATGTTATATATTGACATATTTTTAAACATATCTTTCAGGTAACTAAGTGCTGAATAGATATGAGGCTATTGCGGTGGAAATATGGGATGTCAGATACTTGTCGGGGTTTCACCAATATTTTCCATTGGGTTGGGACTTAGATGGAAAAACCCATGTGTATGAAACTGGTTGTTTGTGGTTTTGTGAAATGATGTAACGAGGTACTCACTTTCGACATCTTAATAAAATAATTTTTTCTAACTAAATATGGTTCATGTTAATCTTGACTTTGATATGCTTTCGAGCGTTGCGCCACGTGTTTCCGCCATTGGCGTGGTGTGACAGTATGCCTCGTATAGACCAATACGAGGCATATGACACCAATCATTGGTCCTTTGAGTCTGTACCAGGTTGACTGAAAAGGGTCACGTGAACCCTGTATACATCGTATTGACCAATACGAGGCATATAGGGTTTCTTTTTTTTGTCAGGCTGCTGTCTGAATGGGAGACAATAAAGCAAGTATGTCTCGTATAGAGCTATACGAGGCATAGTTCGGATGTCAATTTAATTTTTTGGGGTGTCCAAATAGTATCACCCTTTATATTTACATCTCTCCATAGATCTCTAAAAAATACTACACAAGGTTTCGGAAGACGAGATAGAAATATTGAGAAGTGGGAAGATGAATTGGGGCTGCACTTCTGGGAAGGAGTTTACAGATGCCCATGCGACTGACTTCAAGGGTAGGTCAAGGCCAAGTTTACTAATTTCATGTAAATTGTTGTGTTATGTTGGTTAATTTCCGATCAATTACTAAATATTTGTGAACATTTTGATTAAGTTTTAATCTATTTATCTATCTATCTATCTATCTATACATCTATTAATATATATAAAAGAATTGAACATTGCTGACGTGGCGTGCAATGGTGCCTTCATCCTCTCCATGAAACTGCCATGTGGCATCATAATTGAAAGCTTTTAATGTTTTTGGAATTATTTCCTATTTTTAATTAAAAAAAAAGATAAACATAAAACCCTAAATTTATCTCTCTATCTCTCAATTCTCAATTACTAAAATTAAATTGAGTTATTTTAGGGAAAAAAAAATTAAAAAAAAAATTTTAAATTTTCTCTCTTATGTTCCTCCCATAATTTTTAAACGTTAATATCTTTTATATTCGAGATTTTTTAAATAAAAAATTACACCAAATTAACGGGCGTTTTATTATCTTTCCAACGAGTATCATAGTGCTATATAAAAAACGGAGAAAAAAACGACTATTTTTTGTGGGGTTATGTTCATACAAAAAAAAAAAAAAAAAACACACAAAGTGTTTAGGTTATTCATTAATCATGTTTTTTTCTTTTAAACCAGGTTCTTATCTACGATGTTGAAATTCAGTCCAATCGCCATGCTATTATTGGAATTTTACTCTTCTAAAGATGGATAGGTATACTTCATCAAGAGAAGTTAGGAGAACGAATCACGTAACACTGCAACACATGGTGTCACCTTATAACAATGTTATTTTTTTATTTATTTAATTACAAGAGTAATAATTATTACTATTAGTATTAATATTATTAGAATTGTTATATTTTTCAACCCCCATCATGAATTCTACATCTATATAAGTCAAAGTCAAATTGTAACATATTTTAAATTACGTGAAGATGATTATATGTTGAAGGTTATTCTTTTAATACTGTATTATGTTTAATATGGTTTATGCTTTTTATTTTTTTAACTTTTTAAATAAATGTTTTTTAACTAAGATTGATTATGTTTAAGTTATTTACGCTTTTCGTGATTTGAGTTTTCTTCTTTTATCATTTTTTATTAAATCATATTAAATTTTTCAACCCCGGGATCTTCCCGGGGTAATCAGCTAGTCTATACATATAATAAACCAAAGCCATTTTAATGACATGACACTCAAAGAGACATTCTCTTCCTTGAGTGTGCCATGTGTCATCCTATGTGGCATTGAGATATTTTAGGAAAAAATTAATTTAAAAACAAAATTAGATTTTTCACCCTTATGTTTTCTCCCATAATTTTTAAACGTTAATATTTTTAATATACGAGATTTTTTAAAGAAAAAAATTACACCAAATTAACGAGCGTTTTATTATCTTTCCAACAAGTACCATAGTGCTATATAAAAAATGGAGAATTTTTTTTGTGAGGTTTTGTTCATACAGGAAAAAAAAACACAAAGTGTTCAGATAAATCATTAATCATGTATAGACAAGTCACTAATTATGTTTAAATAAGTAAATATGGATTTTTTTTTCAACCAGAGCCGAATAGGTTAATAGAGTTATACGTTGTTTTAAGTTAGGTATCAATATTAGTATGTTAGAGTTGTACATTTGTTTAGTCTTTAGGATAGGTGTTAATATTAGAGTTACATTAAAGTTCTAAATTCTTTTAGGCTAGGTGTTAGCATTGGAGTTGTACATTGTTAATTTGTTTTAGGTTAGATATTAATATTAGAGTTATACATCAGTCTATTTCATATGTAAAATTGGTGTATTATATTAAATTTCTCAACCCGGGATATCTATCTATCTATACATATAATAAACCAAAGCCATTTTAATGACATGGCACTTAAAGAGGCATTCTCTTCCTTGAGTGTGTCATGTGTCATCCCATGTAGCATTGAGATATTTTAGGAAAAAACTAATTTAAAAACAAAATTGGATTTTTCACTCTCATGTTTCCTCCCATAATTTTAAAACGTTAATATCTTTAATATACGAGATTTTTTAAAGAAAAAAATTACACCAAATTAACGAGCGTTTTATCATCTTTCCAACGAGTACCATAGTGCTATATAAAAAACAGAGAAATTTTTTTGTGGAGTTTTGTTCATAGAGGAAAAAAAGCACAAAGTGTTCAGGTAAATCATTAATCATGTATAGACAAGTCACTAATTATGTTTAAATCAGTAAATATGAAAAAAAAAATTCAATCAGAGCCGAATAGGTTAATAGAGTTATACGTTGTTTTAAGTTAGGTATCAATATTAGTATGTTAGAGTTGTACATTTGTTTAGTCTTTAGGAAATGTGTTAATATTAGAGTTACATTAAAGTTCTACATTCTTTTAGGTTAGGTGTTAGCATTGGAGTTGTACATTGTTAATTTGTTTTAGGTTAGATATTAATATTAGAGTTATACATCAGTCTATTTCATATGTAAAATTGATGTATCATATTAAATTTCTCAACTCAGGACGCTCCCGAGGTATAATCTAGTTTTATTAATAATTTGACAATCCAGACTGGGATATATGAAACTAGGTTCAACATAAAAAGGGTTAGAGTTAGTAGCCAAAATCGTCCCTGATGTTTGGGCACTTTTGCCACTTCAGTCCAAAACCCAAACCTTTTAAATCTGGGTCCTTCTACTTTACATTTTTTGCCACATTCGTCCCTGACACTAAACCTTGTTAATTTTAGACGTTAAGTCAGGGGTAATTTTGTCTTTTTGGGTTCCACCTTTTCAAAACCCCCATTTAAATTAGACTTTCATCACAAACCTCTTCATAACCCTTCAAAATCGTCCTTAAACTTCAACTTCGATCATATAACCTGATACTAGCCCACCATCATCCACCACCGGTGACCACTACTGAACCAACCATTGCTTCTGAGACTATGACGAGCCACCACCGATCTGTAACATTTCGCATTTAATAATGTCACGTTACGACAAGTTCTATTTTATAACTTACATTTAATTATTTTTTTGTAGCATTATATATATATATATATATGAATTTATAAAAATAATAATAATAATAATAATAATAATAATAATTAGTTAACCTTAACACAACCAAACACACTCTAACCCAACATTAATTTCCAGCCTTAACCCAAAGAAACCCAAAGAGTGTCACCCGGCCCAAGTTTTAATCAAAAAAAATAAAAGGTCCAGCCGGTTTCTTTTTCCCTTTTAATCAAAAAAAATAACCAAGGTCCATGTTTCTATTGTGATTAGATTAGGAACTTTAGGTAACCACACCTTCTTGTAATGGATTAGATTAGGAACTTTAGATATTTAGCATTCTTGTATATTGGACTTGTTAAATGGCCATATTGTTAGCAAGATTAATTATTGAAGTTATATTTTATTGATTATCGGCATATTAAAGAGTTATTATCATTGAATTTGATCAATTGATTACCAAATTACACGTTTAACATCACAATTGATACCAAAATTAAACATTCAAAACCATTAACAATTATACAATCCATCAATCCAATATATAAATTGATCGTCCCCAAGGCATAACAACTCGCTCATAATTCTTTCTCAACCCCCAATTCTTCATTTTAAGCTCCTGTTCTTGTTAAAAAGTTCGCACTTTGACTTTTTGGCTTGACCGATCATTCTTAAACAAATCAGCTTTGTAAGTACGATTATTATGTTGGGTTTTGTTATTCGGAACCTACACAACATTAACCCCATGATTAATTGGGTTAATGTTGTGTAATTCGATCGATTGTAAAATCTAGGGCACGTATTCAAATTTTGGGGAAGAACACATTCAGGCTGTTTATATTTATTTTAAACCAACAACATCCAAACACAACCACTGGCTTGGACCAGATGGTTGTGTCTGGTGCCCTATACACGAGCCACCCGGGTTCGAGTCCCGCGGGTGGCGTCCTTTGTCCTTTATTTTTGTTACAAATCAAATACTTATATATTTATTACATTTAATTTTATAAATTCGTTTTTAATTATCAAAATCCTTTTATAAATTCTAAAAAAATTACTTTTAGTTAATCTGATATAAATGCTTCACCTACAATTTTTAGTTTTCAAAAATAAATTTATTTAATATATATAATAAATAAATGAAGTTTATTCCATTTTATTTACAAAAATCTATAAAAATATCAAAACAACCTTATTAATTTCTACAAAAATTATCCTGAGTTTGTACAATGTTAAACTTTACTGAAATGATTTTTAATTTTGAAAAATCATTTATTTTATATTTTTAATCAATTTTTGTTAGTTTTAATCATAATTAAATCATAATAAATCCAATTTTTAATATTTTTGCACCAAAATTTTATACAAATTATTTCTGATTATTTGGAACAGAAATATGAATTTTAAACTTATAATTCTTTAAATTTTAATATTTTTAAATATTAAAGTTAAATTTTGACAATTTGTTATAAATAGAATTAATATTCTATTTTAAAGAAAATAATTTTATAAAAATTATTTTATTACTTTAAACACATTATTGTGATTATCTTAAATTAAAATTCTTATAAAAAAATTTTGGTTATTTAATTACTAATATTCTCTCAATTATCAAACAATTTTCATAATAATCAAACAAGCATTTATCCCCAATTCGAAGCCCTAGAAACTTATACATTTGTAGACTTGATAGACTTAGACATATTTATTACCTTATTATAGGGTGATACTTGACATATTTGGGCAACACACTATTCTATTTATCAACAAATACAACATTTTGCTAAGGTGAGTTTTACATAGCCCCTTTTCTATTTATCACCATTTTTGGGGTGAAACATGTTACAACAATATTTATGCAATTCAATCATCAATGTGTCTTTGTGTATTTCTATGTTGCATTATGTCTTGAACATGACTAGGGTAAGCACAATTCTAGCATAAACATTCATCAACCAAACGGTATACATTGATAGATCTATTGGACTGACAATCCCACCCGGATACGTGCCTCCTACAAAGGTTACGTGGGTGTTTGTTACTGCAATTTAAACGAGTGAACCATGAGCGTATGGGATGTACCACAATTACAACAGTCAACAAGGTTGATTATGCACTCGATTTACTTCTAGTATGTTTTCGCATATGGACTAGACTGCCATGACACATGAATTGCACAACAATTTTATTCTATTATCAAAACCTATGTAATTCTCACCAACTTTTGTTGACCCAAAATATTTTCAACTTAACATGTTTCAGGTTCTACTTGCTTGAGGATTTGAATTAATGCTTGAAGATGTGTGCATAGTTTTATTAAATTTGATGTATGAATTCTTGTAGAACAATTGTATGTAATTTATCTAAATCATATAATGAGAATTATTATTTACCATGAGCTACTGAACAATCATCAATACGTGACATCCCGATGTTTCCGCCATCGGTTGGGGTGTTACAGATTGGTATCAGAGCCATGGTTATAGGGAATTAGGTTATTAGAAAAATAATCTAGTCTATAACCATAGGATTTAACCAGTACTTGCTTCTTTTACTTGCTATTCTCTATCTTCCTTCTACTTCTTATCCCTACTTTCATCCCTACAAGAAGGTTGCTCTCCATCACTGGATCCACTCTTAGACTAATAAGACAAAACCCTCAGGTTTAACCTGAACCCCCTTGAGATCTCGTCGAAGTTCTAGATTTTAATAACGAACACGTGCAATCTGGAAGGGTGAACGCCTGTATTCTGAGTCTTCTGTCTAGGCTGGCATTGCGCATATATCCCAATCAGACGAGGGACCCGGATGCCTACCTGGGAATTCTCGGGATGAGTGTTCACTTATAGGATAAAGCATGTCTTCATAAGTTATAAAAATTTAGAATCTTTGATAAGTCAAACGTCTTCGTTTATTCGTTTTAATTAACGAATAAATGATTACATTCCTTATATAACCTCATTCATTTCACTGTGTCTCTTACAGATCATGCCTCCACGTCGCAGTGCTCGTCTTAACAGTGGTGAAAATCATGATGAAGGAAGTAGCAATCACAACCACAACCACGACACTAACCACAACAACAACAACAACAACAATAATAATGGTGTTGATGCCCAACTGGCTGCAATCATTTCTCAACAAATGGCACAGCAAATTGCAACTCTGGTTCCCAACTTACTAGCTCAAGTCATCCAGTTGAACGGCAACGGGAACGGCAACGGCAACGGGAATGGACACCACAACGAGAATGGACTTCCAGCCTGTACCCTTAAGCACTTTAACTCTTGCAATCCCCCAAAGTTCAGTGGAGAAGAAGGAGCTACAGGACTCCTACAATGGTTTGAGGGTATTGAGAATACCTTCATCAACAGTGAGTGCCCCAACAATTTTAAAGTCCGTTATGCCATGAGTGTTCTTCACAAACGAGCACTCACTTGGTGGAATGAAGAAAAACGCACTCGCGGAGCTGAAGCTGCACTAGCCTTAACTTGGGATCAAGCTAAAGACATTATGAAGGCAGAGTTCTGTCCTCGTAATGAAATTAAGAAGCTGGAAGATGAATTTCATGATCTTGCTCAAGACAGTGGGGAAAACCTTGCTTACAACACTCGTTTTCACGAACTTAGCTTACTGCTACCCCACAAGGTCACTCCCTTACCTATTGCAATCGAAAAATAAATTGGTGGTTTACCGATGCAAATTCAAGACATAGTGTGGGGAAGGAACCCTGCTACTTTGGAAGAAGCAAAGCGTTTGGCTGCCACCCTAACAGATAACCATGTGAAGGCAGGAACCCTGACTCGTAAAGGGGAAAAGAAAAAGGATACTTCCCAACCTGCCGTTGAAATCAAAACTGAGGCCTCAACCAACGGGAAGAACAAGGTCAGGAATTTTTCAATAGACACCACTGCCCCACCCACCAAGAAACAATACAATGGGAAGCTACCTAAGTGTGACACCTGCCAGTATCACCACCCAACTCAAGTACCCTGTCGACAGTGCACCAATTGTCAAAGGTATGGGCATCTTGCGGAAGCTTGTCGAATCCCTGTTACAAACGCTCTTGATGCTCCAAACAACCCCGCTTGAGACCCTTCAGCTACATGACAGCAAGTCCCACCAATTGAGAACAATTGTATGTAATTTATCTAAATCATATAATGAGAATTATTATTTACCATGAGCTACTGAACAATCATCAATACGTGACATCCCGATGTTTCCGCCATCGGTTGGGGTGTTACAGATTGGTATCAGAGCCATGGTTATAGGGAATTAGGTTATTAGAAAAATAATCTAGTCTATAACCATAGGATTTAACCAGTACTTGCTTCTTTTACTTGCTATTCTCTATCTTCCTTCTACTTCTTATCCCTACTTTCATCCCTACAAGAAGGTTGCTCTCCATCACTGGATCCACTCTTAGACTAATAAGACAAAACCCTCAGGTTTAACCTGAACCCCCTTGAGATCTCGTCGAAGTTCTAGATTTTAATAACGAACACGTGCAATCTGGAAGGGTGAACGCCTGTATTCTGAGTCTTCTGTCTAGGCTGGCATTGCGCATATATCCCAATCAGACGAGGGACCCGGATGCCTACCTGGGAATTCTCGGGATGAGTGTTCACTTATAGGATAAAGCATGTCTTCATAAGTTATAAAAATTTAGAATCTTTGATAAGTCAAACGTCTTCGTTTATTCGTTTTAATTAACGAATAAATGATTACATTCCTTATATAACCTCATTCATTTCACTGTGTCTCTTACAGATCATGCCTCCACGTCGCAGTGCTCGTCTTAACAGTGGTGAAAATCATGATGAAGGAAGTAGCAATCACAACCACAACCACGACACTAACCACAACAACAACAACAACAACAATAATAATGGTGTTGATGCCCAACTGGCTGCAATCATTTCTCAACAAATGGCACAGCAAATTGCAACTCTGGTTCCCAACTTACTAGCTCAAGTCATCCAGTTGAACGGCAACGGGAACGGCAACGGCAACGGGAATGGACACCACAACGAGAATGGACTTCCAGCCTGTACCCTTAAGCACTTTAACTCTTGCAATCCCCCAAAGTTCAGTGGAGAAGAAGGAGCTACAGGACTCCTACAATGGTTTGAGGGTATTGAGAATACCTTCATCAACAGTGAGTGCCCCAACAATTTTAAAGTCCGTTATGCCATGAGTGTTCTTCACAAACGAGCACTCACTTGGTGGAATGAAGAAAAACGCACTCGCGGAGCTGAAGCTGCACTAGCCTTAACTTGGGATCAAGCTAAAGACATTATGAAGGCAGAGTTCTGTCCTCGTAATGAAATTAAGAAGCTGGAAGATGAATTTCATGATCTTGCTCAAGACAGTGGGGAAAACCTTGCTTACAACACTCGTTTTCACGAACTTAGCTTACTGCTACCCCACAAGGTCACTCCCTTACCTATTGCAATCGAAAAATACATTGGTGGTTTACCGATGCAAATTCAAGACACAGTGTGGGGAAGGAACCCTGCTACTTTGGAAGAAGCAAAGCGTTTGGCTGCCACCCTAACAGATAACCATGTGAAGGCAGGAACCCTGACTCGTAAAGGGGAAAAGAAAAAGGATACTTCCCAACCTGCCGTTGAAATCAAAACTGAGGCCTCAACCAACGGGAAGAACAAGGTCAGGAATTTTGCAATAGACACCACTGCCCCACCCACCAAGAAACAATACAATGGGACGCTACCTAAGTGTGACACCTGCCAGTATCACCACCCAACTCAAGTACCCTGTCGACAGTGCACCAATTGTCAAAGGTATGGGCATCTTGCGGAAGCTTGTCGAATCCCTGTTACAAACGCTCTTGATGCTCCAAACAACCCCGCTTGAGACCCTTCAGCTACATGACAGCAAGTCCCACCAATTGAATGATGTTTACTTTCTCTTTAATTCTATGTATTGACACTTTTGATTCAAGTAATAAAATCAAGTATTATCATAACATCTGTGTGCATACTTGTTTGAATGTGAATTAATTGCTATATCTACTTGCTTACTTGTACAACAATTAGTTGACTACCAAACGACCTACTTAACGATTGGTAGAGGTCATCATGTCTTTCCAACAGTCGGGAGAGGCCCTACCACCTGCTCAACGACTGGTGGGACTATCAGACCTGCTCAACAATCGGTAGAGTCATAAAAAGACGCAAAACCCTAATGTAAGGTAAATTAATAATTACGGTCCGGAACGTAATCATGAATTTACAGGTACGTTAAGGTAGTGTGAAATTTTATCAAGGTTTTCAGTAGTTGACCAATTGCAAACCTGGTATTTTCTTTAACTTCGGGACGAAGTTCCTAAAAGTAGGGGAGACTGTAACATTTCGCATTTAATAATGTCACGTTACGACAAGTTCTATTTTATAACTTACATTTAATTATTTTTTTGTAGCATTATATATATGTATATATATATATGAATTTATAAAAATAATAATAATAATAATAATAATAATAAAAATAATAATAATAATTAGTTAACCTTAACACAACCAAACACACTCTAACCCAACATTCCCTCTTAATTTCCAGCCCAAACCCAAAGAGTGTCACCCGGCCCAAGACCTGAGCCCACTAGACCTCGGCCCAACCCCACCTCCCTTTTTCCCGTTTTAATCAAAAAAATAAAAGGTCCAGCCGGGTTTCGAACCGGTGACCTTCCAGACACACACACCACGCCTCAACCACTGCTCCATGTTACCTATTGTGATTAGATTAGGAACTTTAGGTATTTAACACCTTCTTGTAATGGACCTGTTCTTCTTCCCTGTTAGCGATCAGCAGCAGCATTGAAGTTATATATTTATTTTTTTTAAATGGCCATATTAAGCCAAGATTAATTATCATTGACCTTTGATACGTGATTATCGGCCTATAACGAGTCTATTACACGTTTAATCCTCATCAATTGATACCAAAATTAAACATTAACGCGTCAACCATTAACAACGGGTCAAACCTTGCCAATTATACAATCCATCGATCCCCTATATAAATTGATCGTCCCCAAGGCATAACAACTCGCTCATAATTCTTTCTCAACCCCCAATTCTTCATTTTAAGCTCCTGTTCTTGTTAAAAAGTTCGCACTTTGACTTTTTTGGCTTGACCGATCATTCTTAAACAAATCAGCTTTGTAAGTACGATTATTATGTTGGGTTTTGTTATTCGGAACCTGCACAACATTAACCCCATGATTAATTGGGTTAATGTTGTGTAATTCGATCGATTGTAAAATCTAGGGCACGTATTCAAATTTTGGGGAAGAACACATTCAGGCTGTTTATATTTATTTTAAACCAACAACATCCAAACACAACCACTGGCTTGGACCAGATGGTTGTGTCTGGTGCCCTATACACGAGCCACCCGGGTTCGAGTCCCGCGGGTGGCGTCCTTTGTCCTTTATTTTTGTTACAAATCAAATACTTATATATTTATTTCATTTAATTTTATAAATTCGTTTTTAATTATCAAAATCCTTTTATAAATTCTAAAAAAATTACTTTTAGTTAATCTGATATAAATGCTTCACCTACAATTTTTAGTTTTCAAAAATAAATTTATTTAATATATATAATAAATAAATGAAGTTTATTCCATTTTATTTACAAAAATCTATAAAAATATCAAAACAACCTTATTAATTTCTACAAAAATTATCCTGAGTTTGTACAATGTTAAACTTTACTGAAATGATTTTTAATTTTGAAAAATCATTTATTTTATATTTTTAATCAATTTTTGTTAGTTTTAATCATAATTAAATCATAATAAATCCAATTTTTAATATTTTTGCACCAAAATTTTATACAAATTATTTCTGATTATTTGGAACAGAAATATGAATTTTAAACTTATAATTCTTTAAATTTTAATATTTTTAAGTATTAAAGTTAAATTTTGACAATTTGTTATAAATAGAATTAATATTCTATTTTAAAGAAAATAATTTTATAAAAATTATTTTATTACTTTAAACACATTATTGTGATTATCTTAAATTAAAATTCTTATAAAAATTTTTTGGTTATTTAATTACTAATATTCTCTCAATTATCAAACAATTTTCATAATAATCAAACAAGCATTTATCCCCAATTCGAAGCCCTAGAAACTTATACATTTGTAGACTTGATAGACTTAGACATATTTATTACCTTATTATAGGGTGATACTTGACATATTTGGGCAACACACTATTCTATTTATCAATAAATACAACATTTTGCTAAGGTGAGTTTTACATAGCCCCTTTTCTATTTATCACCATTTTTGGGGTGAAACATGTTACAACAATATTTATGCAATTCAATCATCAATGTGTCTTTGTGTATTTCTATGTTGCATTATGTCTTGAACATGACTAGGGTAAGCACAATTCTAGCATAAACATTCATCAACCAAACGGTATACATTGATAGATCTATTGGACTGACAATCCCACCCGGATACGTGCCTCCTACAAAGGTTACGTGGGTGTTTGTTACTGCAATTTAAACGAGTGAACCATGAGCGTATGGGATGTACCACAATTACAACAGTCAACAAGGTTGATTATGCACTCGATTTACTTCTAGTATGTTTTCGCATATGGACTAGACTGCCATGACACATGAATTGCACAACAATTTTATTCTATTATCAAAACCTATGTAATTCTCACCAACTTTTGTTGACCCAAAATATTTTCAACTTAACATGTTTCAGGTTCTACTTGCTTGAGGATTTGAATTAATGCTTGAAGATGTGTGCATAGTTTTATTCAATTTGATGTATGAATTCTTGTAGAACAATTGTATGTAATTTATCTAAATCATATAATGAGAATTATTATTTACCATGAGCTACTGAACAATCATCAATACGTGACATCCCGATGTTTCCGCCATCGGTTGGGGTGTTACCACCGATCCTACATTTAGAATAAAACTACCATTGCTTCTGAGACTATGACGAGCCACCACCGATCCTACATTTAGAACAATCCAACTAACAACAGTGGTCACAACCCTTGTCATCTTCACAGGTTATGGTTTATGAACAATCATCGATTAACCACCCTTGTTCCATATTATCAACCATAATCATCACCATTCTCTTTACACTCTAATTGTTATTTAACAAGAACGGGATTAAAACTTGATAATTTTCCTGGCTCGTTAGCTCCCTGGATTGCATCACCATCGGCTACTTGAACCATAATCAAAACCCTGCACCACCGCTACCATTGTCGACCATCTTAAACCCCTAAGCTCAACTGATTAAATCGGAACCCTAATCGAGCCGCCGCCGCCGTCATCTTGCTCGGACCCCCCTGCAAAATACCACCACAAGCCACCGTCCTTGTCTCTCTCTCTCCCTCTCTCTCCCTCTCGCTCTCCCCCTCCCTCCCTCCCCCCCCTCTCTCTCTCCCTCCCCTTTCCTCTCTCTCTCTCCCTCCCTCCCCTCTCTCCCCCTCCCTCCCTCTCCCTCTCCCTCTAGGGTTTAATCGGGTAACAAGGTGTGGGTGTAATGTAGATAGGTGATGACGAAATGCATTGTTTGGATCAGGGAATGTCTGATTTAAAGGGGATAACCCAAAAACACAAAATTACTCCTAGACTTAACGTCTAAAATTAACCGGGTTAGTGTAAGGGACGAATGTGGCAAAAAAAATGTAAAGTATAAGGACCCAGATTTAAAAGGTTTTGGTTTTAGACTAAAGTGGTAAAAGTGTCCAAACATCGGGGACGATTTTGGCTATTAACTCAAAGGGTTATTTTTTGTTACATAGTGCAATATTAACTGTCAAATGTCGGTGAATTTTTTTTTTTAAAAAAAACTTTGTCTTTGGTTCATGCGATCCAAAAAATATCAAATGGAAAAGCAATCCCACAAAAACACTCACAAAACTCCCACTATATATAGTTTACAACAGTGATGTAAATTTCTCTAATTTACATTCCGCATTATTATGACTATTTTTATCAGGTGGATAATACGTTATTAGGATCTTCAATATAAACATAGTT
This sequence comes from Ambrosia x helenae, assembly GCA_030844895.1. Lineage (NCBI taxonomy): Eukaryota > Viridiplantae > Streptophyta > Magnoliopsida > Asterales > Asteraceae > Ambrosia > Ambrosia x helenae. Next base: position 71,782,632 of record CM061234.1, read on the forward strand.
TGAACATTGTTAATTTTAGAAACCCGTCTCAGCGGATGAATACAATACTAGTTGTTTTCATTGTCGTAGATTAATATTGTAAATAAGTAACCAACTAAACTACCACCAACTTGAGCTGGTCTTGAAAATTATACATACAAGCCAGGTTCAAGCTTCAACTGGCTCGAGTTTTTTCTAGCTAATTCCAGCATTTTACGAACCACTGGCTACTTCAACAATACTAACTTTGATGTCTGTATCTATGGAAAACCATATTATATATACTGAAATACAACCAACATCCCTTGAAGCAAGAAATGTAAGTTTTTAATCATGAAATATAAACATTTTTTGTGTCTCTAATCATATGTTATGAAATACAACCAACCAACCATCCCTTGAAGCAATGAATGTAAGTTTTTGTTTTATCATGAAATATAAACATTTTTAGTATTTACTTTTATGCAATGCAATGCAATGCAATCATCAGCCCTCTTCCCCAAACTCTCTTGTAAATCTGTCATGTACTTCAAGATCGGATTTGCTTACAGTAGGTTTCTGTCTTGCCAACACTTTATCAAAATCTGTTCTTGATATTGGTGGCGGAATGATCTGAAAAACAATATCCCAATCCCAAACCCGATTTCAGTTTCAAAGTTGATAACAACATTTTATTTTTTGCATTTGTTCATACCTTTGATGCTTCGCCACGAGTTGCTAGATCCTGCATAGTTATCTCAATCGCGCCAGGCTGACGGGGTCCACATGGCACCCAAATGTCATCGGATTTTTTTATGAAGAACATTGCATCTTGTGTTTTACGTACAGGTTCAAACAGGACTTCATTTACCTACAAATGGGTTGATTTGGGTTATGCTTTATCTCTCTCAATTTGATCAAATGGAATAAGCTAAAAATTGAATTTGATCAAATGGGTCATACAGATTTAATCACATCCCAAGTGTATTAATCAAATGTATATATAAAAAAAAAGACAAATCAAATAAAAATAACAAGTTATATTAACGTTATATGAATGAAGTTTAATTATTTTTGTAAAGTAATCATATTTACCGCATTAATTGCTTAAAGAATTCAAGTTTTGATAAAAACATACGCAAACAGCAATATCCGAACCAGAGAATCCCTCAGTTTTATATGCCAATTGCTCAAAATCACGATCAGTCAGGCTGTGAGGTGTATCTCCAAGGTGTACCTACTCACAAAAATTTAGCGATTCACATAATTAGTACAGAATACAATCACAGTCATCTTAATAACAAAAACACAATAAGCTGTTAGTAAAACATATATATCTTATTCCTTATATGATAGAGGTGCCAATTTTGACCCGTTTCCATATAAATATGGTCATTTTGGGTTGTATTTTATTTACAAAAGGTCAAATGGGTAAAATCTAAAAGCCTAACAAAAACTAAAACAATGTCATATGGATTTAAAGTCTACCAACAATCGGTGTTTAGATTCTTACAACCACCGAATTATCTATAAAATGAAGAAACAAATGTTGACAATTCAACCCAACCTGGCAACCTGACATGATTTGACCCGTACAGGTACTAAATAATACCCATTTACCTCGCCCACGTCCATTTTGCCAGTTTTCATTACACAACTCTGTTCTACATTCAAATGTGTTCATTACAAGTGTCTAATTAAAGCGACTGAAAATCTAATGTTACCTTAAACATGTGCTGTCTTGCCTTAAGATCTGGTAGAGGAATATAAATCCGCTTATCAAATCTTCGCCTAATGGCCTGTAAATCACTTCGTGTTAGCAGTCAAAATTTTGAAAAAATAAAATAAACAGACAAACAAACTTAATGTCCAAAAATGTGACCTGGTCTAATGAGTATGGTGTGTTTGTGGCTGCAAGAACGAGAACTTTCTTATCATCATTCCCAACTCCCTGAAATAAACACAAACAATATTTTGGGCGTAACTAATAACTCTGGACAAAGAGATTACTGTCATATCTAGAGGTGGCAATTATGTTATCATATTCAACGCGCACACTAATTAATTATTAAAAAAACTTATGACAAAAAGTGTCTATGGTCAACCCAACCTGATCAGCGACCCGTTTTAACATGTATCTAAGATTACAGGCTTAGACCCATAACCTACGCGTCCATTTTGCCACCTCTAGTGTTATCTAAACATAAATTTGGTTGAACATATCAAAAGTTTCCAAAGATGTAATAAAATGCATATAATCTGATAAATCATTATGATAAAAGAAAAACAATAACATATTATTAAGGAAGTAATACAATTTTTATGATCATATTTGACACATAAACTGATTATATATACAACAACAACAACCGTACCCAGGAAATCCCACAAATAGCGACGCTATTAGTAGGGTCTGGGGAGGGTAAGATGCAGGCAAACCTTACCCCTATCTCAACTCAAGAGTGTTTCCAAAATATCCATTCCCTATATATGTGTATATATATATATAAGTAGACAAACACAAAACACTAAAAAAGTAGTGAATGCATAACATAATATGGCACAAAAGAAACTGATTATATATAAAAAGTTAAAACGTTTTGAACTGTGAGGTCATCAACCCACCCTAGCCCGTTTCAACACAAAGCTAAAGTTATCCATTTTTTGACCCATTATCTTCTAACCCACACGTTTTGCCACCTCAGCATTAACATAACAAAAAGTACCTGCATTTGGACCAGAAGCTCGGTTTTGATACGACGCGATGCTTCACTCTCATTGCCTTCACCACGTTGACCAACCAAAGAGTCAATTTCATCAATGAAAATAATCGAAGGTGCACTTTCTCGAGCCATTTGGAATAAATTTGAAACTAATTTTTCACTTTCTCCCATCCATTTTGAAACCAAATCTGAAGAAGAAATGCTGCATGAACTCATATATGAGACTTTCGATACATTTTGATAGATACTTGGCACGAAAATGTTTGATAAAGCTAAACACAAAGAATAGTTATAACCTAACAAAACCATTCAAATAAAAAAGGCTACCACCCAACCCAAATTAGCCACTGAATCATTATTGTTATAAGAATACCTGAAGAAAGTTGAGTCTGCTTCAGTTGCCACAGCTTTAGCCAAGTAGGACTTTCCAGTTCCAGGTGGTCCGTATAATAAAAAAGCTCTCCATGGCCTTCTCTTCCCTTGTTATAACAGAAAATCAAACGTTAACCTCGCTCGTGTCCTCTAAAATAGTCTAGTCTAACATCAAAAGCACCCTTTAATTTAATGATGTTAAGATATTCAAATCTTGTGAAACAAAAGCAGCAATAACATAGATATCTTGTAGTGACAATATCTGCCTGCCTGCACAAGCTAAGCTAAAGCTAAATAAAGGGCTTTGTTTTGTTTCACACAAAAATGAAACATATTACTATTACATATATGATCATATAACTATTAGTCAGTCTTACGCCTAAACGCTCTCTAAAAATTCATGTTCTAACTAACTAACTAACTAACTTGTAAAGTAGAGCAAACCACAAAGTAACCAAGGAAGGAAAAACTGACATACAAACAAACAAAAATCAAACTAACTAACCAACGAAAAACTGTGGGAACTTGACGGGCAAAATCACCGCCTCCTGCAGCGCTTGCTTAGCACTCTGAAGCCCTGCCACATCATTCCACTTCACATTCGGTTTCTCCCTAATAATCGCAGAATTAAGCCCTGATCTAAGCTTAGTCTGGTCAGCATCCTCGTCATCACCCTTCTTGTTGGATTTGGGCCTGGTTGCAACCCCCCCATCGGTCTTAGCCCCACCACCCTCAAGCACCGCCCTGATCTCCTCAGCTCTCCTTAAATAATCAGTAAACTTTTGGGTGATCGCCTCTTTAAGTTTAGGATTCTTTTCATACTTCAAATGGGTCTTGAAATATTCCAAGGCGTTCATGTAAAGTGTAAAGGCCTTTGCATAATTCCCAGCTGTGTCTTCTTCTACCGCCTGCTTTACGTACGCGATTGCCTGTTCCTTAAAATTGCTATACATCTTCTGTTCAATCGTATTACTTACTCCAATTGTATTGATTATTGATTGAAGATTAATTTATTTATAGGTCAACGTTGGGATGGTGAGATCAGAGATGTGTATGTATGTGTTTTGGTTTGGTTAATGAATATGTGATTTGGGGTGTTTCCAGGTAACTGTCTTGTTTGCCTGTTATCAAATACTTGCACACAGGGTCAGGAATGTTCTATGATTCAGGCGTGGCTTAACTGTTTTATGAAATAGGTTGGTTACTATTGAATATTAGGTTTATTATTATGAGCCCACGAGCCCATTTAGGTATCTAGGGTTTGAACTTGTGAAAAATCATAGACAGGGCGGCGTGCCGCCACTACCGCCGCCGCCCTGTCCGGCCATCGTTCGTATTGTTGTTCATCTCTTGTTTATTTTCTTTTTATTTATCGTTCTAAATAAAGTCCCACTCTCGGTACTGTAGTCCATCCGGTATTCCAGCCACAAATCTACGATCACCGGCCTCAAGTCGATTTCAATCTTGGTATGTGTATTTGCATTGCCTGACATCATCAAAACAGATTTGGTTTTATTATCTTTTTATACAAGGGTTTGCTTGAGATTTTATCCATTCCATACCATTCAAATTTATCAAACCATCTTCAAGTTTATATTAGTCCTTTTTGTATTCTTTCAAAACCAACTCTCTCACCCTCTGTTTTCATTACCCCATTCAATTTTCTTGAATAATATTCATTATATTATCTTCCTATTTCATATTCGAATTAATTAACGGTCTTGGTTCATTAATCCACCACATCAGTTCTCTTTATTCTCCTTCTATCTTTGTTTTGAGATTTATTTTTTCTTACTCTTTTTTTTAGTCTTATTTAGACCCCAAGTGAGATTTATATTATTCTTACTCTTAATCTTCAACAGCCCACTCACGTTCGCTCATTGGTTTCCTTCGATAATAATCGTCAATAAATTGGTTCGGGCCTTCAATTCCTTTTTCCTACTGCTCGTTATCCTTGAAACACAATCCACTGTTTAGTGGTCTCTCTTTCGAAGATTGCCGCTGACCACGATCACCGGCCTTCGCCACCTGGTGTCGATTTGTGTTTCTTTTTCTTTCACCCCCTACTTCCATCTTCTTTCTAGCCATGGCCGACAAAGACAGAACCGTTGCTTTGTTACAATTTTTACAAATTGTGTTTACTCGAGAAACCACGAGCCGAAAACTTGGGAAAGTTGTTGAATGATGTAAATTCAAAGTATCTTAACACCATTTTCTTCCTGTCCAACAGTTTGGTTACTATGCCTTGACCATGGACAAGCTGCTGACCTTTTGTGGGATTATGGTCCTTCACCGCACCCTTTCAGAACTATGGGATCGATGATATTGAAGAATACGGAGGAAATCTCAAGCAACTTGTGGATTTTTTGGCAAAATTTAAGACCTACAAATGAAGAGACCTAAGATGGAGAGTGGGGACTAGTTTTCTCTTATTATTATTGTCATTTGTTTTACGTTTTTTTTATTGTTTTCCAGTCTGAGTGTTCGATTCTCTACCGCTCTAACTGCGGGGGAGTATTGAATATTAGGTTTATTATTATGAGCCCACGAGCCCATTTAGGTATCTAGGGTTTGAATTACATTCTCTATATATTGTAATCCATTATTCAGTAATGATTAATTCAGTATTCAATTATCTTACAGTTACCAATATATATTTTTATTAATGGGGTGGTGATCCATTAAAACACCTTAGTTGTTGAAGGTCTTATGTTTAAGTCCCACAGACTACATGATTTAAAAAAAACTAACCTTTCAAAAAAAAAAAACCAATATATATATTTGCTATATGAGAGAGAGCCTATTGTATAAAGTATTCTTAAAATACAAAGTGTAAGAAGCAATTATGATCCTCCATCTGTGTTTTAATCAAAAACATCCAACATTAATTACCCATGTTAGTTTTGAGTGTCAGTTAAGAAAAGAAGGGCAAATTAGACAAATTGCCACTATAATAATTTGAATTTTTTTTAATAATCGCGCCCAAATCTTATTTATGTATAATTCTGGAATTCACAAAATTAAAATAACACAAAATCATACTCTCTGTAACAAAAAAAAAAAAAAAAAAACCAGAGCATTTCATCAAAACGACAAAAGATCAGTCGATCATAGAAGAATTATGGCTCCAAAACGCAAATCAAGTAAGCAATTGTTCATATTGTTACTTTTATTTTGATCGTATGACAATAAATTAAACAATCTCATTTGTGAACTGTAAAACCATAAAAAACGAACCAGGTGAAGGAAGAGAACGAAGAAACAAACTGAATCATGATAGGGCTTCAAAGGCAACTAATACAGGTATGTTTTAGATACGTTTTATGAAATTAGTAAACGAGTTTTTGATGATTTGAATGATGAACACGACGATATAATGATTTTTTTATGAAAATTGTAAAGGATCAGTTTTGATGAAAACAACTATATGATCATACAAGTAGAACAATCCAGGTGCGGAAATCCTAGATTGTATACAAAATGATATAGATCGAATCAGACAAGATCAATTACCTTTTCAATCATTATTTCATTCATAAACATGTTAAATTTGCTTTACAATTTGGTTTATAATGAAATAACACAAGTCTAGAACCTTCCTGAACTCTAGAGAGAATAAACACAAAACACACTCGACCAAATGACAAAAGTTAACATCTAAACAAAACTTTAAGCTTATATAGGCCTTCACATTCGACCTCTCGACTAGGTCGAATGTGTACCTTCGACCTATAACATAGCTCGAACAAACATAAGTCTTCTGAAGTCTTCGTTCGACCATCTCTATCTTCATTCGACCTCTCGTAAATCACCAAAACACATATATTGACAATCCAAAGCAACTAGTCACAATCCGTGCATCTACAAACTCCCCCTTGACTATTGCTTGGATTGTTGTCGTTGATAATCAAGTGTTATGTTCATCAGCTTAATCCGGCGAGCTGTTTTCTGCTCTTTGCTCAACACCGGTTCAGGTTTAGGTTTTGATGAACTTTTCTTCACTTCATTCACCTTCACATACTTACCCAATTTCTTATCAAAATCACACCTTGCGTTCACATCCCAAGCAAAACACAAACATACGACGCGATGATATTTCATTGCTTGCTCAGCATCCTTCTCTTCACAATAGATCGAATTATAGTAAAGCATGATGATGTCTTCGTATGAACAGTTGATAAGCCACATGGGATCAAATATGTGTATCTTTTTGTATTCTCCCCTATTGTCTTTCAGTAAGATGACGACTTCAGCAGTTCTCCAGTCATAATACCACAGCTGGATAGGCATCAAAGGAATATGTTTCAGCACAGTTGGTGGTTTATACTTTAAAGTTACCTTGTTCAGCCCAGTAATTGGATCAACTTCCTTATGAACTTTTCTGATTGGATACTGAGGCTTGAACACATTCCATCTCATTCTACTCTCTCTCGCCATTCTATCAGCAAAATAACCAACAACATGGTTATTAACAGATGCCCCACTCATTGTATGTCTACAAATATCTCGCACAGCCTAGTACGGTAACGTCTTGATATCATGAAATCTATGAAAATACAGAATTCCTTTCTCCTACTTTACAGCAACACATCGTAACTGTCTGAGATACTTCCAACCTAGAGCTCTACCTTTGAATAGCTCATTGTGATACTTGTAGAAACCTCCATGTACTTCTGTTTTTTTGTTAGTTAGCTTCTTTCTCTTTCAGTCTTTTCAACAAACTCTTCAAATCATCAGATTGTTGAACATTCGGCATCTGATTAGCATCATTCTTAAACACTTCATCAATAAACGTCTTACTTTTCTTTTCAGCAAGTTTTTCAGCTTGATCAAGAGATTCTTCAGAAAATTTAGGAATCACATCTTCCTATTATCTCTAAAATACTCAGGATACTCTTCACTTGTAATATCCTCTATTTCAATGTCTTCAAATACAGGCGTATCTCTATCATCAGAATGATTACCCGCATCCTTTTCAGGAACGTCATGAATCTCATTGTCATTCATTAATTCTTTAAGAGATTTTCCTATCTGTTTTGCCAATCCTTCCAAAATCTCTTTGGCAACTGCTGCAGAAACTTCACCATCCTCTAAATCAGGATTATTATATTCCAATTCAAACTTCATATCACCAGACTTAAAGATTTCTAGAAACTTTCCAGTCAGTTCAATAGTCCAAACATTCTGCATAAGCATCTGACGATACAAGTTCTTATCTTCATCTGATAAGGCTCTGATCTTCTCAGTCCAGAAAATACTATCATCATCAGTATTTCCACCAGGTGTCTTCTTCTTTGTGTAACTAGACTCACCTATATCTTTCTTATCAGACTCTCTTTTCTCATACCTGTACTTGTCAGTATCATCATCATCTTCATCAGAACTGCCATCATCATCACCTTTATCATCTTTCTTCGTACCATTCTTATCACCAGCATCATCAGATAAATCATCAAAGTCATCATCATCTTCATCATCTTTTTCTTTTTCAGAATCAGATGGTTCAAAATCAACCTGCTCCTCTTCTGGTTCTCTATCTTCTTCTTATTCTTTCAGTTGTGGAGCTTTTCCATACAAATCATCAATCATTTTCCTCAAATTCTTATTGGTTGATTTGATCTCTTTGTTTTCGTGCTATAAATACTTGATTCTTCGTGTATTCCTCTGTCCATGAGCTAACAACTTCTTGTTTTCTTTTTGAAGCTCATTAATCTTAGCTTCCAGTTCTTCTTGATTCTCTTGGGAGGATACAACAAACTTTAACATAGTTTCTTCATTCTTTTTCAGCTTCTCAATCTCCTGTTGTTGCTCATTAAAAGCTTTCATCATATCTGCTATTTTCTTGTTAACTACTTCCATAACATCACCAGAAACTGTAACTTGAGGTGAAGATGCCTCAGCAATAGGAGACTTTTTCTTCTGAAACTTCTTCAAAACATTCTCCAAAGTAGTTTCACAATCTGGAGGAGGATCCACTGATGTTTCTTGAACTGATTTCTTCTTTTTCTTTGCAATCGGGGATGTCACAGGTGTGGTAACTTTAGAACTTCCAATTTTAGGAATTTTTTTTCCCAACAATCAACAACTCCACTTCTCTATCCCTTTTCTTCTTAGGGTTATCTCTTTTAGCCATTGCTTTGAACTTAGGCTTCTTGATCTTTCCTCCAGCAACAGGAGATCCACCAAAGTCCAGATTATCAATTCCAAGATCAAGTTCTCCTTCTTCTACAACAATTGGACTCTTCTGTTGTTGATCTTCTATAGCTTTATTCAAACTCTCAATCTCACCAGCCTCAGTGGCCTTGGGCTTAGTGAATTTGATTTTTTCATTACCCGAATCCCATTCTTCCTCATCTTGAGTCTCTTCAGAATCTATCGACTCCTCATCAACAAGCATAGTCTTGGTTTTTCCAGTTTTCTTCTTTACAACACTCTTTTGCCTCTTAGGTTCAACTTCCACAACCTTTGCTTTTCCTTTTCCAGACTTAGCACCTTTGTTAATCACCTGTCGTTTTCTTTTTGCATTAGGATTAACTGGAAATAGAGGATCATCAATATTAGATTCACTATCAGCATTCCTTGCTTTGTTTTGACCTGGATCTTTGTAACCTGGATTGATCAAATGTCCAAACAAATTCTTGTGTGGAGGTCTTTCATTCTCTGGAACACCCTTATACCCTTTCATCTGGCTCAATGTGCTCAAGTTCATATGATGTTGAACTACAATTTACTTGGGATCTTTCTTCAAATTGGGATACTTCTTGTCAAATATCATTAGTAAGAATCTTGGATACATCAGGTACTTATCAGTCTTCAGTCCCTTCAATACTTCCATCATATGATTAAAAATCATTCCAGATACATTGAATGGCTTGTTTAAAATCAAGGCAACCACCAAAGAACTTATACTCTTCCTCATCACATCATAACCACCATGAACTGGTCCAAAAACATGCAAGATCACATGTGCTGGATACTTGAACTGTGGACACAGTTTGGCCTTGTGTAATAATCCATCTATGATAGGACCATTGTATTTCATTCTTAGAAATCACATGTAACACCCCAACCGATGGCGGAATCATCGAGGTGCCACGTAATGACGATTGTTCAAAAGCTCATGGTACTAAAATGTAAATATTTGATTATTGAATATTGTTTTACAACATGTGAAAATAAATACATGACAACAAAAATAAAGATAGTTGATTTTTTTAATCTAAGTCCAAAGTCCTATGTGAAGCGTCAAGCAGCTTATCCTGAAACATGCACGAAAATAAATTTTGTCAACATATGATGTTGGTGAGTACTACCTAGCTTTGTACATATAGTATAAGTTTTGAAAAGTAGTACAACTCATGTGTCTAGTATCACCAAGGCATTATGTAAATACGCAAGTAACCAAACAAGACAAAGATCAATGTAAAGTTGATAAGATGAAATTGATAATGAGCACCCTAACACGTGTCAAGTCTAAAAGAGCACCATAACATAAGTTATGTCTAAATGAGCACCGTAACATAAGTTACGTCTATATGTAAAGAGCACCATAACAATAGTTATGTCTAGATGTATGATTTTGTATGTAAGCTACGTTCATGTTCAAACATAAGCACAAAGATAATCAAGACACGTATATGAATTGTAAATGAATAAAAAAATGTATGTGTAAATGAATTTGCAAGTTTTGTATACTTGTGCATGAATCACCCCAAAAGTGTGAAAACGAAAAGGGGATAAGTAATACTCACTTTAGCAAGGTGGTAAGTCTTGTGGAATTGAATAAGTGTAATCCAACGTTGCCAAGTATCACCCTATGTATAAGGTAACAAATAAGTCTAAGTCTATCTAGTCTATAAGTATTTTCTAGGGTTTCGAATTGGGGATAAGTATTCGTTTGATTAATAAATTAAACGTTTAATAAATAAGAGAAATTTGATAAATAAATAAACAAAAGTGTTTTTGTAAATTTTAAATCAAAGATGGTCACAATATAAAGTTTTAAATGTGATAATAATTTTTATAAAATTATTTTCTTGAAAATGGAATATTTAATCTATTTATTTCAAATTGTCAAAATATAACTTTAATATTTAAAAATATTAAAATTAAAGAATTTTTGAATTAAAAATTGTATTTCAGTTCTAAATAAATAGAAATAATTTATATAAAATTTTGGTGCAAAAATATTGAAAAATGAATTTATTATGATTTATTTATGATTAAAACTAGCAAAAATTAATTAAAAATATAAAATGAACGGTTTTTCAGAAATAAAAATTATTTCTGAAATGTTTATTGCTATACAAGTTTAGGATAATTTTTGTGGAATTTAATAAAATTGTTTAGATATTTTTATTGAATTTTACAATTATAAATGAATAAACTTGTAATATTTATAATATATATTAAATAAATTATTGTTGAAAAACTAAAAATTGTACAATGAACTTTACCATTAGAAGATCATACAGTAATTTTTATAGAATTTATAAACCACTTTTAGTATTTAAAAACTTATTTTAAAAGATTAATACATTAAATATATATATATATATATATATATATAAGGGTAAAAAAAATTGTTGTTGGTTATGGGAGTCGAACCCGGGCCTCTGGCCGGTTCGAAGCTTTATCACAAGTGTGGCCACCAACTGAGCCACACCCTGAGAACGAGTTAAACTGGATTGATATTAATTATAAAGGTTAATTGATTGAATCCTTAAATGTTAGAAAAAAGGGTGGGTTAAGACGGGATTCGATCCCTTGTCCACCACCGGTTCTTTGTTTTAAACAAGTAGGATATTACCAACTGATCTACACATCAGTTGTTGATATATTCCAACTTGTTTTAGATTTAAACTATAACTACATCAGTCATCATCCCCAAATCGATCTGCAAGAACCCTAGTTTATTTAATCTATACGCATAACATATATTACCCCTGGAAACTATGGGGCTTTTATTTAAATGATTATGAGGATCAAAAGCCAACAATTTAATTGAACTTACAGAGTGTTTTTGATGCAAGAACGCGAGTCAACCTCAAAGGTCAAAACGAACAGATTTACGAACTAATATGGGTTTTTAGATGGAATTGGGTATGAGGGTTTGATTTTCGGCACATTCAGCTTGTCAAGGAGGGTCCAATTTATACTCACAACTCGTAATCATATATTTAGAAGTTTTGACCCACATGAATGCGTATACGCGTGATTGTATGAAAATTGGAAGGTTTTAATTCGTATAATTGCGTGGAGAGTACGCGTAGTGATCCGTCAATTAAGTTATTACCATATCAGGGATCAAAGGTGCGGGATTTAAGCTCGATTTGAATGAATCAGTAGTGTTGACTTCACAGGTTTGACCAAGGGATTTGGGGGTTCCTTTATGTATTAAATGTTTTCAATCAGGTTACCAAAAGACCCCATGGCCTAGTGGTTGGTGTTGTGTGTGGTAGTCAACTGACTCGGGTTCGATTCTGTGCAGCAGCAATTTTTTTTTTTTAAACAGAAGGGGAGGCCGGGTACTGGGCCGCTGTTATTGGGCCCCACGTCTTGGGCTCCGAAAATCCACAAAGGAAAGGGTTTGGGCTTTGTTGAGTTTCAAGGGGTAGGTTATGGTTTTTAGAGGTGGTAAAAAAATGATTTTAAATTTTACACTAAAATCTGAATTTTTTTGTGATTATTATTATTATTATTATTAAAATAAAACGAAAAGTGACGGATGTCACATCACAATCTTTGTTCAATCCATGAGAGTTTTCTAGGATCAGTAGGAGAATCTTTCAATTCCAACGCTTCACGAATGTCATCTTCTGTAACAAGTGCAAGCTCTCCATGAATCTTACTACGTATAGCAGTTTTGCTGTCCCAAAAATCAATCACAACATTCTTCCAGAAGTCTACTTGATGATCTTTGTAAATGGTTGTTGTTGTAGCAAGTGCTAAATCACTCCGCTTCTTCTTAAGAAATCCACAATCCCAGCAAATTCTTCGTGTTGTTTGACTTCTCTAATGAATGCGCCACAGTTGTGAGCTTCTTCAAAAAATAACTCTTTCTCTTTGGGTTTTTCTTATACAGCAACTTCTTTCTCAGGATTTTGTTGTTCAGCCATTGAAAACTGCAAAACAATAAACATGAAATTTATCAAAATCGGATAAAATTTGAATTTTGATCAAAACTCCTTCCTTCGACCCATACGGTGGTTTGAATGAAGAAATTTGGTGGTTCGAATGAGGAAAACAGGTTCGAATGAGAAAAATCAGATGAACAAAATGTTCATTCGACCTAAAATCTACCTTCGACCCTCAAAAAATCACTTTCGACCAACAGAAGCTTCATTCGACCTATGAAAGTCTCATTCGACCCTGTTAATGTGGTCGAATCTGACTGTTTGGTTTTCAAAATTACCAAATCATAATCTGACCATAATAAACTTCTCATTTTGGTTTGTTTACATCCTAACATGGCTGACTAACGTTAATCAATGATCAATTTTAACACACAAACTGTTTTAGATGGTTTTTAACTAAAATCTAGGGTTTATATAGTTTAAACAATCAATTCAGTTCATTGTTGTGTTTTAACACTAGACTTTTGGATTTTCGCCCCCTAAAACCATCGAAAATGGTTTGTCTATCATCAATTGTTCAAAAACAAGTCATTTAAGGGTCCAATTTGGGTTCTAGGGTTCTAGGAACAAAAACAACGATTCTGATCTTGTTTGTTATCCATTACCTGTAATTTTGATAAGGAAATGATCAGGAGAACACAAGGAACAAAATTATATGATCTAAATTGCAAAATCAACAAGGTGACTTTATCTCAGATTTTTGAAAAAAAAAATAATGAAGGTTCGAATGAGGGGATGGAATATATATAGTGTTCTACATTCGACTTTGTTATGGGTTCGAATGAGAAACTTCAAGCCACCTTCGACCATAATGAAAGGCTTGAATGAAGCAGAAGGGTTCGAATGAACATAGTTCATTAAAACACTCTCAGTCGACCACATTTTTTAGGTTCGAATGAAGACACAAATGCTCCTTCGACCCACCGAAGGGGTGAATGAACATTTGGAATTCTGAAAATTTTACCAAATCTCAAAATCGAATCCCGTTTAATCATTTTCAAACATTTTAATCTTCAATCATTCATCATTTTACATTTGAATGATACAAAACTCAATCAATCTGCCAAACTTCAGAAAATGACCATCAATCACCATCGGTTATCAAAAATAATACATAAATGTAAAAATTTTGGATTTTCTGAAATTTATGCTTAAACACACCAATTTTTTTTTTTTTTTTTGAGTTTTTGTATATTTTGCAGAAAATAAATGTAAATGTAAAATGCAGAAATGTAAACATAAAGCAGTAACCATTTTGTGATTTCATGTAAGAAGATCATATCAGTTGTTGAGAAATCTGAGCACACCGTTGATCTTAATTGTTTATTATCATTAAAGACAATGTGTGATCCGGCAATTGCTGATATTGTTATCCACATAAGCTCGCATGCATACTGTTATACAGTGCTTTAAAAGGATACGCAATTAGGTGTATTATAACTAACAGGCTTATGGTTCCCACACACACGATATACTCTCGTATCATGGAATTTGCACAAAGCTTTGTCGTAATGCGTGATTATGCCAAATGTTATCCGTTGTATTACAAGATACATTGCACAGAGGTGTACAGGTCAGCAAATCAATGCAGCAGAGTAACATGTGCATATATACCAGGTTAAGGCTGATATCAATCAGTGATTTTCATCATAGAATTGATACGATGCATTAAATAATCTTTGATTATTATTATACATTAAGTTCCTCAATTTGGTAACTTTCAGGATTTGGCATATAAGCTCTTTTTAGCAAATATCTTGATTGAATCTAGGTCCGTAAATTAATACGACAAAAGATCAATCAAGATACCCCAGATAACAACTAACATAACGACCCGAAACCTCAGATTTTGGCAACCCTATCAAACAAAATTACGGTACTAAGACCATATGTCCATGAGGTGTTCAGCCACAAACGAGTAGTTTGTTATGTTTATATCACTAAGGCACGCAGTAATAAGTCTACGAAGCCTACCAGCACATCACACATAATCAACACACATCTTATATAGCATTTCAAATCTTTAGCATGTGTTAGATTCCCAATGATGTACTATCATTTCCTCTTTTACTCCTGGAAAATCATTTTGGGTTTTACTGGTTTTTATAGCTTTTTGAAAGTAGGTACGTGCTTAGCTCCTCATACCATTGTCGTGGAGCTTGGTGCAACCCATAAAGTGCTTTGTTGAGTACATAAACCCTATCCCGGTGGATAGGATCTTCAAAGCCTGGTGAATGAATAACGTATACCTCTTCCTTGACAACACCGTCCAGAAATGCGCTCTTCACATCCATCTGATACACCTTGAATTTCTTGTAGGAAGCTAACGCTAGAAACATTCGAATAGCTTCTATACGTGCCACAGGTGGATAGACTTCATTATAATCTATTCCTTCAGTTTGACTAAATCCCTTAATGACCAACCGAGCTTTGTTTCTTACAATTACGCCTCGATCATCTTTCTTACATTTAAAAACCCACTTTGTACCAATCTTCTTCCTTCCTGGAGGTAAATCTGTAAGTGTCCAAACTCCCAGTTTCTGAAACTGTAACAATTCCTCTTGCATAGCTTCAACCCAGGCATCATCTAGTAAAGCATCCTTGTATGTCTGCGGCTCAACCTGCGAAACATAACAAGCAAAAGACCAATCATTTTGACAACCAGACTTTTGATTTTAGTATACAGGGCTAGGGATCCAATATTATCATGTGAAGTTGCTCGACGAAGTTGTCCTCTCGTCATGACACTGCTTCCGAGGTCACCAATAACCTGCTCAAGCGGATGAATCTGATGAATCCGAGATTCCGGATGATCAGGAACTTGAACTCCCGTTTGAGTAGTTAAATTTTCTGCCATATCCAGATCATTACCCGTATTCGACGATGAAGCAACATCTGGATTTGGGTTCACTGGTGATTCCTCCGTAACATGATCTAGAATAGCTTCACTGGAAACGTCATCTTCGTCTTCCGATTTAGATGCGTCAAGAGTAGTAGAAGCTTCTTGAAAAACCTCGTCTTCATTTGCAGGAACATTGGTATCATTAGAAGCTGCTGGAGGAGTTACGGTGATCGGACGCACCAACGGTGAAGTCACTGCGTTTTCACACTCGTAATAAAGTCGTAGAACAGCCTCTTCAACCAAGTTATCTAGATTGAATGACTCAAAGAAATCTTTATAGTCAAACATCCAGTCAAGACCATTGCCTTGTACATTTTGAGTGTAGCGTTGTACTTCAATATTAGCCCACTCCTCAACCTGTCGAGTTCTTTTGTTGAATACCCGTTTAAGTGGGGTTATGATGACCTGTCGTTAGGGGTCATACAAAGCCTAAATAACCTAAATAGATAGGGTAAGTAGGGTATCAATCCAAGGAGCGTGTGGTTAGTGAGTATTTCCTAGTTAACTTTGAATTTGTCAATTATGAAGGTGCTAATTACTTATATGAGTTATGAATTGATGTTTAGAATTGATTGAATAGTTGTTGATTAATATGAAGCTTAAAATGAAATTTGTAAGAAATGATTAATAATACTTGTAACAATAAGATAGAGATGATTACACTAAGGATTTGGGTAATTGAACACTAAGGCTTTCAACAATTAGGCATAATTGGATAAACAATGATAATGCAATTGGTACTAACGGATTGATTGCTCAATAAACTTAGGTATCAAGTTTTATCAACATTCACAATGGACTAAACTATACTTCATCATTTAGAACATACAATCCTATGATAGTGTTGATGCAAGGAACCATGTTCATATCATTTAGAAATTGGCACAAGATCAATTAACTAGAAATGATTTCAACATCAGATTAATCACTAATCAACACTGGTAATTCAAGTACATAAAAACATTAATCAAAAGTTTAAACAATGCAATGCCCAAATGTTAAGCCCTAGGTATCAAAAACTTACATCCCTAGTGTAATACAAGAGTTTTAGCCAAACATGGCTATGGTGTTCATCATCTTCAAAATGTGTTCTTCAATCTTCCAAGAAATTGTGTAGAAAAAAATTGTAGAATAATTGTGTGTTTATTTCTCTTCAATGGTGATGATTTTTATATTGAAAAATGAGATCAAAACAGCTCCCCACGCAGTCAAAGATCATAAAATTGACATTAACACTTGATCCCATCAGTTTTGGCTTGAAAAAGGAAACATTTGGACCTGTTTGACTTTTAGCGTAGGATACGCCAATTTTGGCGTACCCTACGCAAAGTCTGTTCAGCCTCACCAAACTTCTGCTGGCCTACGCTAACTATCTGGACACTCCCTACGCAATTGGCGTAGGATACGCCATTTTTGGCGTATCCTACGCTAACCTCCCTCAGATGTCCGTTTTTGGTTTTCCAACTCGCGTATGCCTCCGTTTCTTGCCCGAGCAACTCCAAAACGTCATTTTTGCTTCCTTTTTGTTGTGAAATCCTGAAATGACATAACAAGATCAAAGCAACACCATTTGACACTGAATAATCTTTAAAATGCATCTTATGGGTGTTTTTATACACATCCTTAAATCAACCCATCACATCCCCACACTTGTCTTTTGCTTGCCCTCAAGCAAATCAATAAACCATGCTCAATCAACAATCTAATTAATTTCCAACCATTTTATCGATTCTCAAAATTGGCCCATAGTCATACCCCAATTCACAAGACTTACGCCTGTCAGTAGATTTACATTCCAAGGTTTTTTATATGTTTAAAACAATTGCCTAGCTAAATCCAACTAGATTCGATTTCACACTTTTGCACACCCCTCACAATGGTTCACTCCACTCGGTTTACTATCTCGGCTAGCAAATAATGTGCTAGTATTTCGTATCAATCACTCGAAACCGATCATAGGGCATGTTAGCATAATCTTGCAATTCAATCACCTTCCACAATATTTTTCAAAAGTGAACACAAGTCAAAAGGTCTTTAAAACGGGTTGTAATGGGGTTAGGCGAAGGGTATGGAAAGGGATATTTTAAGTGGCTAAGGTGATGAAAATTCGACATTTATTCCAACGACTAACTAACTTCTCAACTATAAGGCATTGTTGCGCCTTTTTATTCTAACTCAAGCATATTTTTGTGCTTTTCTATGAGAACTCTCATTTGTTTGTAACGTATTTGTTCTCATGCTTTTCAGTTTTTTTTTTTTTTTTTTTTTTTTTTTTTTTTTTTTTTTTTTTTTAACTAACATTGCAAATCATATACAATACAAAGCAAAATCCTACAATCGAATTTTCATCACGCTGGGTTTAAAAATTGAAAAGGTTAAATGGGTCAAAAGGTTGATATGGTTGATCAATTGAAAAGGTTTCAGGCTCAAGATTGGTTAACTAAGGGATATTGGAATGGGTCAAGGATGATAAAAATGGTTTTTAAAAAAAAAAAGGTTTAACCTAATGCCTTAATCATTCTTGTGTCCACAATCGGTCTAGAGTAGTAGGCGTATCAAAAATTGCAAGTTCTACCTTATGCGCCTATAATAGTACACTCAATTCAAATGAACACAACATGCCGGAGGATGTGGATAAATATTTGTAGGGTATTAGCATGTTGTGGTGGCTCAATAATTTCTTCCTGAACCTAGAGGGAATATGGGTTGCCGATATGCAAAAGTGTTATATTCTTCCTTAGTCTTTTCTAACTAGGCAATCCATATTTTGCAAAAACCATCCTTGGAAAAACACATCAAGGAACTTAAAGAATTATGACCATGACTAGGGGTCGAATTTTGTGATCCAATATCATGGTGAGAAAAAAAAAATTGGTTTTCTTAAATGGCTATTCCCCCATCCCCACACTTAAAATTTACATTGTCCTCAATGTGGGTCTTTGCACGAATAAGGGAACCAAATAGCCAATTAATTCAAAAATGTGTGTGAGGATGCTTTTGTTCCACCCCAAGCCTTATTCAACAATACACAAAAGATTAAAGAATAGAAAGCACCTGATAAGTAAAAGGTGTCTCCATTTCATCGGTGAATCCTTGCTCTCCATACTTGAATGCTTCCTATCCTTCATTCTTCCTCTTTTTCACTGAACACTCACCGGTGATGCATATCCTAGGCTCACACGCAAAACATTAAAACATCCAAAACAAACAAAAACAAAATAAAATTGAAAAGCATAAAATAACTATCACACCAAACGTAAATAAAATGATCATGCCCACGCAATTAATATAGGAAGGAAAAAAAATACATGGACCTGATCAACGGGTTGCCTCCTGGAAGCGCTAAGTTTAAGGGTCTTCAGCCAGACCGAATACACTACCCTCATGGTGGTCGAGTTGGATGCCTTCCTCCCTCCGCCTCTAAAGATGCAACCCTCCTACGTTCCGCTAGGTCTTTTAAGGTGTTCCTAACCGGGTCAACCATCTTTTCTGTTCTTGTTTCATTGTCCAAATCAGGCGGTTTCTTCAATTTCGTCTTTCTTCCTTTTACCGTGCTATTCTTGACTGCTCCAAACCTGTTAACGACACAAAAATCCTTTTTTGGGTGATCCTCTTTTACAAGAGGGCCACCACTATAAAAAATGTCATTTTTGAGACATTTCTCATCAACAACCGAGTTAGACAAATTTGGATATACATTTAAATATAACTCACGGTCACCAAACTTCATGCGTACCGTTCCATTAGCACAATTTATAATAGCATGCGCAGTTGCTAAGAACGGCCTACCCAGTATAACGGTGGGTTGTGTATTTTTAGCACTACTTACATAGTCTACGACCAAAAAATCAACTGGGTAGTAGAAATCCTCTACCTTCACCAACACATCATTCACCATCCCCCTTGGATGCGTGGGAGTCTGATCAGCTAACACCACCGTGGTGTTAATTTCATGTAGTGGACCAAAGTCGTATTGGTCAAACAGACTCCCAGGCAATATACTCACACATGCTCCAAGATCTAGGAGCGCCCTTTCTATTTTAAATTCTCCAACCTGAATTGGAATCAATGGGGCTCCTGGATCTTGAAGTTTAGGGGGAAGAGCATCCGACAAAACAGTACAAACATGTGCCCCTAAGTGTTCGGGCAACTTGTTGTGCTTGTTTTGGTTACTCAACTCTTTCACACATTCGACATGAGCAGGAACCTTTTCAATTGCATCAATAAGTGGTAAATTTATTTTGACTTGTTTAAAATTTTCCCACCTCTCGTCCTTTGGTGGGCTCCACTTATAAATGCTTGACACATTGTTTAAGTCTACTAAAGCTGCAGGGTATGGGATGGTATTAGTCTCCATCCCCACACTTGTCTTAGTAAGCATCTCATTTAAACACGTTTCACAAAAAGATTTTTTATAATTTTTAACTTCAAAATTATTTTGCGAAATATTTTCCTCTTCCTGCTCATCATCACTATCAACCTCCTCCACCACACCACAAACAAATTGTTGTGGTGGAGTTGTTTCATTACCCACAACCTTATCATTCAAAATAAAACTCACCGCATTTATATGCATGCTTTGATTGTTTCTTGAGCTCGATGCTTGATGTTGTGGGTTTATTGTTGTGTCACTAGGAAGCTTCCCCGTGCTTCCTCTCCATTGAGCCATTTCTTCCGCTAATTGGCCCACTTGTTTAGCCAAGGCCTCGTGAGATTTATCCCTTACCTCATTCCCTTTCTTTATTTCCTTGATGTCATTGTTGGCGTCTTTCATCATGCTCATTAAAGCATCCATTTTTGAACTCAAAGACTCATCACCACCTTGATTTCCAGAAGAGTTTCCTTGATTGCTTGAAGAGCCGCCTTGGTTGTAACCTCTTTGATAATTGTTGTTGTATCCTTGGTTACCACCTTGATTGTAGTTGTTTCTTTGGTAACCACCTTGATTACCACCTTGGCGACCTTGATATTGCCCACTACCGCCTTGATTTCCCGATTGGAAGTTCGGGTTCATTTGGTTCGCGGGATTACCATACCTAAAGTTAGGATGGTTTCTCAAGCCTGCGTGGTAAGTGTTGGAGTTCATGTCATACTTCCTTTCTCCATACACTTGATTCACCTCTTCGGTTGCTTGACCCATATCGCCGGAGCACTCACTAGCTTTATGCCCCAAATCTCCACAATTATCACACACGGTGTATTGTACCGATGACACCTCCCGTTTCTTCATTCTTGCCAACTCTCTCTCCAACTGAGCAATTCGGTCCTTGGAACTTGAATCTGCATCGGGAAGAGATTTAGAGACCGGGTGTTTGGTTCTTCGATCAGCTGCCTCCTCCGACTTTGAATTCTTCGCCATTAGCTCCAAAAAATCCCAATCTTCTTGCTCCGGATTAGATAACAATGTTCCATTGCTAGTAGACTTGAGATATTTTCTTTCTTCCTTGCTCAGTCCATTCACAAAACTGCTAACCAATTCCCAAAGATCAATATTGTGGTGTGGGCATTTTCGAATTAACTCCTTGAAACGAGTAAAAGCTTCATGAAGCGGTTCCCCTTGTAGTTGTTGAAAAGAACGAATCTCTAACCGCACCGCATCTGTTTTGAAACTGGGGAAATATTCATCCAAAAATACTTGTTGCATTTCTCCCCAAGTGTAGATGCTGTGTGCGGGTAAGGTGAGGAACCATGTCTTTGCTTTATCCTTGAGAGAAAACCGAAATAACCTCAATTGTACCTCATCTAGTGAAAAGTTATGACCTCCCATAGTACCACACATTGCCTTGAATTCGGATAAGTGATCATACGGGTCTTCATTTGCCATCCCATGAAAATGAGGAATGATGTTGATGTAGTTGGGCTTGCAATCAAAGGATCTTCTCCCTGGAGGTGGTGGTACAATAGGTGATTCGTTCTCGGATGCAAGTGGTCTAAACCGACCGTTAACTCCTTGCATTGGAACTGGGGGCCTTCGCCTTGGAGCATTAACCTCTTCACCTCTATGTTGTCTTCCCCCATTAGGTCTTCTTTCTGCTCGGCCCACAAAATTTTCACCCCGGTTTTGGTGAATATTGGGAATTTGATGTCTTCTTGGGTTTTGTCTTGGTTGATGATTATTAATGACGTGATTGTAATAACCATCATTGTCCCCGTTTCGATTTGCACCCACGTTAGAACTATTATCACCGTGATACTCTTCCTCATCTCCATAATCATCACTAACATTTCTGTAGCCCCAATCCTCATCATCTTCATTGTAATCCCCTTCAGAATATTCATCTTCTCCCGAGTGATAGGAATGAATACTAACTCTGTCTGATGATTGATAACTTGGTACACTGAATGGATCATCATCATTAATGTTTGCCCTCAATTCTTCAATATTCTCAACATAATCTTCATATCCGGCTTCATTGTACCGATTGACCGGATCAAATGTGGGATTGCCACGGTTAGACATGGAGGGACCTTGGTTTACATTTCGGGTGTTGGGATTTCGGTTGTGAATTGGTTGGTGAGGTGGGTTTTGTTGGGTTTGATTTGGATGAGGTAGAGTGGGTGGTCTTCTATTTTCACCTGAACGGCGATTTGGGTTTGAGCTTGCCATTTGAACGGTTTCAAAGGACAAAGGTTGAATTATGGGTGGTGATTGGGAGTTAGAAGGAATCGGCTCCTCTAACCGGTGTTGTCGGTTTCTTCTTGCTACTCGTTCAATTTCCGGTTCAAACACTAAAGGAGAAGTTCTCCCCGAATGTCGCGTACGCATGCACTACCTGTAAACTGCACAAGTAACACACCCCGCGTAACAAGGAAAAGTAGAAAATAAACCAAACAACAATTTAAACAGATTATCACACTATTAACTACTCAATAAACACTAAGCGCACTAGCTCCCCGGCAACGGCGCCATTTGATGACCTGTCGTTAGGGGTCATACAAAGCCTAAATAACCTAAATAGATAGGGTAAGTAGGGTATCAATCCAAGGAGCGTGTGGTTAGTGAGTATTTCCTAGTTAACTTTGAATTTGTCAATTATGAAGGTGCTAATTACTTATATGAGTTATGAATTGATGTTTAGAATTGATTGAATAGTTGTTGATTAATATGAAGCTTAAAATGAAATTTGTAAGAAATGATTAATAATACTTGTAACAATAAGATAGAGATGATTACACTAAGGATTTGGGTAATTGAACACTAAGGCTTTCAACAATTAGGCATAATTGGATAAACAATGATAATGCAATTGGTACTAACGGATTGATTGCTCAATAAACTTAGGTATCAAGTTTTATCAACATTCACAATGGACTAAACTATACTTCATCATTTAGAACATACAATCCTATGATAGTGTTGATGCAAGGAACCATGTTCATATCATTTAGAAATTGGCACAAGATCAATTAACTAGAAATGATTTCAACATCAGATTAATCACTAATCAACACTGGTAATTTAAGTACATAAAAACATTAATCAAAAGTTTAAACAATGCAATGCCCAAATGTTAAGCCCTAGGTATCAAAAACTTACATCCCTAGTGTAATACAAGAGTTTTAGCCAAACATGGCTATGGTGTTCATCATCTTCAAAATGTGTTCTTCAATCTTCCAAGAAATTGTGTAGAAAAAAATTGTAGAATAATTGTGTGTTTATTTCTCTTCAATGGTGATGATTTTTATATTGAAAAATGAGATCAAAACAGCTCCCCACGCAGTCAAAGATCATAAAATTGACATTAACACTTGATCCCATCAGTTTTGGCTTGAAAAAGGAAACATTTGGACCTGTTTGACTTTTAGCGTAGGATACGCCAATTTTGGCGTACCCTACGCAAAGTCTGTTCAGCCTCACCAAACTTCTGCTGGCCTACGCTAACTATCTGGACACTCCCTACGCAATTGGCGTAGGATACGCCATTTTTGGCGTATCCTACGCTAACCTCCCTCAGATGTCCGTTTTTGGTTTTCCAACTCGCGTATGCCTCCGTTTCTTGCCCGGGCAACTCCAAAACGTCATTTTTGCTTCCTTTTTGTTGTCAAATCCTGAAATGACATAACAAGATCAAAGCAACACCATTTGACACTGAATAATCTTTAAAATGCATCTTATGGGTGTTTTTATACACATCCTTAAATCAACCCATCAGGTTACATATCCAACAAAATATCCCCCTTCAGCTTTTGGTGCAAACTTCTTAGTAGGATTCAACATCGTACAAGGTGCCCCAAAAGGTTCTAGATACTCCAAATTCGGCTTTCGTCTATTTAACAGTTCATAAGAAGTTTTGCCAAACTTCTTCACCGTTAATACACGATTCAAGGTATAACAAGCTGCGTATATAGCTTCATTCCAGAACATTACTGGATGATTCGAATCCGCAAGCATTACCCGTGTCGTTTCTATTAGAGTCATGTTTTTCCTTTCTGCAACACCGTTCTGTTGTTGAGTGTACGGAGCGCTATACTCATGATGAATTCCTTTGTCTTCACTGAGTGCATCCATCTGAGAATTTTTGAACTCCGTCTCATTGTCACTGCGAATTCGTTTGATCTTTAATCCGTAAATGTTTTCCAATCGGGTGAACAGAATCTTCAAGTTATTGAACGTGTTACTTTTTTGTTGCAAGCACATCACCCACAAGAATCTTGAGTAACCGTCAGTAACCACAAGACATTAAAGCTCTCCATAATGACTCTTACGCTTGACAGGTCTGAAAAGGTCCATATGCAAACGCTCAAGTGGCATTTCTACAGAGTTCACTTCCTTTGGTTTGTGGGACTGTTTGTGCTATTTCCCCTTCTTGCAGCTCACACATTTATCATTGAGATGAAAATGCTTCACATCAACCCCTTCTACAAGCCCGTTCTTCACCAAATGATTCATTTTTCTTAGGTGAATATGCCCAATCCTTCTGTGCCACATTATCGATTCCTTTTCTGTAGCTTTGGATAGAAAACACGTGACTTGGCCCTGGGTTGTCATTGCCTTGATCATATCAAGAATGTACAAATTGTTCACTCTTGGTGCTTTCAACATGATCCATTCTTTAGGTATGATGAAACCGGGTTTCAGAATATAGCAAGATTTATCATCAAAGTGTACAGAAAACTTTTTGTCACAAATTTGGCTGACACTCAACAGATTATAATCAATTTGCTTCAAATAACATATTCTTTCAAAACTCACAATCCCATTGCTAACACTCCCTTCCATAGTAATATAACCGCCTTTGTTTCCCGCAAACGCCACATACCCACCATTTATGTTCTTGATGTCAAATAGCAGCGTTAAATCTCCGGTCATGTGCCCAGAAGATCCACTGTTGACAATCCAAAGACTGCTAACAGGGCCAGCTGGAGCTCCTTGTACAAATCAAGGAAACAATTAGTTCTTTCGGGGGACCCAAGCCTGTTTGGTCTTAGTTCTTTGAATGTTAGAGTTCAAAGATTCACTTTCAGAAACATTTGGTTTTGAATCAACCTTTTTCTGGTCATTCAAACCTTTTTCACTTTGAGTTTTGACATTAGCAGTTGATGTAGAAGCACTTGGAGAACCCACTGATGACCAAGATTGTTCTACACATTTAAGTATCCTAATCTAAGATTTTTGTGTCTCGGCAGGTTTCTTTGTATCGCTCGCGAATGAAACTTTCTTGGTTACCTTTTTTCATTTAACAGATACAGGTCCAACTAATGACTTAACAACTGGTTTTGAAAAAACCTTTTGTTTATCATTAGTTGTGTTCACCATTGGTTTCTTCAATTTCTTCTCCGTAGCAATCCGGTTTCTATTATCATAGACAAATTTACGGTTTTCCCTCTTTTGAAAATAACGACTTTGATTATAAAATGGTGGTCTTTGAGGGACAAACTATCTTTGTGGATATCTATGATTGTCAACTGGACTTCTATAAGGCCGCTTTTTCTCAACTTCGTGCCTTTTGTGTCTCACATACGGGAAGTGAGCAAGTAAATGCCCTCTCTCCCCGCATTTGAAACATGCACGGTATTCCTCAAACACGTTATTAGAATAAGGCTTCGCGTATGAATTGACCGGGTATTGATCATCAAGACATCTACGTCTTAAACTCATTGGAGCGATTTCCATTGAATAAGCCGGTTCAATAAATCCGTTTGCCTTTTCCTTTGGCTTAGTGAATTCAGTGTCATGAACTTTTGGTTCCTTGGGAGTATCACAATATAATTTCTTTAAAAGCTCAGGAGGGATATCATTGGTCCTTTCATGTTTAGGAAACCAAATGGTACTCTCCGGCCAAATTTTGTCAATCTTTGAATAATTTGCGAATTTAATTGGATACTCCTCATCAGAGATTATCTTATCGGATCCTTCAATCCGATAGAAAACCTTGACGGGTTTGTCAACTGAATCATTTTTATCATTCTTATTTACTGATTGATTCACTCTATGTCCATTTGCTTGAGGATGTGAAAACTAAGAAGGTAATATTGGTTCATTTGTAATTATGTGATTTTCCAAAGGAATATCACTACCTTCTTTAGATTTCTCATCTTCAGTATCTGAATCATCAGTTACTGCAACCACCCCTTCATCATTCAATCCGAGTATCGGTCTCACATCAGAATGGGGATCTCCAACACTAGAAGTGTTAGATGCATTGTCTGATGCGGAGTCCGCTTTTATTGAACTCTCCGGTGTTACTAAGTTCAAATTGTGATTCTCAAATAACACTGGAGAAGGAATAGATTTGTAGTTTGAACTACCTGATTGTGATGGTTCTTCAATTATGTGGTCAACAACATAAGCTATATGTTTATAGCTTCCCAACTTTTTATTGACCTTTTCAGCAAAACACTTGATAGTGGCCATTTCCAATTTTGTTTCTTCAACTTCATTAATGTAATTGTTAATGGCAATTTGTTTTAATGAAAGGGTTTTCTTTAAATCTAAAATGTCCTTTTTGTACCCTTCGAGTGTTTTGTTGAATTCATGTGCATCCTTACGATAAGATTGAATGTTGATTCTAGCACTCTCAAGATGAACCTTGAGTTGCTTGTTTTCCTTAGTCAATCTATCACAAGTACCATAGTATGTATCACTACTCATATCAGTTGTAGAATAATAACTTACCGATTTGGGTGGATCTGTCATAGCCATCAATGCAAAATGAGCCTCCTTACCAGCAAAGAACTTCGAATAATCAATATTTTTGAAGGCATCATCGACAATGCACGATTTCCTTGTCATCAGAAAGTCTGCTTCGGCTAATAATTGATCAATCTCATCATCCAACGAATTAATGCTTACTTTCGAGTTAGCTTCACTTTCCGAATCAGAATAGACAGATTCAGGTTCATCAGAACCTTTAGCAACAAAGTCAATGATAGTTCCAGAAACCTTCTTAGCAGTCGTGTCTTCAACTTTCTCAGCAACAGAAACTTGATGTTCATCAACTATCTCCTCAATCACCACCTCAGATACTTTCTCAGATTCCAAAACATCTTCAGCTATTACCGACTCCTCTAAATCCATCTCCTTTGCAAAACATGCTACATTCCTACTCGTAATCTCCTCAACTCCCAACTGCATTGAGGTCCAATCATAACCCTCATCCTTCTGAATCACCAATGCCTGATTCTGGTTCTCATTTTGAGGTTGGCTATTAGGTGTAGAAATAGGAATAATGGTTCTGGTTGGGTTAGTTGGAGTTTGAGTTTGATTGGGTGTAGGTGTTAGTCTAGTAGAGGTATTTTGAGAGGGGTTTTGTCGGTTTTGGAAATTGTTTTGTTGTGGATAGTTGTTGTTTTAGCTTTCATAGATAACCTGGTTTTGTGACTGACGGTTTTGATAGTAGGAATTAAAAGGGTTTCAGTTACCTTGTTGCATCGGTTGAGTACACTGTCTTTTGATGTGACCTCGAGTACCACAATTAAAACATGTTACCTTGGCTTTGTTGAAGCCATACGTGGTATTTAGTGAGGTAGCAAGATCAGTTCTGCCTGTTTTCTCAATAAATTCTGTAGCCCTTCTCATCACGCTTGCAAACGCCCATTGAATATCTATCAATTCCATCTTTTCCTTATCTATTTGGGCATAATCTTCATTGGTCAGATTATTGTTCCCTATCTGACTTGCCACAAGTCCATTGTGAGAAGTGACCATTGCTGAAACCAAAGCAATGTGTTGTTGTGCCACTTCAACTGTAACATTATTCATGTTGGAAGTTTCCAACACGACTAGACTTTGGCTTGATGAAGCTTGTGTCATTAGTGGAACATATGATTGTAGTTGAGGTGTGTTCATGTTTGATGTGTAACATGCTGCAGACATTTGAATCTTGATATCATAGTTTGACAACTCGGTTAATAGATGACAGTATCTTGGAATAAGCTCCTTTAAGGTTTCATTCCCGACATAGCTAAAGTTTTCAAACTCTTTCTTTAGCTCTTCCACCTTCAATCTTCTTGTTTTATCGTTACCATCATGTCTGTTTTTGAACATATCCCATAGCTGTTTAGATGTAGTACACAATCCAAACTGATGTAGTAGATCTGTAGTTAAAGCTTGAGATAGTTGTGAGAAAGCTTTCTTCTCTACTGCAAACTTTTTCTTCTCATCTTCAGATAAACCTTCAAGTGGAATAGGTTCTCCTGAATTCTCAAGACACGGAGCAACATAACCTTTCGCAATCATCTGCCAAGCTTCAGTTCCTTCCAAACCCATGCCCTCAAGATGAATCTTGAACTTCTTTTGCCATTGGTTGTACTCTGTCATTTCCATCAACTTCGGAGGATAATTTCCACTACCTGAGGATAAATCATTGATTAGTGTGGAAATAGCATTAGTAGTCTGAGAATGTAACGCTGCTGCTGCAACGCCCCAATAGTCATTCACTGATTGCTGTGGAGGTTGAGTAACAGATTGTGGTATTGAACTACTCATGGCAAGGTAGTTAATCGGTTGAGATGATTGAGTGTTCATCTTCTGAGATACTGCAGCCCATGGATTCATCGGAACGTGTTGTTGTTGTGTTGTTGTAGGCCTAGGTGTCATAGGAAATCCCCAAATGTTGTCCATGATGTTTGAAATGTAAACACTTAGAAAAAATTCCCAAAAACAAGCTTGGTTCGACCTCTGAATAGCAAACGAGGGTTTGAAAGTAAAAATCCCTTGGTTCGACCCCTTTAATCAGACTCGAATGAAGAAATGAAACACACTAGACTCTTTCGACCACAATAAATACTCATTCGACATCCCGGTTGGTGGAAAATACAACAGATGGTCGAATGAACAAACAACACAATTGAAAAGTTTTGGTTCGACTTAAACAGACTCAGATTTGACCTGAAATGACTTGGTTCGACCCAAAAACTCACACGTTCAACCCTATTATCTCTGGTTTGACCCGATCCATTTGAAAAACGGTTATTCTTCAAAAATAAGTTGTTTTGATCCAAATTTTTCAAAAGTTTGTGGATTTTGATCATCTTTATCAGGTTTTGCTTCGGATTTGATGGAGATCAACTTTAATGAATGAAAATTTTGATTTTATTTGTAAAATCTAGTCCAAATCAATCAATCTCCATTAAAACTTAATGTTCATGCAAAACAGAAAAATTTTGGATAATTTTGGGTCAAAATCTATTCAAAATATATCAATTTGTAGTTGTATGATCCATATTAGCTCTGATACGACTTTGTAAAGGACCGGTTTTGATAAAAACAACTATATGATCATACAAGTAGAACAATCCAAGTTCGGAAACCCTAGATTGTATACAAAATGATATAGATCGAATCAGACAAGATCAATTACCTTTTTGTTGATGCACGTTTTGCGACTAATGCTATTGGATTGTACATTAAAAGATGTTTTGTTGATGTCGTGGGGGCGAAGGTGGATATTAGAAGGTCGAAGGTGGACTGTAAAGGTCGAAGGAAGATAACTCAGCCGAACGTGGAAGACAGAAGATCATTGTGTTTGTTTGACCATAATGAAGGGTCGAACCTGCACATTCGACCCTTACGGGGGGGGGGGGGGGGGAATGTGCAGGCCTATATATTGTTTGATTTCATTATTCAAGTTAACTTTTTGTCATTTCGTGTCTGGTTCGACCTGTATTCTCTCTAGGTGTATTAGAAACTTCTGAAACTTGATTATTTCATTGTAAACACATATTGTAAGGCTTATTGATCTTGTTTATTAATGAAATGGATGTTAAAAGGTGAATTGCTTGTTTTGATTACAATACTATCATTTCGTAACTGATTTAGGGATTCCGCACCTAAATTGGTAGACTTGTATGATCAAATAACTTGTTTTTGTCTAACCGATCCTCCTACAAAGTGGTATCAGAGCCATTAAGGATCATACAACTACGAATTGATAGTTTTTGAACTGATTTGGACCCAAATTTGATCAAAAATTTTTCTGTTTTGAATGAACAATGAGTTTTGTTGATAATTGATTTATTCGGACAAGATTTCATGGATAAAATCAAGAATTCTCTTTATTAAAGTTGTTCCAAATCAATTCCGAAGCAAAACCTGCAAAACATCATCAAAATTCATCAACTTTTAAAAAACTGGGATCAAAATAACTGATTTTCAAAGAATAACCGTTTTTCAAATGAACAGAGTCGAACCTAGGAGAGAAAGGTCAAACGTGTAGTGTTTTGGGTCGAACCTAGCTTTTTCAGGTCGAAAGTGAATCATTTTAGGTCGAACCTAGAGGTTGTGTGTGTTGTTTTGTACATTCGACCAAATTGTTGTACATTCGACCTTACGGGAGGTCGAACGTGGGTTTTATACGGTCGAAAGTGAGTTTGTGTTTTACATTTCTACATTCGAGTCAGTTTTAGGGGGCGAACCAGGAACATTTCCACATTCGAACCCACGATCGTGAAAAAGGGTCCAACGTAGAAGCTGATTAAATTTTTTTCTAAGTGTTTCGCATTTCGGACTTCGTAGACGATATGTGGGGATTTCCAACAACACCTAGGGCTAATATTACACAGCAACAACACGTTATCATGGATCCTTGGGCTGTAGCTACACAAAAGACGAATACACAACCATCTCAGCCAATCAATTACCTCGCGATGACCAGTTCGATTCCACAGACTGTTGCCCAACCTCCACAACAACCCATGAATGATTATTGGGGAGTTGCAGCAGCAGCGGTACACACTCAAACTTCTAATGCTATTTCTACTCTAATAAATGATTTGTCTTCAGGTAGTGGAAATCGTCCACCGAAGCAAATGGAGATGGTGGATTACAATCAATGGCACAAAAAGTTCAAGATTCACTTAGAGGGAATGGGATTGGAAGGCACCGAGGCATGGCAGATGATTGCTAAGGGTTATGTTGCACCGATTTTGGAGAACATAGGTGAACCAACTTCGCTGGAGAGTTTAGCTGAGGATAAAAAGAAAAAGTTTGCAGTGGAGAAGAAGGCGTTCTCCCAACTATCTCAAGCTATCAACACTGATCTTCTACATCAATTTGGATCTTGCACAACTTCCAAGCAGCTTTGGGATATGTTGAAGAATCATCATGATGGAAATGAGAAAACCAAAAAGTTGAGAATGGAGGAATTGAGAAAAGAATTTGAGAACTTCAGTTATGTGGGAAACGAGACTTTGAAGGAATTGATTCCTCGATATTGCCATCTTTTGACTGAATTGTCAAATTATGACATTAAGATTCCCATGTCTGAGTTGGTGGACAAATTTGCTGATTCTCTACCACCGTATTGGAATCAACACATTGAGGTTCTGAAAGAGAAAGATGTTTATCAGTATTGGACTATCAATGAGCTGATTCAGAAGTTAGAGAATAAAGAGTTGGAGGAGAAGAGGAAAGCTAGGCGATCACAATTCCCACAAAATCCGGAATTGTATCATGCCTATTTATCTACTTCTGTGAATAGTTCAAGTGTGGCAGGTAATGTTGCACCACATATAGCTTGTGTGTCAGGTGTTATTGAACCAACCAGACAACCCATTAACTATCTTGCACAAACATCAACTTATCCACCAAACTACACAATAAATTCTTACATTCCACCGCAACCACAACCTCAAATGTCCACCGCATGTTATTCATCCAACATATCTCAACAACAACCTTATGTTCCTAACACTGCACAAGCTTCTTCTAGCCAAATTCCTATTGTGTTGGAAACCTCCAACATGGATAATGTTACTGTTGAAGTTGCACAGCAACACATTGCGTTGGTTTCAGCAATGGTTGCATCTTATAATGGACTTGTGGCGAGTCAGATTGGAAACAATTGTCTGACTAATGAAGATTATGCATAGATCGATAAGGAGGAGATGGAGCTTATTGATATTCAGTGGGCGTTTGCTAGTGTTATGAGAAGGGCGACCGAGTTTATTGAGAAGACCGGAAGGACTGATTTGGCAACATCACCTAACACCACTTAGGGCTTCAAAAAAGCCAAAGTTACTTGCTTTAATTGTGGTGGTAAAGGTCATTTTATGAGAAATCCTTTCAATTCTAATTACCAAAACCGTCAATCTCAGAACCAAGTAACCTATCAAAACCAAAACAACAACAACTATCAATCACAAAACAATTACCAAAACCAACAGAACACCTCATCAAACAACTCTGCTAGACAAACAACTATACCAAACTAGACTCAAACTCAAACACCACATAACCCAACCAGAACCATTATTCCAATTTCCACACCAAATAGCCAACAACAAACCGAAAACCAAAATCAGGCTTTGGTGATCCAAAAAGATGAAGGTTTTGATTGGACTGGGATGCAACTGGGTGTTGAGGAGATTACTGCTGGTAATGTAGCTTGTGTTGCTCAGAAGATTGATTTAGAGGAGCCGGTGTTAGTTGAAGAAGTTTTGGAGAATAAGAAGGTTTCTAAAGTAAAGATTGAGGAGATGGTAGAAGAAATTGATAAGAAGACTTCGGGAATGATCATTAATTCTGTTACTGATGTTCCTGATGAGCGTGATTCATCGTATTCTGATTCGGAGAGTGAAACAGATTTGGAAGCTAGTGGCAATTCATTAGACGATGATATTGATCAACTCCTGGCCGAAGCTGATTTTCTAATGACTCAGAAGTCATGCATTGTTGATGACGCTTTCACAAGAATTGACTATTCAAAGTTCTTTGCTGGAAAGGAAGCACATTTTGCTTTGATGGCTATGACTGACCCTCCGAAACAGGTAAGTTCTGAATCCAACATAGATATGAACAGTGATAAATATTGTGGAACATGTGATAGATTGACAGAGGAAAACAAGCAACTCAAGGTTCAACTTGAGAGTGCGAGAATCAATTGTCAATCTTATCGTAAAGAAGCACATGAGTTCAATAGTGCTTGATGGTTATAAAAAGGACATTTCTGACTTGAAGAAAACTCTTTCTTTAAAACAACTTGCCATAAACAGTTATATCAATGAACTTGAAGAGACTAAACTAGAAATGGCAACCATCAAATGCTTTGCTGAAAAGGTCAACAAAAAGCTTGAAAGCTACAAACACATTGCTTATGTGGTTGACCATATCATTGAAGAACCCTCACAACCTAGTAGTGCAAACTACAAGGCTGTTCCATCCCCAGTGTTGTTTGAGAATCACAACTTACACTCAATAACACCGGAGGGTTCAATCAAATCTGACTCTACATCGGATAATGAATCTAACACTTCTAGTGTTGGAGATCCACATTCCGATGTTAGACCTATTCTGGGATTGAATAATGAGGGAGTAACAGCAGTGACTGATGATTCAGACACTGAAGATGAGAAACTTGAGAAAGAGTGTGATATTCCTATGGAAAATCACATTATTACAAATGAACCAGTTTCACCTTCTCAGTATTCTCATCCTCAGGCTAATGTGCATCGAAATAATCAATCAGTTACTAGCAATGAGAAGAAGGTTGAGAAAAATGAATCAGTTGACAAACCCGTCAAAGTATTTTATCGGATGGAAGGATTCGATAAGATTATCTCTGACGAGGAGTATCCGATTAAATTTGCCAATTATTCAAAAATTGAGAAAATCTGGCAGGAAAGTACTATTTGGTTTCCTAAGCATGAAAGGACCAATGATGTACCTCCAGAAATTTTAAAGTAAATATATATGGATGCTCCAAAAGAACCTAAGGTTCATGTCACTGAGTTCATTAAACCAAAAGAGAAGGTTAATGGTTTTCTTGAGCCGACTTACTCAAAAAACCTAGCTCCTGAGAGTTTGAGACGGAGGTGTGTGGATGATCAATATCCTATCACTTCTTATGCTAAGTCGAATGCCAAGAATGTTTTTAAGGAATACCGTGCATTTTTCAAGTGTGGGGAAAGAGGGCATTTACTTGCTCACTGGCCGTACGTGAGGCATAAGAGGCACGAAGTTGAAATGAAGCAACCATATAAAAGTCCAGTCGACAATCATTGTTATCCTCAAAGACATTTTGTCGCTCAACCAGCACCGTTTTACAATCAAAGTTATTATTTTCAAAGGAGGGATAATCGTTAATTTGCTTATGATTGTCGTAACCAGATTGCTATGGAAAAACCATTGAAGAAACCAGTGGTGAACAAAACTATTGATAGACAAAAGGTTTCACCAAAACCTGCTGTTAAATCATCAGTTGGACCTGTCTCTATTAAATTAGAGAAGGTAACTAAGAAGGTTTCATTCAAGAACGATACAAAGAAACCGACTCAGACTCCAAAATCTCAGATCAGGATTCTGAAACGTTCGGAACAATCTTGGTCACCGGTGGGTTCTCCAGGTGCTTCTACTTCAAAAGTCAATGAAAAATCTCAAAGTGAGAAAAATTTGATTGATCAGAAAAAGATCGAGTCAAATTCAAATGTTTGTGTTAATGAATCTTTAAAATCAAATGTTCAAAGACCCAAGACCAAACAGGCTTGGGTCCCCCGAAAGAACTAATGATTTTCTTGATATGTGCAGGGAGCTCCAGCTGGCCCTGTTAGCAGTCTTTGGATTGTCGACAGTGGAGCTTCTGGTCACATGACAGGGGATTTGACGCTGCTATTCGATATCAGAAACATCAATGGAGGATATGTAGCGTTTGCTGGAAATAAAGGACGTTATATCACAGTGGAGGGAAGTATGAGTAATGGAGTTGTTAGTTTTGAGAAGATTTCGTACGTGAAACAGATTGACTATAATCTATTAAGTGTCAGCCAAATCTGCGACAAACAGTTTTCTGTGCAATTTGATGACAAATCTTGTTATATCCTCAAACCCGGCTTTGTTATTCCAAAAGAGTGGGTTATGCTGAAAGCACCGAGAGTAAATAATCTGTACATTCTTGATATGTCAAAGGCGATGACAACTCAGGGCCAAGTTACGTGTTTCCTATCAAAGGCTATAGAGAAATAATTTATTATGTGGCATAGGAGGATGGGACACATTCACCTCAGGAAAATGAATCATCTGGTGAAGAATGAGCTTGTCGTAGGCGTAAATGTCAAACAAGTGTGTGAGTTGTAAGAAGGGGAAGTAGCACAAACATTCCCATAAACCGAAGAAAGTGAATTCTGTAGACATGCCACTTGAGCGTTTGCATATGGACCTATTCGGACCTATCAAGCGTAAGATTCAAGCTGGAGAATTATACTGTCTTGTGGTTACTGATGATTACTCTAGATTCTCATGGGTGATGTGCTTGCAATACAAAAGCGACACGTTTAACAATTTGAAAGTTCTGTTCAGTCGGTTGGAGAATGTTTATGGATTGAAAATCAAAAGAATCCGGACTGACAATGGGACAGAATTCAAAAATGCACAGATGGATGCTCTTTGTGAGGATAAAGGAATTCATCATGAATACAGTGCTCCGTATACCCCGCAACAGAACGGTGTCACAGAAAGGAAAAACAAGACTCTAATTGAGACGGCGAGAACAATGCTTGCGGATTCTAACCTTCCAGTAATGTTCTGGAATGAAGCCATTTACGCAGTTTGTTACACATTGAATCAGGTGTTAATAGTGAAGAAGTTTGGCAAAACTTCTTATGAAATGTTGAACAGACGAAAGCCGAATTTAGAGTATCTAGAACCATTTGGAGCACCATGTACTATGGTTAATCCATCTGAGAAGTTTGCACCAAAAGCTGAAGAGGGATTCTTTGTTGGATATGCAACCCCACTCAAACGGGTATTCAACAAACGAACTCGTCAGGTAGAGGAGTGGGCTAACGTTGAAGTTCAACGATATACTCAGAACATACAGGGTAGCGGTCCAGATTGGATGTTTGATTACAAAGATTTCTTTGAATCATTCAATCTAGATAACTTGGTTGAACAGGCTGTATTAAGACTTTATAACGAGTGTGAAAACGTAGTGACTTCACCGTTGGTGCGTCCGATCACCATAACTCCTCCAGGAGCTTTCAATGATACCAACGTTCCTGCAGCTGACGAAGAGGTTTTCCAGGAAGCTTCAAATACTCTTGATACTTCAGAATCAGAAGATGATGAAGATATTTTCAGTGAAGCTATTCTAGATCATGCTACAGAGATACCAACAAGGAACCCAAATCCAGATGTTGCTTCATCATCCAACTTGGGTAATAATCTGGATTCAACAGAGAATTTGACTACTCAAACGGGAGTTCAAATACCTGATCATCCGGAATCTCGGATTCATCATATTCACCCGCTCGAGCAAGTTATTGGTGATCCTGGAAGCACTGTTATGACTAGAGGACAACTTCGTAGTGCTAACTCACCTGAAAATCTTGGCGCTTTAGCTTTATATGCAAAAATTCAAAAATCTGGTTGTCAGAATGACTGGTCCTTTGCTTGTTATGTTTCGCAGGTTGAGCCACGGACATACAAAGACGCTCTATTGGATGATGCTTGGGTTGAGGCAATGCAAGAAGAGTTGTTGCAGTTTCAGAAACTGGGTGTGTGGACACAAACAGATTTACCTCTGGGAAGGAAGAAAATTGGAACCAAATGGGTTTTTAAATGCAAAAAGGATGACAGAGGTGTAATGGTGAGAAACAAAGCTCGACTGGTAGTTCAAGGTTTTCATCAAGTTGAAGGAATTGACTACAATGAGATCTATGCACTTGTAGCACGTTTAGAAGCTATTCGTATGTTTCTAGCGTCTGCTTCATACAAGAAATTCAAGGTGTACCAAATGGATGTCAAGAGTGCATTTCTTTACGGTGTGGTTAAGGAAGAGGTATACGTCGTCAACCTCCAGGCTTTGAAGATCCTATTCATCGGGATAAGGTCTATGTTCTCAACAAAGCACTATACGGGTTGCACCAAGCTCCACGCCAATGGTATGAGGAGCTAAGCACATACCTACTGTCCAAAGGATTCAAACGCGATTCGGTAGACTGCACTCTGTTTACCAAAAGAACAAGGGATGACTTGCTTCTCGTCCAGATTTATGTTGACGATATTATTTTTGGATCTACTAACGAACTTTTGTGGAGAGAATTTGAAAAAGTTATGCAGGAAAAGTTCGAGATGAGTGCGATGGGAGAAATGCAGTTTTTCTTCGGCTTGCAGGTGGAACAAAGACCAACGGGGATCTTTATTCACCAAACTAAATATGTATTTGAAGTCTTGAGCCGGTTCCAGATGGAAGATTCGAAGCCGATGGATACCCCGATACAACCTAATCACGGGATTGGATTTGACGCTAAGGGGGAGCTGACTGATCCTTTTACATATAGAGCAATCGTCGGATCTCTGATGTATCTCACCACATCTATACCAGACATAATGTTCGCTACATGTATCTGCGCACGATTTCAGTTGAATCTGAAACAAAGTCATCTTGCAGCTGTCAAACGGATCCTAAGATATCTGAAGGGTTGTTCGTCGAGAGGATTATGGTACCCTAATGATGAAAATTTTGACTTTGTTGCTTTAGTGATGCAGATTGGGACGGTTGTGACAAAGAAAACAAATCCATAACGGCTGGATGTCAATTCTTGGGGAGCAGGCTCATGACCTAGCAGTGTAAGAAGCAGAGAGCAGTCGCACTATCTACTTGCGAAGCAGAATATGTGGTAGCCTCAAGTTGTTGCTCACAGGTTCTGTGGATCCAGTAGCAGATGGTTGATTACGGTTTGCAATTTCTGAAAACCCCTATTCACTGTGACAGCGATGCCGCAATTGCATTAACTAAAGACAAGGTCAATCACTCAAAAGCTAAACATATCCGGATTAAGTATCACTTTATCTGTGATTGTTATGCCAAAGAGTTGATTGATATGGTCAAAATCCACACTGATTACCAACGTGCAAATCTTTTTACCAAAGCTTTCGATAGATCTCGATTCGAGTTTTTATTAAAAGCTAACGGTATAAAAGAGAAACAAGACTGATCATCACCTCAGTTTATCACTTTTAGTTTTAGTTTTTACTTTTTTCAAAAATCCAAAAACCCAAAAATATGTTTAACAATTTAGGGGGAGTCTTAAGATTATAAGAAAAACCAAAAACATTGAAAAATCCAAAAAGCAATAAAAATTAGAAAAACCAAAATGATTTTCCAGGATTAAAAGATGAAATGATAGTACATCAGTAGGTATCTGACACATGCTAAAGATTTGAAATGTTATATAAGTTATGTGTTGAGTTTATGTGATGTGCTGGTAGGCTTTGTAGACCTATTACTGCGTGTTAGATACATACATATCAAACGAATTGTTATGTGGATAAACTCCTTATGGGCATATGGTCTTAGTACCGTAATTTCGTTTGATGGGGTTTTTGTACAAAATTTGGAGGTTTTGGGTCGTTATGTTATTAGTTATCTCGGGATAGCCTATCTGATCTTCTGTCGTACGGCTTTACGGACCTAGATCTGACAGGGTATCTTTATAAAAGATCTTTAATGCCAAAACCTAAAGTTACCGAATTGAGGAACTTTTTATGTATGACGATAATCAAAGATTATCTAATGCATCGTATCCTATCATTGATGAAAATCGTGATTGATATTAGCCCTCAACCTGGTAGAGTGCACAAGTTACTTTGTAGCATTAATTTGCTGACCTGTACACCTCTGTGCCTCAATACCTTGTAAAATTATAGATAACGAAAGCATAATCACGCGTTACAATGAGTCTTTGTGCAATTATTCCTTGATACGGGAGTATGTCGTGTGCGTGGGACCCACAGGCAATTTTGTTTATACTATAAATAACTGTATCAATCACCACATAACAGTCTGCAT
Source organism: Ambrosia x helenae (assembly GCA_030844895.1). Lineage (NCBI taxonomy): Eukaryota > Viridiplantae > Streptophyta > Magnoliopsida > Asterales > Asteraceae > Ambrosia > Ambrosia x helenae. Next base: position 71,821,948 of record CM061234.1, read on the forward strand.
GAGGTCTTATTTGGATAACAATATCAGCAATTGCTGGATCACACATTGTCTTTAATGATAATAAACACTAAAGATCAACGGTGTGATCAGATTTCTCAAAAACTGATATGATCCTCTTACTGGAAATCACAAAATGTTTACTGCTTTATGATTACATTTCTGCATTTTACATTTGTTCAAAATTTACAAAAACTTAAAAAGATTTTAAGTTTGTTTTAGCATAAGTTTCAGAAAAACCAAAAAGATTTTACATTTCTATGTTATTTTTTGATAACTGATGGTGATTGATGGTCCTTTTGTGAAACTTGATGAACCAATTTGAGTTTTGTAACTTTTAAATGTGAAATGATGAATGTTTGAAGCTTAAAAGGTGTGAAAAAGATTGAACGGGATTCGATTTTGTGATTTGGTAAAATGTTCAAAAATTCCAATCTTCATTCGCCGCTTCGAAGGGTCGAATGTGGAATTTTTCTTACATTCGAGCTTTCTAATTTGGTCGAATGTGAGTGTTCCAATGTATTTTGTACATTCAAACCCTATTTTTACTTTCGAGCCTTTCAATAGGGTCAAATATAGAAATAGTTTCACATTCGCCCTCATCAAACGGTCGAATGTGGGAGCCTATATATACCTTCTGCACATTCGAACCTCTCATTCAAATTTTTTTCAAAAATCTGAGATAACCAACCCTTGTTGCTCGTGATTTCTAGACCTTATCATTTTGATTCTCACTTGATTCTAATCATTTTGATACTATAATTACAGGTAATGATCAAGTAACGAATCCAGATTCATTGATTTTGTGACCGAACCCTAGACTGGACTGTTGGATCATTTAGAGGGTGTTATAGATGCAAATTATGTTTAGGATTTAGTTGTTGATTGTTTTAGGGGGAGAGTATAACAAAATCTAGGAGAATAACATATCAGATTACTTGATTGAATGTTTAAAACTGATAGAACCCTAGATTTTAATAAAAACAATCTAAAACTAGATAATTGGTACAATTGATTGATGAAGATGCTTAATCGGTCATATTAGATCATAATCAAATGAAAATCCAATGTTAAAATGGACTGGATTATACTATGGAATTTTGGTCATATGAACTGTAACAACCGGCAAAAATAAGGTAATTCCGTACAACTAATTAATATATGATTAACGTAATTAAATGCAATTATGTGAAATTTAATTATCAAGGCCTTAGGGAATAGCAATTTCCAAATAGTGCATAGGAATGCATACGTTTAATGGTAAAACATGATTGGATCATGTGCGAATAAGCTATCCGGTATGGATGTTGGCAATTACCCGGTAATAATTAAATAAACGAAACGAATCCCGGACACCCAGGATATAAAATAAAGGGTATTTTCATAAGATATAATGAGTTTTGGAACTCCAAAACCATAAATGAAAACGTCTTGTACAAATCTCCCGGTAACGAATAAAATGCGCGTATCGCACCCGATACGCGTATAACTCATAATTTCACCCGGTAAAGGCCTAAATAACCAATCAACGCTTAAAATAGACTATATTTAAGGGTTATTAAAGGTATTTTTAATGTCCGGATAACGCGTGGTTAAAACCCGAAAAATACCCGAACGACACCCGAACGACGGGGGATTTAACATAACAAACAATGGGTAATTGTTTGAAGTTGTGGACCCCACCAAATCCATCCAAGGGCCGGCCAAAGAGCCTTATTTTACCCACATTTTATGTTGATAATAATAATCTATAAACTTAGATAAAGCATGCTCACATAAGGCCAAAACATGTAAGAAAAGGTGAGTGAAACACAAGTACAAAAGTAGCCCAAACCTTGTCCCCCCTTTGATAAATTTCGGCCAAGGGCCAAGACAATCCAAGACCACACTTCAAACCATCATAACACTAGTGGGTGCATGCTTATGTGAGGTCTTGTATGTAGAGGTAATGATGCCTTATAAAGATTGATCAAGATTTGCAAGAAAACTTCTAACCATACATACATACATACGGCATCTTGCACACACCCACACTTATCATCTTTTCAAAATCTCCCAAGTACACTCATAATCTTCCATAAGATCTCTTAAATCTTTAGCATCATTACATGAGTTGGTTATATAATAACACATGTTAGAAGATTGAATCACCAAGCAAAACAAACCTCTTTCTTCCCCTCTCTTGGCCGTAAGTTTACATACACACCCACACATTGTTCTTTCAAGTTTTTACATCTCCAAAATACTTAAAATCATCCATCATCCAAACCCCTTTTGTGTGTTTCAAGAGCTTGGAGCTAAACCACTAGGAAGAACACACTAAACCCCTCTCAAATTCAAGGTTTTTGTCTTCCCTAGCCTTGTGCTAGTAGTAAGCTTCTTAATCTTGTTTTTGATTGTTATTTTTCATGTATGTGTTCCTAGTAGCAAGTTGTACATGAAGGGTTTAAAAATGGTTTTGAACATAATCTTTAATAGGTTTTCATGTGTAAAATGGAAGATTAAAGTTATGAAAATAAACCATGGATTTGTTTATGATGATGTATTAGTCTTGAAAATATATAAAGTTTACATGTAAGACTAAGTAGGATGATGTTTTGGTTAAGATTTTGAAATGAACTTGAATATGTTAAAACTAACTTTAATTCATCTTATTATGACCATTTAAGTTATAATATGTGGTAAAGCATGTTAGAAGTTCATAAATGTATAAGATGGAAAATTAAAGTTAACTCACTTGGATGGATGATATTTTGAAGAAATGGACAAATACATAAAACACACACATAATTAGTCTTTCATATGGAATATAAGACTAACATAAGTGTTTTGATACAAAAATAACTTACCAATAATAAGTTGAATCTTTAAAGTTAACTATTTTGAGTGAAAAATGCTAACTTTGGAAGTTAGAGTGGAAAAATGCAACTTTTGTAAGTTAAGGGACTAAAATTGTAACTTAGAAAGTTAAGGGACTAAAATGGACATTTTAGAAACTATTAGTCCAAAAATACAAGTATGGAAAGTTTGGTGTCAAAAATGCAAGTAATAAAGTCTAAGGATGATTTTTGTAAATACTAGTAAAAATACTTGGGTATTTTGTATAAAAGTGTATTTTTGAAAGTCATAAAAATATAAAGGGTTTTAACATAAGGATTTTTATAAAGTAGAGATTTTATAAAAATATTAAACAAACTTGGGAAACTTATACAAAAATGAATACTTTTATATAAATGGGAATATAAAAGTGTTGGAAACATTTTTGTAGTTAAGTTGACAAGTTGGGTTAAAAATACATAAGTATTTTAACCATCCAAGTAACATGTGAAAATAGGAAGAAATATGGAAAATATTTCTATAAAACACATGTTGGGAAAAACTTGGAAAAATTAACTAATCGAGTTAAGATATCGAACTAAAACGCGTTAACGAACCATACACGGACAAAATATGAGAAAAATGCCATTGCGGCAAGATAAGAAAAATATATATTTTATGAGGTAAAATATATATATACTTTGGGTGAAAACAAATAAACATTTTCCTAAGTGTTGGAGGATTAATTCGTGGGAGAAACACATGACACAAACGAATAAGACGTTAAAACAAACGTATATACTTAACGAGAAAAATTACACATTTATATATATGTACGCTCGTCTCGGCAAAATTCTAGTATATCTACTTAATGGGAAAGTAGATATGCGGGAAGGAAAGCCGCGACGAGAAGACAAGGATATATATATGTGTATGTCGTATCAACGAAATCCTAGTATATTTATTTGAATGGGAAAATAAATATACGGTGTGGTGAGTTGAATCGGACGTTAAGAATATACGATCGAACGACAAGATCTTAGCATATTTGTTTAAATGGGAAAACAAATGTGCGGCAAAGTGAGTCGGGTCGAGGATTGAAATATATATTATATCGAGCGGTGCGATCTTAAGTATAATTATTTAAATGGGAAAATAATTATATGTTAAGTGAAGTCGAGTCGATGATAATAAGATACAAGTTATGGAAATATTAACAAGAGTAATATATAACTTGTAACACAAAGGGTAATGTAACGCCAACAAAACCTAGGATACGCGCTTAATTAAACGGGATTTGGAACAACTTGTGGTCGGGAGTTGGGTGTACAACTTGCCAAGGCGCATGCACTATAGGAATAGTGACTTATACGTCTAGGACGTTTATAGGTGCGAGACCACCCCTTGCTATTCACCCTATTGAGCCAGACGCAGTTTCAGGTGAGTTTCACGGCCCCATTTTAAACTATTTTTACGTTTTCCGGGGGAAAGATATGTTAGGGATAATGTTTGACGGATTTATTACTTGAGGTATGACCGCCACTCGGGGTTGAGTCCTCGCCTCTATAATCATTTGTTCAGGGAAATGAAACCGGTGGAATATTTGAATAGTACTATTGGTGCCTGACAAGGCCCACCCCTAATCGATAGCGTCGATTATGCATTAGGTTATGCCTGGGGTGCATATATTCTGAACTTAAGTCGTGGGAAACCGAGTAACGACTTGGAGCGGGGCACAATTATTATATGTCTTGGTTTGATTATAGTCTCAAGTAGATTTATAGGAATTTGCAACTCCTATATATTGTCATAACATGGTATTCCCAAGTATTCAAGTTTTAGAAACTGAAAACCTGTGAACTCACCAATATATTTATATTGACGAAACTTTTAAACATATCTTTCAGGTAACTAGGTGATGAAAGATCAGGCGAGCAGGGTCGGGGAATCTCCAATGCGACGTCGAACTTTTGCGGGGTTTCACGTTTATTTCCCAAGGCATTTGGGATATATATGAGAAACCTCTATGTTTATTTCAAAAACAATTAACTTTTGTGTAATGTTTGAAACTGATTTGACGTCATAATAAATGACCCATTTTCTTAAATTACTTGTGTTTAGCAATAACCTTGACTTTATGCTTTTGAACCGTCGCGCCACGTGTTTCCGCCTTTGTCGTGGTGTGACAGAACGTGGTATCAGAGCCAAGGTTATAGCGAACTAGAGTATTTTCTTTAAAAACTAGACTATAACCGGAATTGGTTTAAAAGATAAAGTTTTCAAAAGAAAAATAAAGATATTTCAAAAGTAATTTTTCAAGAAGCATTGGGCATGAGGAGATTCCGACCAAGCCAGCCATGGGTATTGTTATGCATTAGCGTGAAATTAGAAGTTAGGAAGGTTACTGATAACGTAAGCCATAACTGTCTAATTTAATTAAATCATATATACATGTACGGTTCTTTTGCCAGGATGTCCGACGCGGGAAGTATAGCGCCTAGTATTGATAGTAGCATCCAGATTATTCCTGCGCCACCGCCTGAGCCAGTAGAGCTAGTTGTTCTGGACGCAGAAGACGAAGATGTAGAGATGAACGCCGACGGAGGCTCGGACGACGACTCGGATGAGACGGATCCTAGCGAGGATCCTGATTGGGCACCCGCTGTGGTGGACGCGCCGCTACCCGTTGTACCGGCAGCACCGTTAGCTCCACGCCCCATTCGAGCGGTTAGGGATTTTCCCGAGGGCTGTGCCGGACCGTCCGGCCGATCCCAGCCCTTTCGGAGACAGTAGAGTCTCCATTCGACCAGCAGGCTCACATGGAGCACGAGCCAGCACCCTTACCTCATATTCACATCCCAGCAGGCATGAGACTCCTGCCTATTCCCCATGGGAGGAACGGATGGATATCCGACGACTCCGATGACGAGTCTGTGGGCTCGGTAGGGCACATGTTGGTGCCAGAGATTCAGGCTGACCAGGAGGAGCCAGTGGCTCCGATGTTGGAGGATGCACCTGCTGATCCCATACCCCCACCAGCACCACTCGAGCCTGTACCACAGGAGGGACCAGCAGCACACATACTCGAGGGTAGCCCCGCTGATAGCTCTGAGCTACGTAGGGCAGGCATGGCAGCTTTTGCCACCGCGAGCCCTCCTACCCCCACTGTTGTGGTATCCACTCCAGAGTGGGCCACTGTCTCTGAGCCATTAGTAGCCCCACTAGCTGAGCCTATGCCACCACCCACCATTGCCATGACTATACCCATCCCCACCATTCCCAGTATGACACCTGCACCATACCCTCTAGGTGCAGGGGACCCCTATATGATGCCACCCTACTTCTCCATCAGACCACCCGGTTTCACTCCATTACTACCACACATACCAGTACCATTCCCCTTCGGGCCCTTCCCATCCACACACCCTGATGTACCCGGACCATCCCACCTTCCCAGGATGACACCTCCCTCTGGACCCGCCCAGACCTCAACCATCACTTTAGAGCAGGATTTTCAGACTCTAGTCAACACGGTGCAGCGCACCGTAAATCAGGTTGAGCAGCAGACGAGATTGATGTGGGCTAGGATGATTGACACTCGTGATGCCTTGGCGCATTACGCAGAGGAGCTCTTGCGCATGGATGCGCAGAGCGGGATTACTGGGGATGCACACTGGGCACATCGACAGTTTTTGTACGAGCGCATCTCAGAGATCAGCATGACGATTAGCATGTATGCGCCGCAGTATCAGTATCCACCGCCACCGCCACAGTAGGATGTGTCGGGGGTGCGCAGAAGACACACCAGCTTATGTACATATTAGCAGCAGTATGGTAGTACAGCACGGGTTATGACACTCGTCTGCATTTTGCCTAGCCGTACGGGTATTACGGCATATGATATGATGTTTTATTATTTCAAAAGCAATGTATTGTATGAGAAATGTATTCTCCATTTTGTATTATGAACAAGCATTGTACTGATATTATTGAAATTAATGAAAAATCTTATTATTATGGTGAAATATGTTGTTGTCTATGATTATTATTGCTTACTCCATGTGTTGTGGTTTGTATATTTGTGTGGTGTTGTTGTGTTGATTTCTATTTATATTTATGTATGATGTGTTGGTATGTTGTGTGATGACATGGTGTTGATTATTGTATTCATGCTTTGGTTTGTTATTTATGCTTTGTATTGTATAAATGTTTGCCAAATTAACCTTTGATAATTATTATTGAAGAAAAATGGCACCTACCACCCGAAGCGTTAGTGGAGCAGACGGACTGCCCACAACACCGGCCGAGCTCGAAACTATGATATCTGAACGCATAGCTCGCGCCATCGCTGAGCATGAAGCCGCACGCTCTGAACACTCCCGTGACAGGACAGGGAGCGAGCAAAGAGAGACCTCCCTCACTGGTAAGAGGTTTAAGAATAAATGAAAAAAGTAATGGGAGAATATTTCAAAACTCCTATTCCATAATAACATCCTACATCACTATTACAGGGACAGCCTCGGGAGAGCGCGGCTGCACTTTCAAGGCTTTCTTGGACTGCAAACCAATAAACTTCAGCGGCACTGAGGGTTCCATAGGCCTGGTCAAATGGTTCGAAAAGACCGAGGCAGTTATCCGCATCAGCGGGTGTACCCCTCGACAGTCTGTCATGTACGCCACCAATCTGTTTCTAGATCAAGCCCTAACTTGGTGGAACGGCCAAGTACAGTCTTTAGGAGATGATGTGGCATACACTCTATCGTGGGCGGCACTGAAGGAACTGATGACTGCCGAATACCGCCCGGCAAGTGAAGTTCAGAAGTTGGAAACCGAATTCTGGAACCTCACCATGGTAGGGGCAGACGTCACTGGGTATACGTCAAGATTTCATGATCTCGCACGACTGGTACCTCGTCTGGTTACACCAGAGAAGAACAAAGTGGAACGTTACCTATTCGGGCTAGCGCCACAGATTCGCAGCATGGTCACCTCTTCCAAACCCACGACCATGCGCGAGGCAATTGATCTGGCACTAAGTCTGACTGAGGATGCTATCCGCATGGGTACCTTAATCCGCCAGGTTTCAGGGTTAAAAATTTCTGAAGCAAGTAGTGTTGAGGCCAAGAAACAGGGATCAAGTTCAGCGGTTGCAACTAATGATCAGGGTAACGGGCAGAGGTTTGGGAAAAGAAGAGAGATGAAGGAAGAAGGGATCGAGCGTCGGGGAGCTCGAACAAGAAAGGAAAGGGTTATGCCGCCACAGGACGTGGTAACAATAACAATAACAAACAGGGAAACCAGGGGAGAAACAATGGATTAACTTGCGGGAAGTGTCACCGCAACGGGCACAAGACTGAAGAGTGCCGATCTGGAGCACCAAAGAATGGAGGGGCCAGACCCTGTTTTGCATGCGGGTCATTGGACCATTGGAAGAAAGATTGCCCCAAAGTCAACAATCAGGCCCGCGGCCGGGCATTTGTGATTGGAGCCGGTGATGCACGGCAAGACCCCACTGTGGTCACTGGTACGTTTCCTCTAAATGGTCATTATGCCTCTGTATTATTTGATACCGGTGCTGACTTTAGCTTCGTATCCATTGAGTTTAAAAGACTACTTGGTTTAAAAACTAGCAAACTAGATACACCCTACTCTATAGAACTGGCTAATGGTAAAACTATTGAAACGAGAGAGATAGCAAAAGATTGTAAGTTAGAACTCTGTGGGCACGAGTTTGGGATTGATCTATTACCGGTTGTATTGGGAAGTTTTGACATCGTTGTCGGCATGGACTGGTTGTCCGCACACCGTGCCATTGTGGTTTGCAACGATAAAGTTATTCAAGTTCCCCTCGCAAGCGGTGAAACTCTCTCAATTCAAGGGGAAAGACACGGGACGCCACTAAGGATTATTTCGAGCATGAAGGCTCGTAAGTGTCTAAGAAAAGGGCTTGTCGCATTCTTGGCACACGTAGTGGACAAGAAGGCCGACGAGCGAAAATTGGAAGACATTCCAGTCGCCAGAGATTTTCCGGATGTATTTCCAGAAGATTTGCCGGGGTTGCCACCACATCGACAAGTCGAGTTCCGCATCGACCTCGTTCCCGGAGCAGCTCCTGTGGCACGATCGCCATACCGCCTAGCTCCATCAGAGATGCAGGAACTGTCCAGCCAGCTACAAGAATTATTGGACAAAGGTTTTATAAGACCGAGTTTCTCACCTTGGGGAGCTCCCGTCTTATTTGTGAAGAAGAAGGATGGCACATTTCGCATGTGCATCGACTATCGAGAGCTGAACAAGCTAACCATCAAGAATCGCTATCCTCTCCCCAGGATCGACGATTTATTTGATCAGCTCCAAGGTTCCAGCTATTACTCCAAGATCGATTTGAGGTCAGGCTATCACCAGTTGCGTATACAAGAAGAAGATGTACCAAAAACGGCCTTCAGAACCCGGTATGGACACTATGAATTTTTGGTAATGCCGTTCGGCTTGACCAACGCACCAGCGGTTTTCATGGATCTAATGAACCGCGTATGTAAGCCATACCTGGACAAATTCGTCATTGTCTTCATTGACGATATTTTGATCTATTCACGCACGAAAGAAGACCACGAGAATCACCTTCGGTTAATTCTTGAAGTATTACGCAAAGAGAAGCTCTATGCTAAATTCTCGAAATGTGACTTTTGGATTCGGGAAGTTCACTTTTTAGGCCACGTGGTAAACGAGAAGGGCATACACGTTGATCCAGCCAAGATCGAGGCAATTAAAAATTGGGAAGCACCTCGAACCCCACCGAAGTACGACAATTTCTAGGCCTTGCGGGTTATTACAGAAGGTTCATCGAGAACTTTTCCAAGATAGCACAAGCTTTAACCATGCTAACCCAGAAGGACAAGAAATTTGAGTGGACGGAAAAGCAAGAGGCAGCATTCCAATTGTTAAAAGACAAGTTATGTGGCGCTCCGATACTATCACTCCCCGATGGTACGGAAGATTTTGTGGTTTACTGCGATGCCTCGCATCAAGGGTTGGGTTGTGTATTGATGCAGCGAGAAAAGGTAATAGCTTATGCTTCCAGGCAACTGAAAATCCATGAGAAGAACTACACTACACACGATTTGGAATTAGGTGCAGTGGTATTCGCTCTCAAGATATGGAGGCACTATTTGTACGGAACCAAGTGCACGATTTTCACTGATCACAAGAGTTTACAGCACATCTTCGATCAGAAGGATTTGAATATGCGACAACGGCGATGGGTTGAATTATTAAACGATTACGATTGTGAGATAAAGTACCATCCCGGTAAGGCGAATGTCGTAGCCGACGCCTTGAGTCGCAAGGAACGGGTTAAACCATTGCGTGTTCGAGCTTTGGGATTGACTATCCACACGAATATGACTGAACGAATTCGTGAAGCTCAAGTTAACGCCCTCAAACCCGAGAATGTCAAAGGTGAAAGGTTACGAAAGATGGTTGATTCACTGGAACCGAAAGCGGACCAGACACTGTATTTCATGAATAGAATTTGGGTTCCAGTATATGGTGGATTGCGTGAGCTAGTATTGGCCGAAGCTCACAGTTCTAGATATTCGGTTCACCCGGGTGCAGACAAGATGTTCCACGATTTGAAGGAACTTTATTGGTGGCCGAACTTCAAAAGGGATATAGCAGCCTATGTTGCGCGATGTTTGACTTGCGCAAAGGTCAAGGCTGAGCACCAGAGACCTTCCGGTTTGCTTCAGCAACCGGAAATACCGGAATGGAAATGGGAACGAATCACCATGGATTTCATTACCAAGTTACCTAAGACGACAAGTGGTCATGACACGATCTGGGTAATCGTTGATCGATTGACAAAATCTGCACACTTCCTTCCGATTCGCGAGACGGACAAGTTGGAGAAACTGACCCGTCTGTATATTAAGGAAGTGGTATCTAAACACGGTGTACCTGTATCTATCATCTCCGATCGGGATAGTCGCTTCACTTCCAGGTTTTGGGAAAGTTTAAATGAAGCCCTCGGTACTCGCCTCGACATGAGTACCGCATATCACCCCCAAACGGATGGTCAAAGTGAACGAACCATCCAGACCTTGGAAGATATGCTACGGGCATGCGCGATTGATTTCGGAGGTAATTGGGATACGCACTTGCCATTGGTAGAATTTTCCTATAACAACAGTTATCATACGAGCATTCAAGCCGCACCGTTTGAAGCTTTATATGGACGCAAGTGCCGGTCGCCATTATGTTGGGCGGAAGTTGGGGAAAAGCAACTCACCGGGCCCGAAATTGTTCAAGAGACCACGGATAAGGTCTTTTTGATAAAGGAACGCCTCAAAGCGGCCCGGGACCGCCAGAAAAGCTATGCTGATATGAGGCGAAAGCCTTTAGAGTTTCAAGTCGGAGACAGGTTCCTATTAAAAGTGTCACCTTGGAAAGGTGTCGCGCGCTTTGGGAAGCGCGGGAAGCTGAACCCGCGATATATTGGACCATTCAAAGTCTTGTCGAGGGTAGGCACAGTGGCATACAAGCTCGAGTTGCCTCAAGAGCTTAGTGGAATACACGACACGTTTCATGTGTCGAACTTGAAAAAGTGCCTATCCGACGAAACTCTCATTATTCCTGCTGACGAGATCCAGATTGACGATAAGTTACATTTTGTGGAAGAACCAATCGAGGTAACTGATTGGAAGGTCCAAAAATTAAGGCGCAGCAAGATCAGATTGGTCAAAGTGCGCTGGAATGCCAAGCGTGGACCGGAGTTCACGTGGGAAAGGCTGGACCGGATGAAGCAAAAATACCCCGCCCTATTCGAGAAGACACCTGTACCGGAGAACTCGAAGTGAATTCCGGGACGGAATTCTCTTAACGGGGGGAGAATGTAACAACCGGCAAAAATAAGGTAATTCCGTACAACTAATTAATATATGATTAACGTAATTAAATGCAATTATGTGAAATTTAATTATCAAGGCCTTAGGGAATAGCAATTTCCAAATAGTGCATAGGAATGCATACGTTTAATGGTAAAGCATGATTGGATCATGTGCGAATAAGCTATCTGGTATGGATGTTGGCAATTACCCGGTAATAATTAAATAAACGAAACGAATCCCGGACACCCAGGATATAAAATAAAGGGTATTTTCATAAGATATAATGAGTTTTGGAACTCCAAAACCATAAATGAAAACGTCTTGTACAAATCTCCCGGTAACGAATAAAATGCGCGTATCGCACCCGATACGCGTATAACTCATAATTTCACCCGGTAAAGGCCTAAATAACCAATCAACGCTTAAAATAGACTATATTTAAGGGTTATTAAAGGTATTTTTAATGTCCGGATAACGCGTGGTTAAAACCCGAAAAATACCCGAACGACACCCGAACGACGGGGGATTTAACATAACAAACAATGGGTAATTGTTTGAAGTTGTGGACCCCACCAAATCCATCCAAGGGCCGGCCAAAGAGCCTTATTTTACCCACATTTTATGTTGATAATAATAATCTATAAACTTAGATAAAGCATGCTCACATAAGGCCAAAACATGTAAGAAAAGGTGAGTGAAACACAAGTACAAAAGTAGCCCAAACCTTGTCCCCCCTTTGATAAATTTCGGCCAAGGGCCAAGACAATCCAAGACCACACTTCAAACCATCATAACACTAGTGGGTGCATGCTTATGTGAGGTCTTGTATGTAGAGGTAATGATGCCTTATAAAGATTGATCAAGATTTGCAAGAAAACTTCTAACCATACATACATACATACGGCATCTTGCACACACCCACACTTATCATCTTTTCAAAATCTCCCAAGTACACTCATAATCTTCCATAAGATCTCTTAAATCTTTAGCATCATTACATGAGTTGGTTATATAATAACACATGTTAGAAGATTGAATCACCAAGCAAAACAAACCTCTTTCCTTCCCCTCTCTTGGCCGTAAGTTTACATACACACCCACACATTGTTCTTTCAAGTTTTTACATCTCCAAAATACTTAAAATCATCCATCATCCAAACCCCTTTTGTGTGTTTCAAGAGCTTGGAGCTAAACCACTAGGAAGAACACACTAAACCCCTCTCAAATTCAAGGTTTTTGTCTTCCCTAGCCTTGTGCTAGTAGTAAGCTTCTTAATCTTGTTTTTGATTGTTATTTTTCATGTATGTGTTCCTAGTAGCAAGTTGTACATGAAGGGTTTAAAAATGGTTTTGAACATAATCTTTAATAGGTTTTCATGTGTAAAATGGAAGATTAAAGTTATGAAAATAAACCATGGATTTGTTTATGATGATGTATTAGTCTTGAAAATATATAAAGTTTACATGTAAGACTAAGTAGGATGATGTTTTGGTTAAGATTTTGAAATGAACTTGAATATGTTAAAACTAACTTTAATTCATCTTATTATGACCATTTAAGTTATAATATGTGGTAAAGCATGTTAGAAGTTCATAAATGTATAAGATGGAAAATTAAAGTTAACTCACTTGGATGGATGATATTTTGAAGAAATGGACAAATACATAAAACACACACATAATTAGTCTTTCATATGGAATATAAGACTAACATAAGTGTTTTGATACAAAAATAACTTACCAATAATAAGTTGAATCTTCAAAGTTAACTATTTTGAGTGAAAAATGCTAACTTTGGAAGTTAGAGTGGAAAAATGCAACTTTTGTAAGTTAAGGGACTAAAATTGTAACTTAGAAAGTTAAGGGACTAAAATGGACATTTTAGAAACTATTAGTCCAAAAATACAAGTATGGAAAGTTTGGTGTCAAAAATGCAAGTAATAAAGTCTAAGGATGATTTTTGTAAATACTAGTAAAAATACTTGGGTATTTTGTATAAAAGTGTATTTTTGAAAGTCATAAAAATATAAAGGGTTTTAACATAAGGATTTTTATAAAGTAGAGATTTTATAAAAATATTAAACAAACTTGGGAAACTTATACAAAAATGAATACTTTTATATAAATGGGAATATAAAAGTGTTGGAAACATTTTTGTAGTTAAGTTGACAAGTTGGGTTAAAAATACATAAGTATTTTAACCATCCAAGTAACATGTGAAAATAGGAAGAAATATGGAAAATATTTCTATAAAACACATGTTGGGAAAAACTTGGAAAAATTAACTAATCGAGTTAAGATATCGAACTAAAACGCGTTAACGAACCATACACGGACAAAATATGAGAAAAATGCCATTGCGGCAAGATAAGAAAAATATATATTTTATGAGGTAAAATATATATATACTTTGGGTGAAAACAAATAAACATTTTCCTAAGTGTTGGAGGATTAATTCGTGGGAGAAACACATGACACAAACGAATAAGACGTTAAAACAAACGTATATACTTAACGAGAAAAATTACACATTTATATATATGTACGCTCGTCTCGGCAAAATTCTAGTATATCTACTTAATGGGAAAGTAGATATGCGGGAAGGAAAGCCGCGACGAGAAGACAAGGATATATATATGTGTATGTCGTATCAACGAAATCCTAGTATATTTATTTGAATGGGAAAATAAATATACGGTGTGGTGAGTTGAATCGGACGTTAAGAATATACGATCGAACGACAAGATCTTAGCATATTTGTTTAAATGGGAAAACAAATGTGCGGCAAAGTGAGTCGGGTCGAGGATTGAAATATATATTATATCGAGCGGTGCGATCTTAAGTATAATTATTTAAATGGGAAAATAATTATATGTTAAGTGAAGTCGAGTCGATGATAATAAGATACAAGTTATGGAAATATTAACAAGAGTAATATATAACTTGTAACACAAAGGGTAATGTAACGCCAACAAAACCTAGGATACGCGCTTAATTAAACGGGATTTGGAACAACTTGTGGTCGGGAGTTGGGTGTACAACTTGCCAAGGCGCATGCACTATAGGAATAGTGACTTATACGTCTAGGACGTTTATAGGTGCGAGACCACCCCTTGCTATTCACCCTATTGAGCCAGACGCAGTTTCAGGTGAGTTTCACGGCCCCATTTTAAACTATTTTTACGTTTTCCGGGGGAAAGATATGTTAGGGATAATGTTTGACGGATTTATTACTTGAGGTATGACCGCCACTCGGGGTTGAGTCCTCGCCTCTATAATCATTTGTTCAGGGAAATGAAACCGGTGGAATATTTGAATAGTACTATTGGTGCCTGACAAGGCCCACCCCTAATCGATAGCGTCGATTATGCATTAGGTTATGCCTGGGGTGCATATATTCTGAACTTAAGTCGTGGGAAACCGAGTAACGACTTGGAGCGGGGCACAATTATTATATGTCTTGGTTTGATTATAGTCTCAAGTAGATTTATAGGAATTTGCAACTCCTATATATTGTCAGAACATGGTATTCCCAAGTATTCAAGTTTTAGAAACTGAAAACCTGTGAACTCACCAATATATTTATATTGACGAAACTTTTAAACATATCTTTCAGGTAACTAGGTGATGAAAGATCAGGCGAGCAGGGTCGGGGAATCTCCAATGCGACGTCGAACTTTTGCGGGGTTTCACGTTTATTTCCCAAGGCATTTGGGATATATATGAGAAACCTCTATGTTTATTTCAAAAACAATTAACTTTTGTGTAATGTTTGAAACTGATTTGACGTCATAATAAATGACCCATTTTCTTAAATTACTTGTGTTTAGCAATAACCTTGACTTTATGCTTTTGAACCGTCGCGCCACGTGTTTCCGCCTTTGTCGTGGTGTGACATGAACAGTCAGGTTCGACCAAAAAGAAGGGTCGATTGTGGCTTTTCTGGTCGAATGTGACTTGTTCATAGGGTCGAATGTGGATTTAAGGTCGAATATACATTTTTAAACAGATTTTTCACATTCGAACTTTATTTCTCACATTCGAACCTTGTAAATTCTTTATTCGAACCCCGATGGGTTGAATGTGGACTTTCAAAAACCAAATTTCAATTTTTGCAAATTTTGTCCGTTTCTAATGAATTTACATGTTTCGTTTTTGCAGAATTTCAAATGGCAGAACCACAAGACACTGATATACTGATTAGATCATCAGGAAAAAGCTGCTGGAAAGAAACCAGAAGAGGAATTGGCGTTTGAAGAAGCCCACAACTGTTGTGCATTTCTTGGCGGTGTCAAGAAACACATAGAATTCTCTGGCATTGTAGACTTTTTGAAGCGAAGCAGAGTCGTTGATGCATTGGCTACACCAGCTATTATCTATAAAGATCATCAAGTGGACTTCTGTAAGAATGCAAAGATGGATTATTGGGATAATCAAACAGCCATAGTAAGCAATATTCAGGGACAGCTTGCTATCGTTACTGAGAGTGATATTCGGAAAGCTTTGAGACTGAAGGATGAGCCGACAGATCCTAGAAGTTTGTCCTGGATTGAACCGAGGAAATGCTTTCTCCGAATGAAGTATAACGGACTGATCACAGATGGAGCTTTACATAAAGGAAAACTGTGCCCATAGTTTAAGTACCTAGCTCATGTGATGTTACACGTTTTTGGATCCGTTAGTGGTGGTTATGACGTGATGAGGAAGAGCATCAGTTCGTTGATGGTTGCTCTAGTGCTGAACAAGACATTTAAAGAGTTGATGAGTGAAAATCAGATTCCTAATGTTCCTGAGAAAGAAGCATGAAATCACTCTGATGATAGAGATGCACCAGTATTTGAAGATGTTGAGATTGAGGATATTACCAGTGAGGAATATCCAGAGTATTTTAAAGATAAACAAGATGCTGCATTTCCTGAATTTTCTGAAGAATTGTTGAATCAAGTTGAGAAACTTGCACGGGAGAAAAGTAAGACATTCGTTGATGAAGTATTCAAGAACTCAGAAAGTCAGAAACCGGATGTTGAACAATCTGATGATCTGAAAAGCTTGTTGAGGAAATTGAAAAAAAAAAAAGCCAACTGACCAAAGACTGAAATTCAGGGAGGTTTCTACAAGTTTCACAACGAATTGTTCAAAGGTAGAGCTCTCAGTTGGATATACCTGAGACAGCTAAGGTGTGTTGCAGTTAAATGGGAAAAGGGAATTTTGTATTTCAACAGATTCCATGATATCAAAACATTACCTTACTGGGCTGTACGCGACATCTGCCGACATACTTTGTCAGGTGCAACTGTAAACAACGATGCAGTTGGATATTTTGCAGATCGCATGGCAAGAGAGAGCAGAACAAAATGGGATGTGTTCACTCCATAGTATCCTAAAAGGATTGTTCATAAAAAGATTAAAGATCATATTACTGGAATGAACAAGGTGACTTTGAAATATAAACCACCGACCGTACTAAAACATATTCCTTTGATGCCGATTCCACAACACTTTTCAAAAGAATTCATGTGGTGGTACTATGATTGGAAGACCGCAGAAGTTGTTATCTTGCTGAAGGATGGAAGAGATGAGTTCAAGAATATTCATATTTTTAATCCGATGTGGTTGATCAATTGCTCACATGAAGACATCATTATGCTGTATTACAACCCTATTTACTGTGAAGAGAAGGGTAGCGAACAAGCTCTGAAATACCAACGTGTGGTATGCTTGTGTTTCGCTTGGGATGTTAATGCGAGATGTGACTACGATAAGAAGCTGGGAAAGTTTGTGAAGATTCCAATTGAAAAGAAGAAATCTAAACCAACTTTCGAACCAATTATGACTAAAGAGCAAAAGACGAACTTGCGTATCAAGCTAATGAACAAGACGCTCGATTACCAATGACAACAATCCAAGAAATAGTCGAGTGGGAGTTTGTTGATGCACGTTTTGCGACTAATTCTATTGGATTGTACATTAAAAGATGTTTTGTTGATGTTGTGGGGGCGAAGGTGGATATTAAAAGGTCGAAGGTGGACTGTAAAGGTCGAAGGAAGAGAACTCAGGCGAACGTGGAAGACAGAAGATCATTGTGTTTGTTCGACCATAATGAAGGGTCGAACCTGCACATTCGGCCCTTACCGGGGGGGGGGGGGGAATATGCAGGCCTATATATTGTTTGATTTCATTTTTCAAGTTAACTTTTTGTCATTTCGTGTCTGGTTCGACCTGTATTCTCTCTAGGTGTTTTAGAAACTTCTGAAACTTGATTATTTCATTGTAAACACATATTGTAAGGCTTATTGATCTTGTTTATTAATGAAATGGATGTTAAAAGGTGAATTGCTTGTTTTGATTACATTAATATCATTTCGTAACAGATGTAACATTTCGCATTTATACTTGTACGTTACGATCATTATTAATAAAAACGTCAAGTTCTAGTATTTTTGTTCGCATTTAATTATTTTTGTCGCATTTTTGAAACCCTAATACTACAGATAATATATAAATATATATATATATATATGGATATATCATGGACACTTGTTAAAAAAAAGGGTGCTTGGGCCGGGAATCGAACCCGCGCCCAAGCCGGTTCAAACAACACAACACACACAACCATCTGGGCTAGCTTTCATGTTTGTTCAAACCCGGGCTTTTATTATTATATCACTTGTTCAAAGTCGTCACAGTTGACTTGGAAAGTCAACTGTGATACGCGACTTGCCAAAAACAATCACATTAACTCATGATTAGGCTATAATTGACATTCCTACACGATTATCGGCCTTCTATGACTCAGCAACACGTTTATTAACATCCAATTGTTACCAAATTAACCATATACACGATCCACAATCAATTCCGAGTCAACTCTTGCCAATTCGAATACCGAAGCCTTAACACTATAAATTGATCATTCACGAGCAATCACAACTCGCCAATACATCTCTCTCAACCTCCATTTCTTCATAATTATACAATGTTCTTGATCCTACGATCGCGTCTTGACTTTTTTTGGTTTGACTGACCAATCGTCATCATAACAGCTTTGTAAGTATAATTGTTTTATTGGGATTTGATCTTCGGTATTCACACATCAATAGCCCTAAGGTTAATTGGGCTATTGATGTGTGAATCAAACAATTGCAGAATTAGGGCTCGTGAGTTTGAATTTGGGGATAAACATGATTCTGCATAATATATTTATTTTAAATAAAACGAAAATAATCACAACCAATGGTTTGGACCAAGTGGTTGTGACTGATGCTTTGTTCCTGAGCCACCCGGGTTCGAGTCCCGGCAGTGGCATCTCCTTTTTGTTTTCTTTTTCATTTTTAACAAATAATTATATATAATACATTTAATTTTATAAATTCGTTTTTAAATATTAAAACTCTTTTATAAATTCTAAAAAAAATTATTTTAGATAATCTGATGTAAAAGTTTCACCCACAATTTTTAGTTTTCAAAAATTAATTTATTTAATATATATAATAATTAAATCAATTTTATTCTATTATATTTATAAAATTCCATTAAAATATCAAAACAATTTTATAAATTTCCACAAAAATTATTCTGAGTTTGTATAATGATAAACTTTTCTGAAAATTCTGAAAAATCATTTATTTAATATTTTTAATCAATTTTTGTTAGTTTTAATCATAATTAAATCATAATAAATTCAATTTTTGATATTTTTGCACCAAAATTTTATACAATTTATTTCTGAATATTTAGAACAGAAATATAAATTTTAAACTAATAATTCTTTAATTTTAGTATTTTTAAATATTAAAGTTAAATTTTGACAATTTGTAATAAATAGATTTAATATTCTATTTTAAAGAAAATAATTTTATAAAAATTATTTTTATACTTCAAACACATTATTGTGAACATCCTAAATTCAAACTTTATAAAAAGACTTTCATTTATTTAATTATCAAATTCCCCTTTATTTAATAAAACATTTTATTATAAATTCAACAAATGGATATCCCCAAATCGAAACCCTAGAATATACTTGTAGACTATATAGACTTAGACTTATTTGTTGCCTTATACATAGGGTAATACTTGGCAATCTATTGGGCTACACTCATACTATTCCTCAATACCTAATACTATACCAAGGTGAGTTTACGTAACCATGTTTATGCGATGCTTTATACTTGCAACATTTTATTTAAGCAATTCAACATGCATGTCTAGTTGTAAACTTTATTGCCTCATGAATTAGTCAACAACAGTTTCAACGAGTTTCAACATTACATAATCATTAGCTATGGCCAAGCCGGCGATACTCAATAATAGATCTATTGGATTGACAACCCCACCCGGATACGTGTACCTCCTACATAGGTAGCGTGGGTGATTGTTATCGTTCCAACATATTACTAAGGTGAACCGTAGATGACAGGATGGACCTAAACTAGTCGGAGGTTTGATTATGTCAATTCAACATATTATGCTATTCATGTAGACTTAAACTTACGATAGACATATGAATTGCTAAACTTTTATACTTAAACTATTTGCTCAACATGGATTATGTATTCTCACCAACTTCTAGTTGACCCCCCCATTTTTACAACTCAACAGGAAATAATGATGCATGAAGACTAGAGTATTTTCATGAAGACAATTTGAAGTCTATGCTTGCTTGATCTTTGTGATGTATTAGATTTCCACATTAAAAACTCATTATGTATTTCTATTTTTGGATATTTGCACTTTAAATTTATTTCAATTAAAATTTGGTTACCATGTGCTACTGTATACTCATTCTTACGTGACACCTCGATGTTTCCGCCATCGGTTGGGGTGTTACAACAGATTTAGGGATTCCGCACCTAAATTGGTAGACTTGTATGATCAAATAACTTGTTTTTGTCAAACCGTTCCTCCTACACTTTTCAATCATGATTTCATTCATAAACATGTTAAATTTGCTTTACAATTTGGTTTATAATGAAATAACAGAAGTCTAGTACCATCCTGAACTCCAGAGAGAATAAACACAAAACACACTCGACCAAATGACAAAAGTTTGCATCTAAACAAACTTTAAGCTTATATAGGCCTGCACATTCGACCTCTCGACTAGGTCGAATGTGTACCTTCGACCTATAACATAGCTTGAACAAACATAAGTCTTCTGAAGTCTTCCTTTGACTATCTCTATCTTCATTCGACCTCTAGATAAGCTTCCTTCGACCTCTCGTAAATCACCAAAACACATATATTAACAATCCAAAGCAACTAGTCACAATCCGTGCATCTACAAAAATAATAAAGGGTGAACGCTTGAACCCCTTGAGATCTCGTCGAAGTTCTAGATTTTAATAACGAACACGTGCAATCTGGAAGGGTGAACGCCTGTATTCTGAGTCTTCTGTCTAGGCTGGCATTGCGCATATATCCCAATCAGACGAGGGACCCGGATGCCTACTTGGGAATTCTCGGGATGAGTGTTCACTTATAGGCTAAAGCATGTCTTCATATGTTATTAGAATTTAGAATCTTTGATAAGTCAACGTTTTCGTTTATTCGTTTTAATTAATGAATAAATGATTACATTCCTTATATAATCTCATTCATTTCATTGTGTCTATTACAGATCATGCCTCCACATCGCAGCACTCGCAACAGCAATGGTGAGAACCACGATGAAGGTGGTGACAACCATAACCATAACCACGGTCCTAACCACAACAACAATGGTGT
Organism: Ambrosia x helenae; assembly: GCA_030844895.1. Lineage (NCBI taxonomy): Eukaryota > Viridiplantae > Streptophyta > Magnoliopsida > Asterales > Asteraceae > Ambrosia > Ambrosia x helenae. Next base: position 71,843,372 of record CM061234.1, read on the forward strand.
CGATGCTCAACTGGCTGCGATCATTTCTCAACAAATGGCGCAGCAAATCGCAACTCTGGTTCCCAATTTGCTAGCACAAGTCATCCAAATGAACGGCAACGGGAACGGTAACGGCAACGGGAACGGTAACGGCAATGGTAATGGAAATGGAAACCACAACGGGAATGGAAATGGTCTCCCAGCCTGTACTCTTAAGCACTTCAATTCTTGTAACCCTCCAAAGTTTAGTAGTGAAGAAGGAGCTACAGGACTCCTCCAATGGTTTGAGGGTATTGAGAATACCTTCATCAACAGTGAATGCCCCGACAACTTCAAGGTTCGTTACGCCATGAGTGTTCTCCACAAACGAGCACTCACTTGGTGGAATGAGGAGAAGCGCACCGTGGGGCCGAAGTTGCTCTTGCTATGACATGGGACCAAGTCAAGGAGGTTATGAAGGAAGAGTTTTGTCCTCGCAACGAGGTTAAGAAGCTTGAAGATGAATTCCACACCCTAGCTCAAGATAGTGGGGAAAACCTTGCCTACAACACCCGCTTTCACGAGCTTAGCTTATTGTTGCCTCACAAAGTCACTCCCCTGCCGGTAGCTATCGAGAAGTACATCGATGGTCTACCCATGCAAATCCAGGACACCGTTTGGGGAAGAAATCCTGCAACTTTGGAAGAGGCCAAACGTCTAGCGGCCACTCTTACTGATAATCACGTGAAGAACGGTACTCTCTTCCGCAAGGGCACTAAGAAGACGGTTGCCAAAGACACTCCCCAGCCCGCAATTGAAGTCAAGCCTGAGACCTCAAGCAACAAAAAGCGCAAGGCTAGGAACTACATGGTTGCTACCACTCCACCTGCTGCCCAAACCCCAGCCAAGAAGCCATATGGCGGGACTCACCCTCTCTGCAACACTTGTCAATACCATCATCTTCCTGGTAGACCTTGCCGCCAGTGTAATAACTGTAAGCGGTATGGACACTACACCAACGCTTGTCAAGCCCCTGCTGCCCAAAACAACCAAAACAACCCAGCCAGAAACAACCCAGCTCCCAACCAACAAAACAACAGGCCTGCTCGTGGTCAATGCTACGAGTGTGGCAGCCCTGATCACTATATCAACAATTGCCCTAATCGTAACCAAAACCATAACCAGAACCAAAACCGCAACCAAAACCAAAACCAGAACCGCAACCAGAACCAAGGTGCTCGAGGTCGCGCCTACAATCTCAATGCTAACCAGGCTCGTGACAACAACGAAGTGGTGAATGGTACGTTCCTCATTAATAACCACTATGCATCCATATTATTTGATTCGGGAGCTGATAAGTCATTTGTATCACTGAAGTTTGAACCTTTACTTAACTTACCCCACACTAATCTAGAGGAACCTTTAGTAGTAGAGGTAGCTAATGGGAAGTCTATTTCGATCGACTCTATTATTCGTAACTGCTTGTTGAACCTCGACGATCATACCTTCTCTATCGATCTCATTCCCATGCATCTTGGAAGTTTTGATGTTATAGTAGGCATGGACTGGATGTCAACCCATCGTGCCGAAATTCTGTGCTTTGAGAAAGTCATACGCATTCCTCTCGAATCTGGTGAGATTTTGAAGATCTATGGTGAGAAACCCTGTGGCGAGCTTAAGCTTATGTCTTGTACTACTGCCCAAAAGTACTTACGAAAGGGGTATACAGCCTTCTTAGCTAACTTGATAGAGAAGAAGGACAAAGGCAAAGGTATCCAAGACATTCCAATTATTCGAGACTATCCTGAAGTCTTCCCAGAGAATTTACCTGGTTTGCCTACTGCTCGACAAGTGGAATTTAGAATTGATCTTGTTCCTGGTGCTAATCCTGTCACCAAAGCTCCTTATTGTCTTGCACCCTCTGAAATGTAAGAACTTGCCAGTCAATTACAGGAACTTTCTGATAAAGGGTTCATTCGCCCTAGTTCTTCTCCATGGGGAGCCCTTGTCTTGTTCGTTAAAAAGAAGGATGGTTCTCTTAGAATGTGTATTGACTACCGTGAACTCAACAAACTCACCATCAAGAATCGTTATCCATTGCCTAGGATTGACGATCTCTTCGATCAACTTCAAGGAGCAACCCACTTCTCGAAGATTGATCTTCGTTCTGGTTATCATCAGCTTAGAGTCCACGATGAAGATATTCCCAAGACAGCTTTTCGCACACGTTATGGTCACTATGAATTCCTGGTTATGCCTTTTGGATTGACCAATGCTCCCGCAGTGTTTATGGATTTAATGAATCGGGTTTGTAGACCCTACCTCGACAAATTCGTGATCATTTTCATCGATGATATTTTGATTTACTCTAAATCAAAATCCGATCACGAGCAACATCTTCACTCCATCTTGGGTCTCCTAAAGAAAGAACAATTGTATGCTAAGTTCTCGAAATGTGAATTTTGGCTTAAGGAAGTTCAATTTTTGGGACATGTCATTGATATGAACGGAATTCACGTTGATCCCGCAAAGATCGAAGCTGTGAAAAATTGGAGTGTTCCTAAAACTCCAACCGAAGTCCGTTCTTTCCTTGGTTTGGCTGGTTATTATCGTCGATTCATCGCCAATTTCTCCAAGATCGATGTTCCTGTCACTACCTTAACTCACAAGGGTAAACCCTATGAGTGGGGACCAAAGCAAGAGGAAGCATTTGAAACTCTTAAGCTGAAACTCTGTGAAGCTCCTATCTTGTCTCTACCTGATGGTAATGATGATTTTGTGGTCTATTGTGATGCATCAAACCAAGGTCTTGGTTGTGTTCTCATGCAACGAGGAAAGGTTATTGCTTCTGCGTCTAGACAGCTCAAGACTCACGAAAAGAATTATACCACCCATGATCTTGAATTGGGCGCTGTTGTCTTTGCTCTCAAGATTTGGAGACATTATCTTTATGGGACTAAATGTGTGGTGTTCACGGACCACAAAAGTCTCCAACATGTCTTTGACCAGAAAAATCTTAACATGAGGCAACGACGTTGGGTTGAGTTACTTAACGACTATGATTGCGAAATTCGCTACCATCCTGGTAAGGCGAATGTTGTGGCGACGCACTTAGTCGTAAAGAGCGTATGAAACTTCAATGTGCGAGAGTTCGTACTGATCTTCAGGATCGCATTCTTCAGGCTCAACATACATCAGTCACCCAAGGTAACATGTACGATGAAATGTCTTGTGGTGCTGAAACTCAACTTGAAACAAAACCGATGGGCTACTTTATTTTCTCAATCGACTGTGGATTCCCGACCGTGATGATCTTCGTACTTTTCTCATGAACGAGGCTCATAAGTCTCGTTATTCTATTCATCCTGGAGCTGACAAGATGTACCAAGATCTCCGTTATTCTTATTGGTGGCCTGGTATGAAGAAAGACATTGCTCTTTTCGTTGCAAAATGCCTCACTTGTTCAAAGGTTAAGGCTGAACATCAACGACCATCTGGTATGCTTGAACAACCAGAAATTCCTGTATGGAAATGGGAGAGCATAGCTATGGACTTCATCACCAAACTCCCTCGTACACCCAAAGGTTTTGACAGTATTTGGGTAATCGTCGATCGTTTGACCAAGTCAGCCCACTTCTTACCCATTCGTGAGAAGTATTCTGTAAAAAGATTGGCAAAGATGTACGTAAGTGAAATCGTATGTCGTCATGGTATACCTTTGGACATTATCTCTGATCGCGATGGTCGTTTCACCTCTCACTTTTGGGATTCTTTGCAAGATGATTTGGGTACCAAGTTGAACCTGAGTACTGCTTATCACCCTCAAACAGATGGTCAGACTGAACGGACCATCCAGACACTTGAGGATATGCTCAGGGCATGTATCATCGATTTTGGTGGCGCATGGGATTCTCATCTTCCTTTGGTTGAGTTTTCATACAACAACAGTTATCACGCCAGCATTAACATGGCTCCTTTCGAGGCACTCTATGGTCGTAAATGTCATTCACCTGTCTGTTGGACTGAGGTTGGTGAAGCCCGTATCACTGGACCCGAACTAATCCAGGAAACCACAGACAAAATTCAACTTATTCAGGATAATCTTCTCAAGGCTAGAAGTCGTCAGAAGAGTTATGCTGATAAACGTCATAAACCCTTGGAATTTCAAGTTGGGGACCTTGTACTACTTAAGGTATCCCCTTGGAAAGGAGTAATTCGTTTCGGTAGAAAGGGAAAACTAGCTCCTCGATACGTAGGCCCCTTCAAAATTCTTGACAGAGTTGGAAAAGTGGCTTACAAACTTGATCTTCCACCTGAGCTAAGCAATGTTCACCCGACCTTCCATGTTTCGAATCTCAAGAAATGCTTAGCAGATGAGAACCTTCATGTTCCTCTTGAGGATGTGCAAATTTATGAAAGCATGCACATTATCGAGAAACCCGTCGAGATTGTTGATACAGGAGTCAAGAAACTCAAGCGCAGTCGCATTCCGATCGTTAAGGTTCGTTGGGAATCTAAACGAGGCCCAGAGTTCACTTGGGAACGTAAAGACCAGATGAAGTCGAAATATCCACATCTTTTCCCACCAGACTCTCCAACTCCAACTTCGGGACGAAGTTCCTAAAAGTAGGGGAGACTGTAACATTTCGCATTTATACTCGTACGTTACGATCATTATTAATAATAACGTCAAGTTCTAGTATTTTTGTTCGCATTTAATTATTTTTGTCGCATTTTTGAAACCCTAATACTATAGATATTATATATATATATATGGATATATCATGGACACTTGTTAAAAAAAAGGGTGCTTGGGCCGGGAATCGAACCCGCGCCCAAGCCGGTTCAAACAACACAACACACACAACCATCTGGGCTAGCTTTCATGTTTGTTCAAACCCGGGCTTTTATTATTATATCACTTGTTCAAAGTCGTCACAGTTGACTTGGAAAGTCAACTGTGATATGCGACTTGCCAAAAACAATCACATTAACTCGTGATTAGGCTATAATTGACATTCCTACACGATTATCAGCCTTCTATGACTCAGCAACACGTTTATTAACATCCAATTGTTACTAAATTAACCATATACGCGATCCACAATCAATTCCGAGTCAACTCTTGCCAATTCGAATACCGAAGCCTTAACACTATAAATTGATCATTCACGAGCAATCACAACTCGCCAATACATCTCTCTCAACCTCCATTTCTTCATAATTATACACTGTTCTTGATCCTACGATCGCGTCTTGACTTTTTTTGGTTTGACTGACCAATCGTCATCATAACAGCTTTGTAAGTATAATTGTTTTAGTGGGATTTGATCTTCGGCATTCACACATCAATAGCCCTAAGGTTAATTGGGCTATTGATGTGTGAATCAAACAATTGCAGAATTAGGGCTCGTGAGTTTGAATTTGGGGATAAACATGATTCTGCATAATATATTTATTTTAAATAAAACGAAAATAATCACAACCACTGGTCTGGACCAAGTGGTTGTGACTGATGCTTTGTTCCTGAGCCATCCGGGTTCCAGTCCCGGCAGTGGCATCCCCTTTTTGTTTTCTTTTTCATTTTTAACAAATAATTATATATAATACATTTAATTTTATAAATTTGTTTTTAAATATTAAAACTCTTTTATAAATTCTAAAAAAAATTATTTTTAGATAATCTGATGTAAAAGTTTCACCCACAATTTTTAGTTTTCAAAAATTAATTTATTTAATATATATAATAATTAAATCAATTTTATTCTATTATATTTATAAAATTCCATTAAAATATCAAAACAATTTTATAAATTTCCACAAAAATTATTCTGAGTTTGTATAATGATAAAATTTTCTGAAATGATTTTTAATTCTGAAAAATCATTTATTTAATATTTTTAATCAATTTTTGTTAGTTTTAATCATAGTTAAATCATAATAAATTCAATTTTTGATATTTTTGCACCAAAATTTTATACAATTTATTTCTGAATATTTAGAACAGAAATATAAATTTTAAACTAATAATTCTTTAATTTTAGTATTTTTAAATATTGAAGTTAAATTTTGACAATTTGTAATAAATAGATTTAATATTCTATTTTAAAGAAAATAATTTTATAAAAATTATTTTTATACTTCAAACACATTATTGTGAACATCCTAAATTCAAACTTTATAAAAAGACTTTCATTTATTTAATTATCAAATTCCCTTTAATTAATAAAACATTTTATTATTAATTCAACAAATGGATATCCCCAAATCGAAACCCTAGAATATACTTGTAGACTAGATAGACTTAGACTTATTTGTTGCCTTATACATAGGGTAATACTTGGCAATCTATTGGGCTACACTCATACTATTCCTCAATACCTAATACTATACCAAGGTGAGTTTACGTAACCATGTTTATGCGATGCTTTATACTTGCAACATTTTATTTAAGCAATTCAACATGCATGTCTAGTTGTAAACTTTTATTGCCTCATGAATTAGTCAACAACAGTTTCAACGAGTTTCAACATTACATAATCATTAGCTATGGCCAAGCCGGCGATACTCAATAATAGATCTATTGGATTGACAACCCCACCCGGATACGTGTACCTCCTACATAGGTAGCGTGGGTGATTGTTATCGTTCCAACATATTACTAAGGTGAACCGTAGATGACGGGATGGACCTAAACTAGTCGGAGGTTTGATTATGTCGATTCAACATATTATGCTATTCATGTAGACTTAAACTTACGATAGACATATGAATTGCTAAACTTTTATACTTAAACTATTTGCTTAACATGGATTATGTATTCTCACCAACTTCTAGTTGACCCCCCCCCCATTTTTACAACTCAACAGGAAATAATGATGCATGAAGACTAGAGTATTTTCATGAAGACAATTTGAAGTCTATGCTTGCTTGATCTTTGTGATGTATTAGATTTCCACATTAAAAACTCATTATGTATTTCTATTTTTGGATATTTGCACTTTAAATTTATTTCAATTAAAATTTGGTTACCATGTGCTACTGTATACTCATTCTTACGTGACACCTCGATGTTTCCGCCATCGGTTGGGGTGTAACAACAGATTTAGGGATTCCGCACCTAAATTGGTAGACTTGTATGATCAAATAACTTGTTTTTGTCAAACCGATCCTCCTACACTTTTCAATCATGATTTCATTCATAAACATGTTAAATTTGCTTTACAATTTGGTTTATAATGAAATAACACAAGTCTAGAACCATCCTGAACTCCAGAGAGAATAAACACAAAACACACTCGACCAAATGACAAAAGTTTGCATCTAAACAAAACTTTAAGCTTATATAGGCCTGCACATTCGACCTCTCGACTAGGTCGAATGTGTACCTTCGACCTATAACATAGCTTGAACAAAAATAAGTCTTCTGAAGTCTTCCTTCGACTATCTCTATCTTCATTCGACCTCTAGATAAGCTTCCTTCGACCTCTCGTAAATCACCAAAACACATATATTAACAATCCAAAGCAACTAGTCACAATCCGTGCATCTACAAAAATAATAAAGGCGTTTTAGATCCTTTGCTGAAATTAGTAAAGGCGTTTTAATGGTTTAATATGAATCTACTATGTATTATTACATAATCAAGTAAGTGCGTTTGTAGTAATTAGTATAAGACAATTTGGTGATTTGTAATGGCATCAACCAGAAAGTTTTTTATAATTTTTTTGTGATTACAAATGCGTTTTATGTAATTAGTAGGTGTGTTTTACTAATGATAATAATTAATAAGATTATCATACTGATCTAAAACAAAACATGTCTCAAAACGCATCTATTAAATAAACAAAACGCATGTATGATGTAGGAGAAAATCAGACTATAATAATATGACTTAAAACGCCTTTAGTGATATAATATGACTTAAACTTTGATGTGTGTTCAAAAAGAGGTACTCAGGCAGTCGAACCAGAGAAGACCGATGAAGTGAAAAGCCAAAAGATACTAAACATCTAATCCACAATAAAACAGTGTTTTGCATACAAGATCATCCCAAAAGACTGTTGACACTAACAACTACTGTTCCCTAACAACTGCTGTACAAACTGCTACTTACAAGGTCTGCTGAAGAAACCACTGTCTACCAAAGGTCTGAAGATACAAGGCCTGTTGGAGTCAACAACACTTAGGCTCCAACAGATGATTCAAGCAAATAGAGTTATCCCATTAGCTGTTATGATGTTATCAGAGGTTTAGTCATCGGAGTTTTCAATGTAACAGTGTTTGTAATAGGGCAGATGTGATGTATCAGTAAAACGCATTCAATATGATCATAAAACGCATTTACTAAAATCAAAAAGTTCACTCTTCATCAACTTGGTCTTCATCTTGCTGCTGTTCATTTCCTTGGTCTTCTGCATTTTCATTTTCCTCATTTTCATCTTGTAAAACGCATTTGTTAAAACGCACCTAATACAAGACGCATAAAACGCATTAGTAAAAAACACCAAAACGCACCTAATACTAAACATTTTACATGCACATAAAACGCATTAGTAAAAAACACCAAAACGCATGTTAAAAAAAGATCATACAACAAAATTGATGACAATCATTTACAGAAAACAACAAAATACCTCAAAATGCATGTAAAAAGTTCATAAAACACATGTTGATCATCATCATTTACAGAAAAACAACACTTACCTTGGATCCTTCTGTGTTCAGCAATAAAATCAAACCCTCATCACCTTGTTCAACAATGTTATGATCATCTTCCTGTATAATATCTAAATATAAAATAAAATACTTATCTATCATCCTCTGTTCATCTCTGAGCTTAATTGATTGTTAATAAACATGAACCCAATAAAATTAACCTTCAAAATGTAGATTATGAACATCCACGACATCATCCTCTTCTCCGATATGTTTTTAGGTTCGTTGTTTAAATCTGATACACAATTAAAATAACAATAAGATTACGATTAGTTGAAATAGAAAAAAAAGAGTAACTTACCGAACATGACGATCAAATCTTCAATTGATTATGAACTTTGTAAAAAAAAATTATCGCTAGATGAACTGAGATTAGTGTTTTGAATAAGATAAAGAATAATGATCGAAGATTGAGAAATCAATTACATAAATTTGAATTGTGATAACGATAAAACAGGGATTGTGAAATCGTTATAATTAATTAAGGGAGGGAAAAAGTCTATAATACCCTTTTCGTTATTGACATTGAATTCAAAAGTTGTAACCGACATCTTCCACGTGGCAAATTATGGTGGCTTCCTACACTTTGTAGGTTAAGGTACTTTGTACCAAATACTTTCTCTTGCTATATATATATATATATATATATATACTAGTGGGTTTACCCGCGCGTTGCGGCGGGATCCAAAAAAACTTGTAATACGCTAGCAGTTTTCCCACCGCGCATTGCAGCGGGTAAATCCTATAGACAAACATGTATTCCTTAAAGTTTGGTTCTTATTGGTCGACTTATTGTATAAAGTTCTAAGATAATGATATGAGGAGCGTAGTTCTTGACGCTTCTTACGCAAGTCCTCCTCTTGCTTATATACACACACACAATCATTGATCAATTAAAGCAACACCAGAATTTGAGAGGAAAATCCTTCTAGGAAACAAATTTTACCTGGCAAATTCAACTTTAGTGTCATAAAGATCCAATATCCATACTTGTAAATTAAAAAACACAAAGATGTCAAATAAGTATCAAAATCATTAAAGCATTAGTTCCAAATTAGAAGGGGGTATTTTTTTTCATAGAACTCTTGAACCCAAACTTAAAAAAATAACATCGAGTATTTACATTTGCGGTGTAATTCATTGTAAGATGTCTTATTTGATCATTTATGTTTCTTCTTTTATTTACATAGGTGAGTCGTAGTTGTAATATTATTCTTTGTTTGTAATGTTTTTCTTAACACAACAAAGATTATTTTTCCAATGAATTGGACCAACCAAACTTCCTATCAAACACACTTATGCGATACAGAGTCACAATTTTCCCAACTGAACTTCCCATCGAACACGCCAATGCGATATACAGGCGTGATATTTCAAACTTCCCATCAGGTTCGATTTGTTTTGCCATCCCCTAATAATGTTAGGATCTATAAAAAATGAAAATTGCCATTAAAGCTCTAATGTTATCATTCAAAGTAAATTGAGAAAAATTTGTAATTTATTTTTAAAATTTCAAGTGAAATCAACAAAACTTCAAATTTATACTCAAATGATGACATAGTAATGCATGACTGTGAGCACCAATTATAATCTAAGTTATCAAAGGTGCGCGCCAGGGGCGCGGTGCTCAAGGTCAGCTCAACGCACCATATGAGTAGTTAACTGAAAGACACGGTTTCTAGCTCTTATGAGTGTGCTTATGAGCCTTGACAAGATAAATTACAATATAAATCTTTCACACATATCACTATCAAATGTCAATAAGCTGGGATTTGCTTCCCTCTCCTTAATGTAAACCATGCGGGTAAAACAAAAATGACAATTGGAAGCGAATATCATATTATAACTGTAGAAGAAAATAAGTGTACTTTAGAGAATATAACATAAACTAAAATATGTATGTACATGGAAATGGGTTGATGAGCTGTGATGTCTCCAAAACAAAACAGATTTGATCCTAAAAAGTAAATAATTCAATTGAATGATAAACATGAAACCACAATTTACAGAAATTGAAATAAAAAGAATGTAAAAGAAAACACGGACAAAATAATGAACAAAACATATATAAGAAGTAAGAAAAAGCTTAAAAACTAAATAAATAAATATACATAAAGAATATACAAGATTACAAGTGTTGGCTTACCAACATAATAATCGATAGTGCAAGACTACAAGAGAAATAAAGAAAATTGTGTGATAAGGCAATGGTATGAGAGGTTTTAGAGATTAAATTGATGGATGTTGATTTGAATTCATCATTGAAGATGAGAAAAGGAAAAGGTGAGGCATTGAATCTCAAATTCAATTCATTAAAAATGAGAAAATCAAAAGGTGAAGCAAATAATAATAGAGATTAGTTGCATTAGTCATTTGTACAATTGTAATCAAATGTTGCACATAGGGGCATAAAGGGAACGATTTGGCAAAAATATAGTTGTTTACCTTGTGACCTTTTGTATGTCATCTTAAAATTGACATGAAGTGACTATTTTAGCCATCTTTCCTCCTTTATAATGTAGTAGAGATAGAGATATATTTTGAGTTGAGAGTATATTTTATTTTTATATATTTCTAGAATAGATTACTCTTGGTTAATTAATGGGTTAATTTGTTTCCATATTTATGTATTTTGTTTGTTTGTACTATTTACTTGTATTTGTGGTACTCTGAATTGAATAAATCACGTGTGATGTAGTTATATGATTTCAGAGTAGTTTAACCTTGGTAGGTCCCGTCTTCACCAACCTTTTTCTGATCCTATTCTTTTTTTAAGCCGCTGCCTCTTTCCCTTCGTTCATCTCGATGGTTGACAGAGTCCTCTTCGAAAAACTCCAACCTTCATCTGGTTTATACTATAACTAACATCCAATAGAAGGTTCACCTTCTTGATGGAGAAACATTGTCGTACTCCTCCTACTCCTCCTAGATATGGTCGTTTCATCTTCATGGCCCCGTATATTGGGTTCTTTCTCACATGTAATGAGAATTTCATTAAATTAAAATCAACACATTACAAATGGACGGCACGAAAGCGGGCAATAAGTTGCGCCGCCGCCCCCTTTGGATAGCAAAACCTACTTTATTAGAAATGAAATTTTGGTCTCTGGCTGTCGAGCAATTACTATGCATCACCTTTTGCACCCTATCCAGAAACCGGATGACTTCGGGGGCAAGGCCCCCAAAGATATTAAAAGCAAAGGGTACTTGCTAAGACAAATGCTTCTTATGCTTCACCAAAGGAGATAGACTTGTCATTCAATGAATATACGAGACTCGTTCTAACAAACTCTTCGGTAGTGTTCAATAATAAAGGTTTTCTTGATGTCGCCTTTGAACATGAAATTGCCAGAAGTCTGCCTTTTTTGAGGCTTACTTTCAATGCTTTAAGGAACTTGTTGATCCGTTGGCCGATGTTGAATGTCCCGTCTTCAAATAACGCATTGATCTTAAACTTATTCTAGGGCCGCTCTCTGAATACGATGTGATTGGTGCTGTCATTAAACATAACCTACCATCTTTGGGAAGATGTTTGTGACATGTTACTCCATGACCAAAATCGTCAGAATGCTCGTGAACCCATCTTACCGACTCTAGTCGTTGCTACCGTTTTTGAACAACCACTGTCGCCCCAAAACATCGGGGTAGCAGTCCAATTAGCCAACTCCACCTAACCCTTACCAGGCCACTGGGCAACATGCTTTCTACGGATCCCCTTGCTAGGCTACACCTCTGTGCCCTTTTTCACATTAAAGGATGGGCCATCCCATGACAGCAACATGGGCAGGTCTATGGTTTTCCCCATAACAGCCCAAGACCAAACACCTGCTCTTCTGGTCCATCACAACACCATCCATTGCCCAAGCCCATCTAACCATGATGCCCCAAGGAATATGGATACAGGAGTGATGTGTATGTTTTTGTAGTATTTTTAGATATGATAAAACCTACTTCTTATTCTATGTGTGCACGCTTTGCTCGAGTGAAGTCTCTGTACAACTTTATCACTTCCTCAAGACATTATAAAGGTGTGATATGAACCTAAAAAACAGCAAAATTGATATCAAATGATATGTCATGATGATGATTGATTTAATAAGCGTGCATTGTGGGGTGATTAATTATCATTTATCAGCTAGATATTTACCTGATGTCTAAGAATCATAGGCTACATCTAACCGGCCTAGCAACCTTTGTAATCAATGTTCTTTGCAACACCAATCAAAATAAAAAAAATAGATTCTTACCAAACTTACTACATTTATGAATATATGTAGTTAGCGGGTTCTTATATGTAATAGTATGTAAAAAGCATATATATTATCTTAACATGCGTAGTGACTTGCCTAGACATTATTAAGGAATTACCAATCACATTGTGTGTGTGTGTGTTTTTTTTTTTCATTTTTTTGTATAGCACTATGGTACTCGTTGGAAAGATGATAAAATGCTTGTTAATTTAGTGTAATTTTCTTTTAAAATGTCTTATATAAAAGTTACTAACGTTTAAAAATGGGGGGGGGGGAGATATAAGGAAAAGATAAGGATAAAAATATTAATTAACATATTTGAAATTTTAAAATAATAGTTAATAATTTTTTTAAATAATAGTTAATAATTATCTTTATTTTTATACTATAATTAGAAAATAATTTAGAAGGGAAATCAAATGGTGTGAAGATCACCCATGGCGTGACTTAGGGTTTTACTATTAAACTTAGTGTTAAGTTTTTTATTGGGTTAAGTGGGCTAGTTAAATTTTATGCATATATTGGACCAAACCCAATAGAATGGTATGCTTAAAACTATGAATATAATTGCAATTTGTGTGTATACAAATAAATTAGGGCTCATTTACAAAATGAATCGATCCGATTGGCTCATTTACAACTGAACGAAAAATCGAGTGATGTAACACCCCAACCGATGGCGGAAACATCGAGGTATCACGTAGTAACGATTGCTCAATAGCTTATGGTACTACAATGTAAATTTGAATACATTGAATTCAATAATTTATTACATTGAAAGAAATACAACGATTAAAAACTAACAATCTAAACTGAAATACAGTAAATCTCAATCTAAGTCTAAGTTCCAAAAGTTTAAAAAATCTCATAACAACCTGAAACATGTACGAAAAATAAGTTTTGTCAATATAAAATGTATTGGTGAGCATACCCTGTTTGAATAAATATAGTAGGAAAAGAGTTTCGCAATTCACGTGTTATACTGTCTACAATTTAGTGTTCAAGTTATGTACAAATGTCACCCAAAATCAAACCTTTAGAGTAGAAACGATATCCAAGAATAATGGGATATCTAGTATATATGTATAGTAGTCGCCCAATAGTATGCTTATATATAGTATACAATAAGGCAAAGTAGTTTACACATAACAATAATTAAGTACTATTTATTGCTATGCTAGGCTCACATCGGGTTAATGATTAAGGTCATAAGTACACACTATCAGCGATCAACAAGTAAAATACATACAAGAATTGCGATTGTGAATATAGTATAAATCATGATTAAGTGAGTTGTAACATTTGATATTTTTCCAATAGTATAAATATAACTTTCGGGACGTAAAGTGACATTAATCAAATTTAAAATCTCATAAACTAGAATTTAACGTAACATTTGGAGTAGAATTGTAACACTCGTAGTTTTTTTTAAGCCTAAATAATAATTTTTGTAACAATTTAAACGATGATATCTTATTGTTATTGCATTTATAAAGAATCATATCAACTCTACAATGTAATGATCATTGAAGTACATCTTGAATGAAAATTAAATTAATATAAAGGAGAATTGTTACCTTGTCATTTAGGTTAGTTTTATGAGTTTTAAAAATCATTTCTTATTAAAACTTTAATTAAATGAAATTGAATACTCATTATGATTTAAACCCCTATGGTTTCTTCACCTTTAATGTAACCAACAACCTTTATAATGGTAATAAAAGTTGACACTAGAAACCACTATTCAATGTGTATTTATACCAAGCACCACATTGGTTATCAAACAGTTTTTTTCACACAAACTTATTTCTGAATTCTCATAAGCTTACAAATTATTTTTACCTCCTCTTGTTTTCGTTCGAACACCAAATAAACCACACACAATCGCAAAGGAAAATCATCCACCTCCGTCTTCATCATTGACCACATTCACAACTCGGTAGTCTATATCAATGTTTGTTATTGTGTTTAAACGAAGCAACCCCTGCTACTACGTCAAACAACCACAACCACATCAGAATTTGAAGATGCATATATAATATTTTTTTCGCCCAAGGTAATGATTTGAATGTGTAGTTTTTAATAAAAAAATCTTCGCTCGTAACATATCGATTTAGTTTGGTGGCAAAGCGGGTGGGTTCTGAATGGTTTATACCTATTTTCATAACCCATATTTTGGGTTCTAACAGGCACTTAAGAATATTTTCTATGATATAAATATCATAGAATATCTATAGTTTTCTACAAAATCCTATAATTGTTTTTATATAATTTGGTTCGTAATATATAAATTTAGTTAAAGGGTTATTTTTTTAAGAAAAAAATGAGTTATATATATATATGTATATAATATTACTAACAGTTTTAATCGTAACACTTAAACTATGTGAAATTAAAACTTTCTCATGTTAATATAATATAGGAGACTATTTTATGTAGTTATTTTCATTAGAGTAAATAATAACGTAATAATAATTATCTAAAACTAGATAGAGAAATTGCATATTATGAGTCTTGAATTCTAAAAAAAAATAACATTGGATGTATTGGCTATGAAATATCTAGCATGAACCAACTGTAATAAAAATAAAACAATATTATTGTAGGAATTCGTGACGCGTGACTCAAGCTTTAGGATTTATATCGGTTTTTGTTGTTTTCTAAAAACGTTCAAGCATAATTCATTAAATCCTTGTTGATTCCTTGCAAGTTCACCATTACAATCAATGTGAGTATAGTTATTCCTTTTTTTCGTTTTCTTACACTTTTGGGGTGAAACATGTACACCTATGAAACTTACATTTACACATATTCATAAACGTTTTACATACAATTCATACACGTGTTATGCTTTGAATTCTTGTGCTCCATGCTAAAACATAAACATAGTATACTTGCAATCATTACAAATTCATCAACTTTGCTAGCCGACTTTAACAATGGATAGCGCTATTTGGATTGAAAACCTGCCTAGTGGAAAGTACCTATGTGTGTGAGAAGTCCTAGGTCATTGTTAATGTTTTAAACTTTGTCACATAAGAGGTTTGATTTTAACCCGTATTGTGTACTTACATTTTTTCCATATTTGCCTTGAATGATTCATAACATTTGAATTGTAAACTTTTTATACTTATACTATAGGTACACAAAACTAAGGGCATGTTTGGCTCTCCATTTTTTCCCTAACTTTTGACTTATAACTTATTGAAGAAGTCAAAAGTTAAAAAAAAAAGTGTTTGGGTAATTGTTTGGAAAATGAGCTTTTGGAAGATTTCGGCCTTTGAAAAGGAGAAATGAAGGAATAAGGCATAAGTCACAATTTGTGACTTATGGGGAAAAGTAGCTTTTGATGGAGAATAAGTCATAAGGAGAAAAGGAAATGGAGAGCCAAACATGCTCTAAGTGTACTCACCAGCATTATTGTTGACGTATTATTTTTGTACATGTTTCAGGGAACGCTTGATGATTATCACTTAAGCTTGGACTTAGACTTAATAAACAAGTTATGTATCGTTTTGTTTGAGACTTGATGTATTGGGTTGATTTTGATGTTTGATGCTTAATCATGATTTTAATAATATTTACCCTTTAGTACCATGAGCTTTTGAACAATCGTCACTACGTGACACCTTGATATTTCCGCCATCGGTTGGGGTGTTACAGATTGGTATCAGAGCAGTGGTTATAGAGAATTATGTTTACTAGTAAATGACATAGACTATAACTAAGAACCTATATTTGACATTGCTTGTGCTTATTTGTTTATTTGCTCCAATAACATTTCTCCTTTGTCACCTCTCATTCTTTCTCATACCTCTCTCCATTTCTTTCTTTCTGTAGATGCATTTTGTGCAACTAATGCTTTGGATTACAATTAACATATGTTAGTATGTTTTGGTCATTTGGTCAAAGGAAGAAGAATATGGGCGAATGAGAGTTTCTGAATGGGCGAAGGAGAGTTAAAGGTGCGAAGGAGAGAAGGAGGTCGAATGTAGAATTAGATGTTAATGTATAGCTTGGTTCGACCATGATGAATGGGCGAACCTGCACATTCGACCAAGCAAAGTGGGCGAATGTGCAGGCCTATAAATAGGTCAAGTTCATTTTGAATGTAAGTTTTGGTCATTTTTGTTTCCCTCCTGTTTGAGTCTCTCCCTAGGGTTTTGTGTAAACTTAATTCACGTCTTATTTTGATTGTAAAGCTTATTATAACGTGCAATTGAGTTTGTTTATGAATGAAATGAAGCTTTTAGAGATGATTTCTGTGTTTTGTTAGTATTGTTATCATTTTGTGATTGATTCAGGGATTCCGCACCTGAATCAACATGTCCCACAGCTGTTTAGAAGTTGTGCAAGAACCAAACTGATGAAGCAAATCAGTATTGATATCAGTCCTCAACCTGGTAGAGTGCACATGTTACTTTGCTGCATTAATTTGCTGACCTGTATACCTCTGTGCCTTATACCTTGTAAATTACAGACGACAAAAGCATAATCACGCTTTACAATGAGTCTTTGTGCACTTACTTCTTGATACGGGAGTATGTCGTGTGTGTGGGAACCACAGACAATAACGTTTATACTCTACATAATCGTATCAGTTTAAAGCACTACACAAAAGTCTGCATGTGAGTTTATGTGGATCACAATATCAGCAGTTGCCAGATCACACATTGTCTTTAATGATAATAAATCTAAAAGATCAACGGTGTGATCAGATTTCTCAATAACTGATATGATCCCTTTACCGGAAATCCCAAAACATTTACTGCTTTGTCTTTACATTTCTGCATTTTATATTTCTCGTCAAAAATTGCAAAACTCAAAAAGATTTTAGGTGTGTTTTAGTATAAACTTTAGAAAATCCAAAAATATTTTCCATTTCTATCTTATTTTTTATAGCTGATGGTGGTTGATGAAGATTTTCTAAAACTTGATGGACCATTTGAGCTTTGTAATCTTTAAATGAGAAATAATGATTGTCGGATGCTTAAAAGTTGAAAAACATTTTGAATGGGATTCGATTTTGAGATTTGGTAAAATTTTCAAAAAATTCCAGGTCACTTTCGCCCCTTCGTTAGGTCGAAGGAGGAATTTTTCTGCTCATTCGTATGTTTAAGATTGGGCTAATGTGAGTGTTCATGTGTAAAATTCACATTCGAACCCTTATGCCACATTTGAACCTTTACTTAGGGTCGAAGGAGGCAAAAGTTTCACATTCGACCGGTATAAACGGGCGAAGGAACAGCCTATATATACCCTGATCTCTTCATTCGACCACATTCGAAAATTTTCAAAATTTCTGTTGATAAGTCCACTTGTTGCTCGTTGTTTTTAAATCATTTCATTGTGTTCGTCTGCTTATACTGGTCATTTTCCACCTATCCTTACAGGTTATCATCATGTTTTGAGTGATTAATCACTGATTTTCAGTTCCAGCCTAACTGTTTCAAATGATGGATTTAACTAGGATAATAGGACTTGTTCTTGATTAGGCTTCACTGATTAAGTGTTTTAGGGGGAGATTATCCAAAAACATAGGGTTTTAACTCAATAGAATGTGTAATTGATTCTTAAACCGTTCACGAACCCTAGTTTTATATAAAAACACATAATCAGTGAATGATTGATGAAATTGTTGTGTAGAAAAGTTTAATCGGAGGTTTTAGATGCTTGATGAATCAAAATGATAGTTTGAAACTTACTGGATTTCAAAATTGAAATTTGAACTGATGAACTGACACCTTCGGCCATTGACAAACGGTCGAACGTGCAAATATGGGCGAAGGAGAAAGTTTATTTAGGCGAATGAAGATTAATGGTCGAATGAAACAATTTTTCAAAACATTTTACATTCGAACCTTTGAAACTTCACATTCGCACCCAAAATTTCTCATTCGAACCTTCATTTGGGCGAATGTAGAAATTTAAAAACCAAATTTTCAGATTTTGTTTATTTTGTTTGTTTCTAACATGTTTACTTGATTTGTTTTGCAGTATTAACCATGTATGAACAGGAAGATGCGAGTGTTCCTGCTGGATCATCCTCACAAGCTGCCGAGACAGAGAAGACTGATATTCTACCGTTTGAGAATGCACACAACTGTTGTGCATACTTAAGCGACGTGAAGAAACACACGGAGTTTACAGGGATTATAGAATTTTTGAAAAGAAGTCGGGTAATTGACGCAATTGCTACATCCGCTATCATTTACGAGATTTGTTACAGGGAGTTCTGGACAAATGCGAAGATGGACTTCTGGGATGGCGAATCTTCACTGGTTAGTAAGATTCAGGGGGAGCTAATAATCGTTTCAGAGAATGATATTAGAGAGGCATTGAAGCTTGATGATGTCAAGACGGATCCCAGAGAACTCAGCTGGACTGAACAACGAAAGTGCTTTCTTAGAATGAAGTATAACGGACCGATTACTGATGGTTCGTTACATAAGGGAAAGCTCAGTCCCAGTTCAAGTATTTAGCTCACGTGATGATACATGTCTTCGAGTCAGCATCTGGTGGTTATGATTTGATGAGGAAAAGCATTAGCTCATTGATGGTAGCACTCATATTGAACAAACCGTTCAATGTGTCTAGAATGCTAATGGAACACTTATTGAACCAGTTAGAGGTACAAGGACTAGGAAGTTTCTATTATATCCTAGATTCCTTCAGATGATTTTTGATTTAAAGTATAAGAAGTTGAAAAGAGATCAAAAGCAGATTATTGTTCAGGAGCATATGAACATTAATACTCTTGCTAGAATGAAGGTGTATAAAGGTGTGCCTGTGAACGAACGACCACCAGTGAGGCGTCTATTTGGTCACCTGATCAAGATAGATTATGAAGATCTTGGTAAAGATAAGGTGAGGCATGCTGAGAGTGCATCTGATGAAGACAATCCGTTACATCCAGTTGACCCTGAGGCAAAAAGAAAGCGTCAGGTAGTGAATGTAGGAGCAAAGAGTGGAAAAGGTAAAGGAAAAGAGACTGAAACAGAAGCTGAACCAGCTAAGAAGAAAGTTTCAAGACGATACAAGAGTATGGAGAAGAAGGGATTGCACTTGGTTGATGAAGCTTCTATTGCTTCAGAGGAGACGTGTAACACCCTAACCCGTAATCACGCGATCAACGCCTAAATTATACGGGTTTGGACCTTACATAAACCACTCCCGATTTAAAACTTTGAAATTTTCTTTATAAGTCAACCCATTAAGATCAAATACATGTTTGGTTCACACAAATTTTTACATTTTAATAGTTAAAACATATTTTAAGATGTTGCGTTTTAACGGGAGTTCCTTAGATTCTAGTGCGGAAGCTTGTATGGGTGATCGGGTGTGTTCGGCTCTTATCGCGACTAGATCCTTGCTCCGGGACTTCCATCACATGTTTACCGAGCACCATTACACAAAGAATGGTTAGTGAGTGGTCAAATGAAACATTTAACTAGTACGATAGTCGTTACACGTCGAAACGGAACGAACCAGGCCAAACGGCCTTTTATCAGGAGAACGAACTGCTGCAACTTATGCGCAGCAGCTGTTCGGATCGCTTTTACCCCTTCTAAAACCCAAAATCCGACTTCGACTTTCAAATGAAAATTGTTCTACGCTCCGAGAGCTTTCCAGGCATATAAAGAACGCCTCCTAACGATTTTTCTACGATTTTATATGCAATTTTAAAGATCGTGCTGACATGCAGGTCTATTCGCGCGGCCGGTCGGTTTATTCACGCGGCCGCTCGAAGCTTCTGATGTAATTTTGGTGGCTTTTAAGCGTGGGAATCATGTCGCAACCGCATTTGATGATTCCCGAAGCCTAAGTAATGACTTGCCGACTAAATAAACCTTTGTTCGACTGAAATTATGGTCCGGTTTATGTCGTCATGATCCGGTTCTTAGTTTTGAATGTTTATGGCGACTTTTACCCAATTTGACCCATTAAGGCCTTAATTCAAACAAGGCACTTTTGACCACTTAAATTGCATACCGTTTGAGTTGTCAAGTCATTAGACACTTGATCAACAAAAGCGTTTGTCCGATTTGTTTCATTACGACTTAGATTCTTAGAATCAACCTTTATTAATCCTTTAAATCCCCAAAATGCCCCTCATGACCAAATCTTTCAATTTAGCCATTCGTGGCGAAACTTCTTGTTTCAAATCCAATGTTTTTGACTCAATGACTTGTTTAAAAACTTCTAAGTCCATACGGACTTAGATTTTCAACATTTCTCAAGATTGTTCTAATGTGGTCGATTCTAAGCGCCTTAGCGCGCATTAGACATAGTTATGGAAATAACTTACTTGATTTGCACCCACACTTCATGTGGGTACTTTATCGCCTATGTTGATTCGCCGAAGGCGTTTATTTGACTACGGACTTACGGGTGGCCTTGACCCATATCCATACCTTGTGTTTATCCTCCATGATTCTTAACATCAAGAATGCACGCGCAATTGCATCTACCTGTATGCTTTCTAAATAGACAACGTTAATTTCTCGGAACTCAAATGGCAATAACTTGCCATTTGACCCGTTTAACTTTATGAATCTTAATGCTTGGAATACAAGCATCAAGTGTTGGATTCACATGGTGAGGACATCACCATTTGACCCGTTTAGACTCCTAGTTCATAATGCTATGTTACCCAAGTTTTTATCTATGGTTCAAGTGAAACAAACTTGACCCATTTAACGTCATGCTTAACGACTCCATTCAATTGGTTTAATTTGGATTTAAAACATCATTTCTCACATATCTTTATTAGTTGACCCGTTTGATGGATTTCTTCATTTGGTCATAACTCATTATCTCGATTAAGGTCATAAACCACATTTTGTATTGAGTGCACATAAGGCAACTCACTTAATAGATTCTACCCCTTGGGGTTTATCCTTACCTCACACTCAAGATTTGAAACTAATGTTTATAACAATTTAAGCTATGTTATAGTATATTGGTGTAAGTAAAACTTACCTCATATCCGTTCTTGCTTCCATACGCATTGCTTGCATCCGTTTGACCCGTTTGCATCCCTAGTTCTTGTACCTACTTAGGGATATGTCAAACTTGATTATTAGAATACATAACATGGATTTAATTCACTATCCATAAATCATGTATTCATTACCCATTTATAGCTAAATCCATAGCCATTTTCTTATATAGAATATCCGATTAACTTGGCTTATTACAAACCAATATCACATACGATTTATAGCTCTTACATGATTCTAACTTCATAGTTTCACTAGTGTTCACCAATTTGGCATTTAATCGAACACTTGGTGTGCACCCACCAATTTGTTTAGTTTTAAAGCTCAAGATTAGCCATAACATAACCATTTGTCTAATCATCATCATAATACATTATTTCTGTTGATGCGTTTTGCGACTAATGATTGGATAAACATAATTAACATATGTTAGAAAGTGGGCGAAGGTAAATAATAGTGGGCGAAGGAAGAAAGAAGTGGGCGAAGGTAGACTGGAATTGACAAGAAGACACATTCGACCATTGATAATGGGCGAATGTGGAAAAGACCCACGTTCGACCAGTGAAAAGGGGCGAACGTGCAGTATCTATAAATAGGTTTTGTGATTTTAGTATGGAATAGAGTTGTCAGTTGTGTCTGTGTTAGGTCAGGTTCAGAGGTTGTTTTGAGATATTGTGTGTGTGTTCTAGATTAACGTAAAACTGATTGTAAAAGCTTATTTGAAAGAAGTTAATCTATGAAATGATGTTGAAAATGATCTTGATTGCGTTTTGATTTGTGTTTTATCAATTTGTTCAGAACTAGGGTTTCCGCACCTAGTTTTGTGATTTGTATGATCGTATAATCCTGTTTTAGCTAAAATCTTTCGCTCACAAAGTGGTATCAGAGCCTAGAGGATCATACAATAACAAATTTGATAAAATCAGAGCTGATTTGGACATGTTTTTGACCTAAATACATCTGTTTTTACATAAACATTGTTTTTAAGTGTTTTTGACCGATTTAAAGGAGAATTTGTGGTCGAATTCAAGTTTTCCAAGAATTAAAGTTGCTCCAAATCAATTCCGAAACATAACCTGATTGAGATCATTCAAATCCATGAACTTTTGAAAATCTGAGATCAGAATAACCGTTTTTCAAACAATAACCGTTTTTCAAAAGTGAGATCTGATCATGGTGGGCGAACCTGGAACCTGACTTGAGTTTAGTGGTCGAAAGTGTTGAATAGTGGGCGAACCTGAGTAGTTAGTGGTCGAACCTAAAAATTTGTGTAGAATTTTTCACTTTCGGGTACAGATTTTCACATTCGACCGGGTTATATTTGGGCGAAAGTGGAAGGGTGTTATTTTGTTTTTACATTCTGTTGATATCTACGTTCGGGTGTTACTGTTTGGGCGAACTTAGAATCAGAAGGGTCGAGAGTGATAAAGTTTGGACGAATATAGAATTTTCTGGTCGAACTTAGAATATTTCGGGCGAACCTAGGTTTTTGTTGAAAATTTTTCTAAGTGTTGAGATTTTTCTTAGTTTGTGATCATGTGGCGTTTTCAAACTACTCCGGGATCAGCAACAACACAACCACAACAGCAAACGATGGACCCATGGACAGTGGCAGCGCAAAAGACGAACACACAGTCTTCACAACCACTTAACTACATGGCAACGACGAGCACGATGCCTCAAAGTGTAGCACATCCGGCACTACAATCTGATTACTGGGGAGTAGCAGCAGCGGCGGTAAATACTCAAACTACTAATGCTATTTCTACTTTGATTAAGGATTTGTCTACAGGTAGTGGAACTCGGCCACCGAAGCTCATGGAAATGCAAGAATATAATCAGTGGCATACCATGTTCAAGATCCATTTGGAAGGCATGGGAGTAGAAGGAGCAGAGGCTTGGAGAATGATTGCTACGGGATACACACCACCAGTGTTGGAGAATACCGGTGAACCAGTTCCGTTGGAGAGTATGTCGGAGGAGGAGAAAAAGAAGTTTGCGGTGGAGAAGAAGGCTTTTTCCCAATTGACACAGGCAATCACAAGTGACCTGTTGCATCAGTTTGGGACATGTACTACATCAAAGCAGCTTTGGGATAAGCTTAAGAGGAAGCATGATGGTAATGAGAAGACTAGGAGCTTGAGAATGGAAGAATTGGTCAAAGAGTTTGAGAATTTTTCTTTTATTAATAATGAAACTCTAAAAGAACTAACTCCTAGATATATGCATTTGTTGTCTGAATTGTCTAGTTATGGTGTACAGATTCCAATGACTAAGCAGGTGGATAAGTTTGCAGATGCTTTACCACCACAATGGGATCAGCATGTGGAAGTTCTCAGAGAGAAGGATGCTTATCAATTCTGGACTATTTCAGAGTTTATCGAAAAGCTGGAGAACAAAGAGATGGAGGATAGGAGGAAAGCTAGAAGGTCACAGATTCCTCAGAATCCTAGTTTGTATTTTGGAGGCACTTCAGTTCCAGTTGGTAACTCGAGCTCAGGAAGCATTGCACCACATGTTGCATGTATTTCCAATGTCATGGAATCATCAAAACCAACCACCAACTACTCACAACCATCATACACACCACCACAATACAATTCCTACATTTCACCACTCTCCCCAATGCAACAAGCAGGTTTTTACACCGCTAACCAATCACAACAACCAATAAACCAAGTTACACAACCTAATCAACAACCGGTGGTTTTGGATACATCTAACTTGGGAAATGTGACTGTGGAGGTTGCTCAGCAACACATTGCATTAGTCTCAGCAATGGTTTCATCCTACAATGGGTTAGTTGCTAGTCAGATTGGGAACAACAACTTAACCAACGAAGACTATGCACAGATTGACAAGGAAGAGATGGAACTCATTGACATTCAATGGGCTTTTGCGAGTATCATGAGAAGAGCAACAGAGTTCATTGAGAAAACAGGTAGGACTGATTTGGCAACTTCTCCCAACACAACCTACGGATTCAACAAGGAGAAGGTTACGTGTTTTAATTGTGGAGAAAAAGGACACTTTAAAAGAGAATGCACCCAGCCACCTAAACAAGGTAATCGAAACCCTTTCAATGCAAATTACCAGAACCGTCAACAACAAAACCAAGTTTCTTACCAAAATAACAACAACTACCAAAACCGAAACTTTAACAACCAAAACAGACAACCAAACACTCAAAACCAGATTCAAAACCAATCTCCTAACAACACAAACCGAACAGTTATACCTATCACTACACCTAATGAGACTCAACAGAATGCGAGTCAGAACCAAGCTTTGGTGACTCAACAGGATGAAAGGTTTGACTGGTCGGGTATGCAAATAGGAGTTGAGGAAGTGACTACTGGTGGGAATGTGGCATGTGTTGCTTATCAGGTTGATATGGAAGAGTCGGTGGCGGTTGATGAGAAGAAAGAAACTGAGGAGTGTGAAAGTGATGATTCTGAGACTGAGATGGAAGTGGAGAATGAACCTGTTGAGGTTAAGGCTGAGGAAACGAGTTCTGGAATGGTGATTGATTCTGTTACTGATGTTCCTGAAGAATGTAGATCAGTTTATTCAGATTCTGAGAGCGAATCAGACACAGAGGCAAGTGTTGATTCTTTAGATGATGATATTGATCAGCTGCTGGCAGAAGCTGACTTTTTGATGACGAGGAAGTCGTGCATTGCTGATGATGCTTTCACCAAGATTGACTACTCCAAGTTTTTCACTGGAAAGGAAGCTCATTTTGCACTAATGGCCATGACTGAACCGCCTAAACCTGTAAGTTCTGATTCTAGCACTGATGTTAAAACTGGTAAACATTGTGAGAAATGTGATAGATTGACTGAGGAGATTAAACAACTCCGTATTGAACGTGATAGTGCTATCATGAACAGTCAATCTACTCGCAAAGAGTTGAATGCTTTCAACAAAGTATTAGATGGCTATAAAAAGGACATTTCCGACTTGAAAAACACTTTGTCATTGAAACAATTGGCAATAAACAACTATATCAATGAAATTGAAAACACCAAGTTGGAAATGGCAGCCATAAAATGCTTTGCTGAAAAGGTTAACAAAAAGTTGGAAAGTTATAAGAATGTTGCTTATGTGGTAGATCATATCATTGATGACAAAACACCTAATTACAAGTCTGTACCATCTCCGGTTCTTTTTGAAAATCATAACTATCACCAAGTTATACCGGAGAGTTCGGTAAAATCAGACTCATCATCGGAAATGGAATCTAATACCTCGAGTATTGGTGATCCTCATTCCGATGTGAGACCGATTTTAGGCTTGAATAATGAGGGTGTTTATGCTGAAAGTGTGAATTCAGACTCAGAAAATGATGATACTGGTAGTGATCAAACTGTTAATGTATGTGAGATTCCAAAAGAAAATCACATCATTACTACTGAACCAGTGTCACCATCTCAACATGTGCATCCGATGGCATCTGTTCATCGTGAGAAAAAGTCTGAAAAGAATGAGATTAGAAAAGATCTTGAGAATGAACCAAGTGACAAACCTGTCAGGGTGTTTTATCGGATGGAAGGATCCGATAAAATCATCTCTGATGAGGAATTTCCAATCAAAAATGCTAACTATGCTAAAATTGAAAAGATATGGCAAGAAAGCACTATTTGGTTTCCAAAACATGAGAGAACAAACGAAATTCCACCAGAAATTTTAAAGAAATTGTTTTCGGATGTTCCTCAAGAACCAAAGGTCCATGTCACCGAGTTCATTCGACCAAATGACAAAGCAAATGGTTTTCATGAGCCCACTTACTCGAAAGGACCACTTCCTGAGAGTTTGAGGAATCAACAGTATAATGATCAATATCCTGTTAGATCATTTGCTCCACCAAATGCTCATTATGTTTTTGAAGAGTATAGAAAATGTTTTAAATGTGGAGAACGCGGGCATTTACTTGCTCAGTGTCCATATGTAAGGCATAAAAGACATGAGGTTGAAGTTAGAAATTCCATGAGAAAACCGATTGATCATTATGTTCCACCACATAGACGAGTTGTTCCTCAACAACAACAATTTTATAATCAAAACAATTTTCAAATGAGGAACAATCGTCCAATCCAATATGATCAAAGAAATCGGATAGCTATGGAACAATCTTGGAGAAAGCCTGTGGTGAACGCAACAATTGATAGGCAAAAGGTTCCACAAAAACCAATTGTCAAATCAAATGTTGGACCTAAGTCTGTTAACTCAGATAAGGTTGCCAAGAAAGTTACTTTTGGTAACAATGTTCAGAAACCAATTGAGAAACCAAAATCTCAAATTCGTATTCTTAAAAGGTCTGAACAATCTTGGTCACCCAATAGTACTCCAGGAGCTTCTACTTCGAAGGTAAGTGAGAAAAATGAAAGTGTTTTGAACAATCAGAAAAAGATTGATCCAAAACAAAAAGTTGTTGAAAAAGTTAATGAGGATGTTTCTTTGAAAACCGATGTTCAAAGGCCCAAGACTCAGGCTTGGGTCCCCCGAAAGAAGAAAATGTTTACTTTTTGTGTGCAGGGAGCTTCAGCTGGCCCTATTAGCAGTCTATGGATTGTTGATAGTGGAGCTTCAGGCCACATGACGGGGGATCTCGCATTGCTGTTTGATGTGAAAAACATTAATGGAGGGTATGTCGCTTTGCGGGTAATAAAGGAGGATATATCACGATGGAAGGAAGCGTGAGTAATGGGATTGTGACTTTCGAGCGGATTTCTTATGTCAAGCAGATAGACTATAATCTGTTGAGTGTCAGTCAAATATGCGATAAACAATTTTCTGTGCATTTTGATGACAAATCCTGTTATATTCTCAAACCGGGCTTCAAAATTCCAAAGGAGTGGGTAATGTTGATGGCACCTCGCGTCAACAATCTTTATATTCTTGACATGTCCAAGGCGATGACATCACAGGGGCAAATAACATGCTTTTTATCCAAGGCGACCGAGAAAGAATCGATAATGTGGCACCGCAGAATGGGGCACATTCATCTGAGAAAAATGAATCAACTGGTGAGAAATGGGCTTGTCGATGGAGTAAACGTGAAACATTTCCATCTGAACGACAAGTGTGTAAGTTGTATGAAAGGAAAGCAACACAAACAGTCCCATAAAGTGAAGAAAGTTAACTCTGTTGAGATGCCGCTTGAGCGATTGCACATGGACCTTTTCGGACCAGTCAAGCGCAAAAGTCATCTTGGAGAGCTTTATTGTTTAGTTGTCACTGATGACTATTCAAGATTTTCATGGGTGATGTGTTTGAAGAACAAAAGCGACACCTTTACTAACTTACAAGTTCTGTTCACTCGATTGGAGAATATCTACAATTTGAAGATAAAAAGAATCAGGAGTGACAACGGGACGGAGTTCAAAAATGCCAAGATGGATGAACTTTGTGAAAGCAAAGGGATACATCATGAATATTCGGCTCCGTATACCCCACAGCAGAATGGTGTTGCTGAACGAAAGAATAGGACTCTAATTGAGGCGGCTAGAACAATGCTCGCTGATTCAAATCTTCCGGTAATGTTCTGGAATGAGGCGATTTATGCAGCAAATTATACATTAAATCGGGTTCTAACAGTGAAGAAGTTTGGAAAAACATCTTATGAACTGTTACACCGAAGAAAGCCCAACTTAGAGTATCTAGAACCTTTCGGGGCGCCATGCACGATGTTGAATCCAGGAGAGAAGTTTAGTCCTAAAGCTGAGGAGGGATATTTTGTTGGATATGCAACCCCGCTCAAACGGGTATTCAACAAGCGAACTCGTCAAGTGGAGGATTGGGCTAACGTGGAAGTTCAACGATACACTCAAAATTTGCAAGGAACGAGTCCTGATTGGATGTTTGATTACAAAGATTTCTTTGAATCATTCAACCTAGATAGCTTGGTTGAAGAAGCTGTTATCAGATTACTTTACGAGTGTGAAAACGCGGCGACTTCACCGTTGATGCGTCCAATCACCGTAAACCCCCCACCAGCTTCTAATGATACCAGTGCTCCTATACAAGAAGAAGAGATGTTTCAAGAGGCTTCAACTTCATTAGACACTTCAGAATCTGAAGATGAACAATTTGAAGAAGCCGTTTTTGAACATGCAGAAGAATTAGAGGCGCAACCTGTGAACCCAACTCCAAATCCAGATGTTGCTTCATCATCAAACACGGGTCATGATCAGGATGCTGTAGAAAACTTGACTGCTCAGACGGGAGTGATTGTACCTGTTAATCCGGAATCTCGGATTCATCGTATTCACCCGCTGGAGCAAGTTATCGGTGATCCTGGAAGTGGTGTTATGACCAGAGGGCAGCTGAAAAGCGTTAACTCGCCAGAGAGTTTTGGTGCTTTAGCATTATATGCCAAAATTCAAAAATCTGGTAGTCAAAATGATTGGTCGTTTGCATGTTATGTATCGCAGGTAGAGCCAAGGACATACAAAGACGCTTTGAATGAAGATGCCTGGGTTGAGGCAATGCAGGAGGAGTTATTGCAATTCCAGAAATTGGGAGTCTGGACGCTCACAGATTTGCCGCTGGGAAGGAAGAAAATAGGCACTAAGTGGGTGTTTAAGTGCAAAAAGGATGATCGTGGAGTTATTGTTCGCAACAAAGCCAGATTGGTCGTGCAGGGTTTCCATCAAATCGAAGGGATTGATTACAATGAAATCTATGCACCAGTAGCACGGATTGAAGCTATTCGGATGTTCCTCGCGTTTGCTTCATACAAGAAATTCAAAGTCTATCAAATGGACGTCAAGAGCGCATTTTTGTACGGGAAAGTCAAGGAGGAGGTTTATGTCGGGCAGCCACCAGGCTTTGAGGACCCAATCCACCGGGACAAGGTCTACGTGCTGAACAAAGCTTTATATGGTTTGCACCAGGCTCCAAGACAGTGGTACGAGGAGCTAAGTACATACCTCATCTCCAAAGGATTCAAGCGCGGCCTCGTCGATTGCACCCTCTTCACGAAGAAGACGGGAGATGACTTGCTTCTAGTACAGATTTACGTTGATGATATTATATTTGGTTCAACTAACGAACTTTTATGCAGGGAATTTGAAACTGTTATGCAGGAAAAGTTTGAAATGAGCGCTATGGGGGAGATGCAGTTTTTCCTCGGCTTACAGGTGGACCAAAGACCCGACGGGATCTTCATTCACCAGACGAAATATGTATCCGACATCTTGAGCCGATTCCAGATGGAGGACTCTAAGCCGATGGATACCCCGATTCAACCCAATCACGGGATTGGAGTGGACGCTAAGGGGGAGCTGACAGATCCATTTACATACAGAGCAATCATCGGATCTCTGATGTATTTGACAGCGTCTCGACCAGATATTATGTATGCAACGTGTCTCTGTGCTCGCTATCAATCGAAGCCGAAACAAAGTCATCTGACGGCGGTCAAGCGTATCCTTCGATATCTGAAGGGTTGTCCATCAAAAGGACTTTGGTACCCTAATGATGATGATTTTGATTTTATTGCTTTTAGTGATGCAGATTGGGGCGGCTGTGACAAGGATAGCAAATCAACAACAGCTGGTTGCCAGTTTTTAGGGAGCAGGTTAATTACCTGGCAATGCAAGAAACAGACTTCCGTCGCACTGTCTACATGTGAAGCAGAGTACATTTCAGCCTCGAGTTGCTGTTCGCAAGTGCTCTGGATCCAACAACAGATGGTCGATTACGGTTTGCAGTTTCTTAAAACCCCTATACACTGTGACAACGAAGCCGCAATTGCATTAACTAAAAATACTGAAAATCATTCTAAAGCAAAACATATCCGGATTAAATATCATTTTATCCGTGATTGTTACGCTAAGGAATTGATAGATATGGTCAAAATCCATACTGACTACCAACGTGCAGATTTGTTTACAAAAGCTTTTGACAGATCCCGCTTTGAATATCTTTTAAAAGTAAACAATATAAAGGAAAAACAGGACTAATCGGCACCTCGGTTTATCGCTTTTTAAGTTTTTAGTTTTAGTTTTAAATTTTTTTTAATTGGGAATTTCTCTTTGCTAATTGGGAATTTCTCTTTACTATCATAATCCTCAAAGAAGTTGATGCTTTCGAGGGGATTGTTTAATCCTCAAAGAAGTTGATGCTTTCAAGTGGATTGTTTCTTTCAAATTTTTGTTTTGTTTTTCAGAAAAATTAAAAACCCAAAAATATGTTCTTTATTTTAGGGGGAGTCATTTTATCAGAAAAACCAAAAACATTGAAAAATTTTCAAAATACCTAAAAATTAGAAAAACCAAAATGATTTCCTGGATAAAAAGAGGAAATGATAGTACATCAGTGGGGATCTGACACAGGCTAAAGAATTGTATAGTATAATGAGACGTATGTTGATTACGTGTGATATGCTGATAGGCTTCGTAGACTAAATATTGCGTGCATTAGTGATACAAACATAACAAACTACGCGTTTGTGGATGAACACCTCATGGACATATGGTCTTAGTACCGTAATTTCGTTTGATAGGGTATTTGTACAAAACTCGGAGGTTTAGGGTCGTTATGTTATTAGTTGTCTGGGGATAGCCTATCTGATCTTCTGCTGTAAGTCATTACGGACCTAGATCAGACAGGATATCTTTATAAAAGAGCTATATGCCAAATCCTAAAGTTACCGAATTGAGGAACTTTCCATGTTATATGATGATCAAAGATTATCTATTACATCGTATTGATCATTGATGCAAATCATGATTAATATCAGTCCTCAACCTGGTATAGTGCATATGTTACTTTGCTGCATTAATTTGCTGACCTGTATACCTCTATGCATTATATCTTGTACAATTACAGACGACGAAAGCATAATCACGCTTTACAATGAGTCTTTGTACATTTACTTCTTGATACGGGAGTATGTCGTGTGTGTGGGAACCACAATGTGTTAGTCTAATACATCTAATTCGTATCATTTTAAAGCATTGCGTAATTGTCTGCATGTGAGCTTACGTGGACCATAATATCAGCAATTGCCGTGTCACATATTGTTTTTAATGATAATATTCAAACAGATCAACGCTGTGTTCAGATTTCTCAGTAAACTGATATGATCCTCTTACCGGATATCACAAAAATGTTTACTGCTTTCATTTACTTTGATGCATTTTACTTTGTTGCATTTTTACTTTTACTGTCAAAAAGATACAAAATCCAAAAAGATTTTAGGTGTGTTTTGATAAAATTTCAGAAAATCCAAAAGATTTGCATTTCTGCTTTATTTTTGATAACCGGGGATGCTTGATGGTCAATTTCTGAGATTTGATAACACCATCTGGACTTTGTATCATTAAAATGTGAAAATTTGAGTTTTGGAAGTTTAACAGATTGAAAAATGTTGAACGGGATTCGAATTCGTGATTTGGCGAAATTTTCAGATTTTTCCATTTCACATTCGCCCCTTAATTGGGTCGAATGTGGAAAAATCATCACTTTCGACCGTTTCCATTTTGGACGAATGTGGACATTTTCACCTTCGGGTATCATTCCACCTTCGGGTATCACATTTCACATTCGGGTCATTGATTTGGGGCGAATGTGGAATTACCCCACATTCGTCCATACCAAACGGGCGAAGGTGGATCTTATATATAAGCCTTTCAGGTTCGAACCTTTCATTCACAAAATTTTTCAAAATTTCTTCGATAACCAGACCTTGTTGCTGTGATTTCTTTTGATTGTGCATTTCATTCCCTGTCTTTTATTGATCAATTTGACACTAATTTCACAGGTATTGGAGCTGTTTACAGATCAGAATCGTCGTGTTTTTAAACCGGACCTAAGGTTTCAATTTAGGGGTCTTAGGATGTTTATTAATGCTTGATTTTGTTTTACATTCAATACATATCAGTTTTAGGGGGAGAAGGTTAAAGGAATTAGGTTATTAACATCGTTTGTGTGATCAATTGATTGAATGAACTGTTTTAATCTAATTCACCTTTAAAAACTGATATATATTGAAACAAATGGACAATTGGTGATACACGAGTGATAATCGGCCATATTAGGATACATTTAAATCAAAATGAGATGTTAAAAACAAGGTTGCAAAATTTTTAAATTTGGGATAAACATGTTTCACCTTCGGTTCTTAAAACGGGCGAATGTGAAACTGATTGGACGAAGGTGATAATAAAACGGACGAATGTGATATTTGTTCAAAATTTGTACACATTTGACCTAAAAAATGTCACCTTCGACCAGAATTTCACACATTCGTCCAGTCCAAAAGGGGCGAATGTAGAATTCTTAAAACCTTAAAATTGTTAACTTTTTGTCGTTTTTGTATTTTGACGTGTTTGTTTGATTTTAATGTGCAGATGGCTGATCAATCCGAGAACGTTGAAGCACCAGCAGTTAATGTTGAAGTTCCAACAGAGATTATTGTTACAGATCCGGTGCCAGAGGCAGAAACTTCAGTTCCAAGCAGTTGGCCGTTTGAAAGATCGCATAACTGTTGCGCATATCTCGGTGATGTAGAGAAGAATACGGAGTTCACCGGGATCATAGAGTTTCTGAAGAGGAGCAGAATAGTTCATGCATTAGCCACACCGACGATCATATACAGAGACATTATTGAAGATTTCTACCGAAATGCGAAGTATGACTTCTGGGAGAATCAAACGATCATCAAGAGCAAGATTCAGGATATGGAGATGTTCTTGACTGAAGCTGATATTCGGGAAGCGTTACAGATAAAGTTTGAAGATAGTGAAGATCCCAGGGAGTTGTCATGGACAGAGCAGAAAGCGTGTTTCTTACGGATGAAATACAAAGGTCCAATTACTGACGGATCTATGTATAAGGGGAAGCTGGGAGTGCAGTTTAAGTATTTTGCACATGTTCTTATCCACGTATTTGGGTGTGTGAGCGGTGGATATGATGTCATGAGAAGGAGTTTAAGTTCATTAATGGTTGCGTTGACACTCAACAAACCATTTAATGTATCTGGGATGATTCTTGATCATATGCTGGAGATGCTGAAAGGAATGAAGAACAAGAAGTTCATGTTATATCCGAGATTTCTGATGATGATCTTTGACTATAAGTATCCTATGTTGAAAAAGGATCCGACTATGATCCTAGGTCAAGATCATATGAACATTAGAACATTGATGAGAATGAAGGGTTACAAAGGTGTGCCTGATAGTGAGAAGCCACCTAACAGGAGATTATTTGGTGCTTTGGCTCGTCAGGATTACACTGATCCTGGCAAGAACAAAGCAAGGCATGATAATAGTGATTCGGACAATGATGATCCCTTAGTGTATGTTGATTCAAACACTAAGAGGAAACGGCAAGTAGTCAATCCTGGAGCCAAAGGGAAGGGCAAGGGAAAGACTGTGGATCAGGGAAGCTCTAAGCAACAAGCGGTTAGACAAAAATCGACAGCGAAGAAAGGATCAGGTTTGGTGGACGAAGAGTCGGTAGATTCAGAAGAGACTGAAGTAGAGGAACAGTGGGATTCTGATACTGAAAATGTGAGGACCACCAAACGTAAGGCCACTATGGTTGGTGAGTCTGAATCCTTGAACAAGTCGATTGAAGAAGCTGAGAGAAGGAAGAAATCTGTTGAAGATGAGAGTCTAGGTGTTGACTTAGCAAAGTTGAGTGTTGGAGAGACTGTAGTGGTCAATTTGCCCAAGACAAAGAAGCAAAAGACCATGGCCAAGAAGTCGAGTACAAAAGAGCTGAGGGAGAAAGAGTTAGCTCAGTTATTGAAGGGTAAAAGAGTACCTGATGCAGGTACATCATCTAAGCTGTCTTCACCTGTTTCTAAAAAGCAGAAGAAAACGAAAGAGGCAGAGACTTTACCAATCGATCAATTCAATGTCGATTTGGATAAAGTGCTCGATATGTTCAGAAAGCCTCAGAAGGAGAAAGTAGCTGAAGTTGAGCCATCTAAATCAAAGTCGAAGAAAGTAACTGTGGATGACGATGTCATGAAGCAAGTGAATAAGAAAATGGAAGATATGATGAAGATGTTAGTTGCTCAACAGGCTGAGATTGCTAAGTTTAAGCAAAATGAGGAGAAAATGCTTCAGATCGTGGTTGCTTCGAAATCTAATCAGGATGAGATAAATGATAAGATTAAGATGTTGGAAGCAAAGAACAAAAAGCTTGAAGGCAAATGTTCGAGGAATAAGAACAGATTGAAGCTGATTAAAGAGGATAACAAAGAACTAAGGAATGAAAACAAACGCCTTAGTAATTTGATTGACGAGCTTTATAGCAGGGCACCCCAGTTGAAAGAGGGTGAAGAAGATGAAGAAGAAGAAGAGAAAGTTGATTTTGAGGATTCTGAATCTGATAAAGAACAAGATGATGATGAGGATGATGATGAATCGGAGAAAAGTGATGATGATGATGACAAAAATGATGATGATGATGATGCAGAAGGTGCTGGGAGACAGAAAGGAGATGAGTTTAGCAGTGGTAGTGATCATGATGGAGGAGATGATACTTCTAGATTCACTTATGAGAAGAGAACATCAAAGAAGAAAGATACTGGAGAATCAAGTTCTAAGAAGAAAGGTGAGAACGTTGATTCAGATGAAAGTATTTTCTGGAATGAGAAGGTGAGATCTCTATCTGATGATGCTAAACAGTTGTATAAAGATATGTTGGAAAAGAGAGAGTGGACCATTGAGTTCACAGGATGCTTCGCTGAGATATTCCAAACTGATGACTTAAGATATGAATTGGAATATGAAGATCCTGATCTTGAAGAAGGGGAATTACCTGCATCTGTGGCAAAAGAAATACTAGATGGTCTTGCACAGAGGGTAGGGAAAACTTTTGAGGAGTTTATGATGGATGAATCGATTCCAGATATTCCTGAAAAGGATATTGGAAGTCATTCAGATGATATGCAGACTCCTGAGAACAATGAAGTGGAGATGGAAGATATAACTCATGAAGAGTTCCCTCAGTACTTCAGACAAACAGATGAAAATGAAGTATTTCCTGATTTTACTGAGATACCAAATAAGTCAGCAAAACAGAAAGCTCAGAAAAGGAGTGAAGAGTTTGTGGAGAAGGTATTCGGTACTGATAAGAAAGATTCTTCTAACCAGTCTGATGAGTTGAAGAATTATTTGAAGAAATTGAAGGAAATGAATGAGAATCGACCAAAGCCTGAAGCTCAAGGTAACTTTTACAGATTTCATAATGCCAAGTTCAAAGGCAGAGCTCTCGGGTGGACTTACTTAGGCAGGCTGAAATGTATTGCTGCAAAATGGGAAACCGGAATCCTGTACTTCAACAGATTCTGTGACTTGCTTACTCTACCATACTGGGCGGTTAGAGACTTATGCAGATTCCCAATGTCAGGTGCCGAAGTAAATGGATCACATGTCGGTTGGTGCGCAGATAAATTGGTTTGGGAAAGTCGAACAAGATGGAATAGGTTCAAGCCTCAATATCCCCGAAGAAAAGTTCATAGGGATATTGATCCTCAAACCAATATGAAGAGAGTAACTTTGATCTACAAAGCACCTAATGTGATGAGGAAGATACCGTTGATGCCGATGCCACAGCATTTCAGTGCTGATTTTATCTTCTGGTATTATGATTGGAGAAAGGCTGAAGCGGTGATCGTGTTGAGAGATGGAAAGGATAAATACAAGCATGTTCATGTATTTGATCCTATGTGGTTGATTAATTGCACATTTGAAGACATCATCATGCTTTTCTACAATCCGATCTACTATGAACCAAAAGACTTTGCTCAAGCAAGAAAATACACTCAAGTGGTTGGAGTTTGTTTTGCGTATGACATCAATGCAGGAAGCAACTTGGAGGGTAAGCTTGGTAAGACAGTGAAGATAGCGAATGTGTCTAAACCAGTGAAGAAAACATTTGAGCCTCCAATGACTACTGAGCAGAAGAAACAGCTCAGAATCAAGTTGATGAACAAGACAATGGACCAACAGAGAAAACTATCCAATCAATAGTCGAGGGGGAGTTTGTTGATGCGTTTTGCGACAAATGATTGGATAAACATAATTAACATATGTTAGAAAGTGGGCGAAGGTAAATAATAGTGGGCGAAGGAAGAAAGAAGTGGGCGAAGGTAGACTGGAATTGACAAGAAGACACATTCGACCATTGATAATGGGCGAATGTGGAAAAGACCCACGTTCGACCAGTGAAAAGGGGCGAACGTGCAGTATCTATAAATAGGTTTTGTGATTTTGAGTATGGAATAGAGTTGTCAGTTGTGTCTGTGTTAGGTCAGGTTCAGAGATTGTTTTGAGATATTGTGTGTGTGTTCTAGATTAACGTAAAACTGATTGTAAAAGCTTATTTGAAAGAAGTTAATCTATGAAATGATGTTGAAAATGATCTTGATTGCGTTTTGATTTGTGTTTTATCAATTTGTTCATAACTAGGGTTTCCGCACCTAGTTTTGTGATTTGTATGATCGTATAATCCTGTTTTAGCTAAAATCTTTCGCTCACAATTTCGACCATTTTGCCTAAATTTCTCATACAACAACTTCTAAGAGTCACAAAAGGTTACTAATCATGTGTGGTTTCAACCTATAGGTTAAACCCAAATCTTACATATTCACATAATCATATGGTCAAAATCAAATGCACATGTAGAATGTGATTCATAACCGAATTATACCTAATTGAGGCTCCCTAAAGCTAGAGAAACCTCTAACAACTCATAAATTCACGTTTTGCCAAAACCCTAGATTTTGACCCAAATCAAAAACGAGTTTGACATCAAATTCAACACGAATTAAAGGTACCTTGATGTTCATTAGGCCTTAGATGATCCCTTTCTTGCTAATGCACTGAAAACCCCTTTGATTTAGCTTGAATTTGGCCTTGTTCTTGTGTTTGGGGTTTGTTTGTTGAAGGAGACCAAGTCTCCTGATGTTATACACGACATACACACAATGTGTGTGTATGTGTGTGTTTTTTTTTTGTATTATTATTATTTTTTTATCTATAAAACCCACTTTGTCACATTGGCAACTAAGGCCCCTCAAGTTTACCCACTGTCATTTTCGTATAAAAACTAACTCATAAGATAGTTTCAAACACCTTTTATTAATTTATAAACATAATATTATTAACTAGGTTATTTTCATGTTAGAATATAACCCATATTATTATCCTCTAAGTCTCGTGTTATTATATTGCTAATCACGCCTAATGGCGTAGTTAGGCGAACGAATGGTTTTGGGGTGTTACAAGTCTACCCTCCTTAAAAAGGTTTCGTCCTCGAAACCTTTCTTGTGTTGTTGCTTTGGTTACACCAAAGAATCTTAGTGTCTCTAATCAATTTTGAGCACCGCTCAACCCCTTGACATTCTATAGTCTAACAAGTAATACTATATACTTATTGTTTGTATCTCTTTACTCGGCTTTCTAACTTTTATTATATGGAAGCCTTAGCTTTCATAATATGACTTGAGTCATTCTATTATTTCGGTTAACTAGGGGCAATATCTACATGTTTACCCCCTACCCGACATTTTAGCTACTTCTGTTCTCATAGGTCTTCCCTAGATCCGTAGACTATCCCCGTCTACTATTATCACGAATGATGTAATGGTTTAAGGGGCCATTCTATCATGCACCTTAGGGCATCTACTGTAATACTCGATTGTAGCATGCATAGGCATACATGTCTATGCGTCTATTTCTAACAAGTAATTTGTCTTGGTTTCCAAGACTAACCCGGCTTTTTAATATAACCGTTTTCTAGCTTCTTGGATTCATCCCCGAATCCAACCCTCGTTTCTTTTTGGTTTGCTAGAATGCTATAAACAAACCTTGCTTTACACTAACGTTTTCCTTCCTTTGGCTAATCCTATTTCAAGAATTTGCCATTTATTGGGTTTACCCAATTTCCCGTTTTGCTAACTCGATTGGTGGTCATAGCCCCACCCGACCCGTTTAAAGACCTTTGAGTTTTAGATTTCAAATCGTTTATATATTTAGAACGCTTAGTTTCTAAAAGTCCTCTTTCTGATTACCGATCTCAATACAAATTGAGGTCAGTTTTCTTTTCATAAAACACGGTGTAGATTGGTCATTACTACGTATTGTATCGACTAATTTCCTGTTATCACGGTTTGCATCAGATTGTAATAACTATACAATCCAACCGTTATTATGTTTTGTATTAAATCGTACCAACAATACAATCTAATGTTGTTGCAGTTTACACTTTCTCATCCTTAACCGAGGGTTGAATGATTTACTGATTTATCATGGCCCAAGCCCGCTGTTTTAGGTCATTAATCCCAAGATTCATGACTTACCCGAATGTGATTATGACTCAACCCTTGATTAAGGTTCAAGTCCCTCTTTACGAATTTAACCTTCTATAAAAGTCCGAGTTTAATTATGACTTAACCTTGATTAAGGCCCAAGTCTATTTTCAAGCTAAATCTGTTTATGACTCGACCTTGATTAAGGTTCAAGTTTATTTCCGAACTGAATCTATTTATGACTAGACCTTGATTAAGGTTCAAGTCAATCTCTGTATCACCCAGGATAACTCGAATCGTATATTGCCGTTTTGCTAGCCCAGCGTATAAGTTGGTGCCTCGCTCAAGGTCTTGCATGGTTCGCATCCCTGCCGTGTTAGACAGTGGACTACGTTCAAACGCTCCAGTCTGTTGTCCTCTTTGCTAGCCCAGCGTATTCTAGCTGGTGCCTCGCTCAAGGTCTTGCATGGATCGCATCCCTGCCGTGTTAGACAGTGGACTACGTCCAAAATCCCCCGGCACCTGACACTTACTAAGCCTTTGTCACATAGGTTGTATATGTATTAATCATAAAAAACCCATGGTATCATATGTTTAACACTTACCTGGCCAGGGTAAGTAATTCGCATATGGTACTCACAGACTTATTATAATTAAGGCATCACACCCTATGCAAGCAAATTTTCAGCTCATGCTAGTGCCCCCTATTTTATTTGGTAAAACCCTTCCTTGATAAATTAATCAACGTTAGGTTTTTACCTTTATTCATTAAGAAAAAGCGATGTGTTTTCAATTTAATAAGCTTTGTGTGATCACACTCATTGGTATGATCACAACGCCTTTCTAAACATTAGTTTGGGATGATTACCCCCAACCCGGTCTCGATGTTCAAGTTAAGTTTGTGCATTGATCGTTCATTATCGTGAACTATGCACCTTTCACATTTTTCCTATTGCTTGCATATGCAATTACCACT
Source organism: Ambrosia x helenae (assembly GCA_030844895.1). Taxonomy (NCBI): domain Eukaryota; kingdom Viridiplantae; phylum Streptophyta; class Magnoliopsida; order Asterales; family Asteraceae; genus Ambrosia; species Ambrosia x helenae. Next base: position 71,883,551 of record CM061234.1, read on the forward strand.
CTTCAGGTGATAATTGCATACTAATGCACCTACTATGGTTTCGAGCATGTACCTGTTTGATACTTGCTCCCGTGTTCCCTTTCGTTACTGATCCATTAGCCCGAGTCGTTACTTGACTTGGTCCTTAGTGAGCATGCTATCAGCCGTGCTCCCGAAACCTCTACAACCTCGTTTGGTGAATCATTCGATCCTCTCTCGATCGAATAAGATGTTATCATCCCTGTCACATTTATAATTTCAATTAATTAGTAACATGACATTTCATTATTAGTATGCATCACTGCAATAGTGATGTTAGAGTTCTTGTTATGCGAGATTTCCGTTGCCCGAATCAATCTTTTGGATAGGCCCCATGAGTACCTAACCATTTCCTTATCAAGATTTTGAGATAGCGAGTATCTACGCGATATCACTATTGATTACCTATAACAATTTTCCGATCAAAACGGATGTTTATTATAGGTATTACTTACCGGATTCCTTGATCAAGTCTTGAACCGAACACCCTTCAACACTTTGAGCGCACGGTTTGAGTCCAAGTATCCTTCCCGACACTCGGATCCCTCAAACCTATGGCTCTGATACCACTTGTAACACCCTAACCCGTAATCACGCGATCAACGCCCAAATTATACGGGTTTGGACCTTACTTAAACCACTCCCGATTTAAAACTTTGAAATTTTCTTTATAAGTCAACCCATTAAGATCAAATACATGTTTGGTTCACACAAATTTTTACATTTTAATAGTTAAAACATATTTTAAGATGTTGCGTTTTAACGGGAGTTCCTTAGATTCTAGTGCGGAAGCTTGTATGGGTGATCGGGTGTGTTCGGCTCTTATCGCGACTAGATCCTTGCTCCGGGACTTCCATCACATGTTTACCTAGCACCATTACACAAAGAATGGTTAGTGAGTGGTCAAATGAAACATTTAACTAGTACGATAGTCGTTACACGTCGAAACGGAACGAACCAGGCCAAACGGCCCTTTATCAGGAGAACGAACTGCTGCAACTTATGCGCAGCAGCTGTTTGGATCGCTTTTACCCCTTCTAAAGCCCAAAATCCGACTTCGACTTTCAAATGAGAATTGTTCTACGCTCCGAGATCTTTCCAGGCATATAAAGAACGCCTCCTAACGATTTTTCTACGATTTTATATGCAATTTTAAAGATCGTGCTGACATGCAGGTCTATTCGCGCGGCCGGTCGGTTTATTCACGCGGGCCGCTCGAAGCTTCTGATGTAATTTTGGTGGCTTTTAAGCGTGGGAATCATGTCGCAACCGCATTTGATGATTCCGGAAGCCTAAGTAATGACTTGCCGACTAAATAAACCTTTGTTCGACTGAAATTATGGTCCGGTTTATGTCGCCATGATCCGGTTCTTAGTTTTGAATGTTTATGGCGACTTTTACCCAATTTGACCCATTAAGGCCTTAATTCAAACAAGGCACTTTTGACCACTTAAATTGCATACCGTTTGAGTTGTCAAGTCATTAGACACTTGATCAACAAAAGCGTTTGTCCGATTTGTTTCATTACGACTTAGATTCTTAGAATCAACCTTTATTAATCCTTTAAATCCCCAAAATGCCCCTCATGACCAAATCTTTCAATTTAGCCATTCGTGGCGAAACTTCTTGTTTCAAATCCAATGTTTTTTACTCAATGACTTGTTTAAAAACTTCTAAGTCCATACGGACTTAGATTTTCAACATTTCTCAAGATTGTTCTAATGTGGTCGATTCTAAGCGCCTTAGCGCGCATTAGACATAGTTATGGAAATAACTTACTTGATTTGCACCCACACTTCATGTGGGTACTTTATCACCTATGTTGCTTCGCCGAAGGCGTTTATTTGACTACGGACTTACCGGGTGGCCTTGAGCCATATCCATACCTTGTGTTTATCCTCCATGATTCTTAACATCAAGAATGCACGCGCAATTGCATCTACCTGTATGCTTTCTAAATAGACAACGTTAATTTCTCGGAACTCAAATGGCAATAACTTGCCATTTGACCTGTTTAACTTTATGAATCTTAATGCTTGGAATACAAGCATCAAGTGTTGGATTCACATGGTGAGAACATCACCATTTGACCCGTTTAGACTCCTAGTTCATAATGCTATGTTACCCAAGTTTTTATCTATGGTTCAAGTGAAACAAACTTGACCCATTTAACATCATGCTTAACGACTCCATTCAATTGGTTTAATTTGGATTAAAACATCATTTCTCACATATCTTTATTGGTTGACCCGTTTGATGGATTTCTCCATTTGGTCATAACTCATTATCTCGATTAAGGTCATAAACCACATTTTGTATTGAGTGCACATAAGGCAACTCACTTAATAGATTCTACCCCTTGGGGTTTATCCTTACCTCACACTCAAGATTTGAAACTAATGTTTATAACAATTTAAGCTATGTTATAGTATATTGGTGTAAGTAAAACTCCATTCATACGCATTGCTTGCATCCGTTTGACCCGTTTGCATCCCTAGTTCTTGTACCTACTTAGGGATATGTCAAACTTGATTATTAGAATACATAACATGGATTTAATTCACTATCCATAAATCATGTATTCATTACCCATTTATAGCTAAATCCATAGCCATTTTCTTATATAGAATATCCGATTAACTTGGCTTATTACAAACCAATATCACATACGATTTATAGCTCTTACATGATTCTAACTTCATAGTTTCACTAGTGTTCACCAATTTGGCATTTAATCGAACACTTGGTGTGCACCCACCAATTTGTTTGGTTTTAAAGCTCAAGATTAGCCATAACATAACCATTTGTCTAATCATCATCATAATACATTATTTAGACCATTTTGCCTAAATTTCTCATACAACAACTTCTAAGAGTCACAAAAGGTTACTAATCATGTGTGGTTTCAACCTATAGGTTAAACCCCAAATCTTACATATTCACATAATCATATGGTCAAAATCAAATGCACATGTAGAATGTGATTCATAACCGAATTATACCTAATTAAGGCTCCCTAAAGCTACAGAAACCTCTAACAACTCATAAATTCACGTTTTGCCAAAACCCTAGATTTTGACCCAAATCAAAAACGAGTTTGACATCAAATTCAACACGAATTAAAGGTACCTTGATGTTCATTAGGCCTTAGATGATCCCTTTCTTGCTAATGCACTGAAAACCCCTTTGATTTAGCTTGAATTTGGCCTTGTTCTTGTGTTTGGGGTTTGTTTGTTGAAGGAGACCAAGTCTCCTGATGTTATACACGACATACACACAATGTGTGTGTGTGTGTGTGTTTTTGTATTATTATTTTTTTATCTATAAAACCCACTTTGTCACATTGGCAACTAAGGCCCCTCAAGTTTACCCACTGTCATTTTCGTATAAAAACTAACTCATAAGCTAGTTTCAAACACCTTTTATTAATTTATAAACATAATATTATTAACTAGGTTATTTCCATGTTAGAATATAACCCATATTATTATCCTCTAAGTCTCGTGTTATTATATTGATAATCACGCCTAATGGCGTAGTTAGGCGAACGAATGGTTTTGGGGTGTTACAAGACGCAAGAAGATGAAAGATGGGATTTTGATGCAGAGACTGTTAAGAGCACCACGCCCAAGGCCATTGTGGCTGGAGATTTTCATGGATCGCCAATGCAAGGGGAGAAACAGAAGAAACCCCAGTTTAAGAAGAAGGAGAAGGTATTAATGCCCATGGAGAAGAGAGCTAGAGAGATTGAATCACTGATTGCTGGAAAGAAACTTCCACCAGCATCTAGTTCGAAATCACTGGTTGCTAATCCAGTTGCAAAGAAGCAGAAGACGACATCAGGTACTGAGAAAGAGACTGATTTACCTGTTGATAAATTTAATGATGCACTGGATAGAGTGCTAAAGAAGATTAAGAAAGGAAAGTTGCCTGCTGCTGCTGAAGCTTCTACACCAAAGGTCACAGTTGATAGTGATGTGATGAACGCTGTGAACTGGAAGCTAGCTGACATGATGAAGATAATCAATCAGCAACAAGCAGAGATTGAGAAATTGAAAAACAACTATCAGAAGATGCTAGACGTTGTTGAGACATCTCATGACAATCAGGAAGCACTTGAAGCAGAAATTAAACGACATCGCAAAGAAAACAAGAAGTTGTTGAAACACGAACAGAGGAACACCAGGAGATTCATTACTTTGAAAGAAGAGAACAAAAAGCTGAAAGAGAGTAATAAGAACATGGACAACTTGATTAAAGACTTGTACTCTCGAGCTCCTCAACTAAAAGAAGGTGAAGAGGACAAAGAACAAGATGAGGAGCAGGTTGATTTTGAACCGTCAGATAATGAAGATGAGGAAGATGCTGGAAATGCTCCTCAAAAGAAGAAAAAGAAAGATGATGGAGATGATGATGGTTCGGATGGTGAATCTGGTGAAGGACATAGCTCTGCAAGTTTTGATAGTGATGACGATGATGATGATAATACTGATAAGTATAAATGTAAGAAACGTGGATCTGGAAAAGGAGGTGAATCCAGTTCTAAAGCTCCTGGAGGATCTGTTGATGATGATACGATCTTTTGGAATGAGAAGCTGAGGTCATTGTCTGGGGATGATAAACTAATGTATCGCCAGATGCTAACTGATCAAGTCTGGACGATAGACATGACCAGTAGATTTTCTGAGATCTTTGAATCTAGTGACAGGATGCTTGAATTGGAATATAATGATCCAGATCTGGAAGATGGTGAAGTTTCTACGGCTATGTCGAGAGAGATTCTTGAAGGTTTAGCAAAGCAGGTTGGGAAAACTTTGGAAGAACTATTGGCTGATAATCAGATTCCCAATATACCTGAAAAAGGAAGCCGGTAATCATTCTGATGACCGTGATGTACCTGCATTTGAGGAGATTGAAATTGAAGATATAACCAGTGAAGAGTATCCAGAATATTTCAAGAAAGATAAAGATTCTGGATTTGCTGAGTTCACTGATGAGTTACTGAAAGAAGCCGAGAAACTTGCTAGAGAAAAGAGTGAGAAGTTTGTTGAAGAAGTTTTCAAGGGGCATGATAAACCGAATATTGAAAAATCAGACAGTTTGAAGGAGTTACTAAGGAAACTAAAAGAGAAAGAAGCAAATCTTCCCAAAGCAGAGATCCAGGGAAGTTTTTATAAGCTACACAACGAGATGTTTAAAGGAAGAGCGTTGGGATGGAAGTTTATAAAACAGTTGAAATGTGTTGCCGTCAAGTGGGGGAAGGGGATACTGTATTTTGACAGATTCCATGATCTGAAGACTCTCCCGTACTGGGCTATTCGTGATATTTGTAGACATCGGTTGACTGGATCCTCAAACGATCACATTGCTTATTTTGCTGATCGAATGGCGAGGGAAAGCAGGACGAGATGGAATCTATTTGAACCTCAGTATCCGAAGCGAATTGTTCACAAGAAAGATATTGATACTATTACAGGTTTGCCCAAGGTGACTTTGAAGTACAAACCACCGAAAGTGTTGAAACACATTCCGTTATTGCAGATTCCACAACACTTTGCGAAAGATTTTATCTGGTGGTATTATGATTGGAAGATTGCAGAGGCTGTGATTGTTTTGAAGGATGGAGAAAAGAATTTCAAGAAGATACACATATTTGATCCTATGTGGTTGGTTAATTGTTCACATGAGAATATCATTATGTTGTATTACAATCCGATATACAGTGAGGTGAAGGATGCTGAACAAGCAAGTAAATACCAGCGTGTGGTATTTCTGTGCTTTGCTTATGATATAAATGCTGGATGGATTTTGATAAGAAGCTTGGTAAGTTCGTGAAGATTCAAGATGTTCCTGATGTCAAGAAGAAAAAGCCGAAACAAGTTTTTGAACCGGTGATGACCAAAGAACAAAAGACGTTACTACACATAAAGCTTATGAACAAAAGGATGGACCAAGAGCGTAAACAATCCAAGCAATAGTCGAGGGGGAGTTTGTTGATGCATTTTGTGCGACTAATGCTTTGGATTACAATTAACATATGTTAGTATGTTTTGTCATTTGGTCGAAGGAAGAAGAATATGGGCGAATGAGAGTTAAAGGTGCGAAGGAGAGAAGGAGGTCGAATGTAGAATTAGATGTTAATGTATAGCTTGGTTCGACCATGATGAATGGGCGAACCTGCACATTCGACCAAGAAAAGTGGGCGAATGTGCAGGCCTATAAATAGGTCAAGTTCATTTTGAATGTAAGTTTTCGTCATTTTTGTTTCCCTCCTGTTTGAGTCTCTCCCTAGGGTTTTGTGTAAACTTAATTCACGTCTTATTTTGATTGTAAAGCTTATTATAACGTGTAATTGAGTTTGTTTATGAATGAAATGAAGCTTTTGAAGATGATTTCTGTGTTTTGTTAGTATTGTTATCATTTTGTGATTGATTCAGGGATTCCGCACCTGAATCAAACTTGTTTGATCATTATCTTTGTAAATTTGACGATCCTACGCGCATACACTTTCTTCATCATGGGCTTTGAGGATGACTTCACTCAGGGAAAAGGTCTACATTTTGGAGCATGTTGGGTATTCTTGGCTTAATTGCCTAACCTAGCTCGTTTTTCATTGATTTTTCATCCCTTCAAAGTGTTGAATTCTATGTGAGAGAACACGTGCAATCTGGAAGGGTGGATGCCTGTACACTGGGTTTTCTGGCATAGGCAAAGTATAGCGTAAAAATCCGAATCAACCGACGGGCCTGTTATGCTTACCTGGGGATTCCTGGAGTGAGTGTCCACTTTTAGGCTAAAACACGTCTTCATTAGTCTCCAGCTGAGTTCGATTCTTTGAACAGTCAATGTTTTGTTGGGTCTTATGACTAGACAAGAACAATCCAATGTTTTATGTTTTATCGTTATCGCTCATTTTCAAAATGAACTGCTTTATACATTATACCCCATGAGTTTCATGTTGCATTTTATCATTATATTTATGTTCCAGTTTTCATAATAATCGAATGTATAAATTTCTTTTTCCAAATATTTTTTTTTTGTAAACATATGATTCCTTTGTGTTGGATTCTTGAAAAATATCATACTGACGTCTTATAACCTTTGTCGTTATTACTCTTTGCTACATTTCCCTCCAATGATTATTCATGGTTGTTTAGTGATTTTTGTCACTATACTTAGTCAAACCTATTGTGAACCCAAAACACGTGATTCTTTATGATTTCTTTTTGTGATGTTTTTCCATGACGACATAAAAGTATACTAATCCGGTCTAGTGAATGTGCTAATACCCCACAAGTTTATAATCGTTTGTACTTTTCTTATACTTTCAAATCTTTTCATCCTTTTTGTGGGAGGCTTAGTTGATATCCTGAAGGAGTTAACCCATCACCATTATTATCCTAAACAGATTTCTACCAACATCCTTAACCTAGTGTCTGACACATAAAGTTTTGGGATTTCCTGATCAACCATTGCAAGGAAAACTTGTTAGTGCATGATGTCCCTAGGCTAGTATATAAGATGTTTGGACGCGTTTCGGGGTGTTTGGAGGTGTTTACAAGCGTTTTGAGGGTGTTTGGGACCTTCAGGCGATTAGCCTAAAGGGTTAGACGATTACAATGCCAATCGCATGTTATTACATGCGATTAGGCTTCAATCGCTAGTAACCTACATGCGATTAGGCTCAATCGCATGACACTGCATGGTGGATAGCATCCTAATCACTAGTACTGATCTGTACGAGTACGGGAGGTATAAATAGGCCCAATGTTAGGACAAAGAGGATTGGTGAAACCACTTTTGTAAACCTTAGTCTAATTCACTTCTGTCATTTTGGCTAAGTATAGAAGTACTGAAGAGAAGACAAGAAACTGCTGATTAGAAGATATGAGAAGTGCTGAAGAAGAAACTTCATCAGAAGTTCTGAAGTCCAAACCAGACAAGTTCACTTCAGAAGTACTGAAGACAAAACTACTCTTCAGTAGTTTGTCCTTCATCAGCACTTAGCATCAGATATTTCCCACCGCCTTTTGCATCAGTAGTTTGTTGTTTATTATTACTTTTAGCTGTATTTGTTTCTTTCAATGTTGCAACTTGTGCAACTTGTTTCTATTGTTTCTGTACTTGCTTTTTGGGCAAGATACATGCATGTAAACGTCTATAAATAGGAGGCTTCAACCTTCTATTTTAGACATTGATTTTAATAGAAAAATCCTTCAAACACTATCACTGTTCTATTCCATTTCTGTATTTATTGTGAATCTGTCTAAGTATCTAATTCTCATTTACAGCTTAGATTCATAATAAATACTTTGTCATTTATTAAGTTTCAAACATCAAGGGGGAGTAATAACTCTGCCTTAGTATAAAAAGTGTTGCTTTAACTTATAACATTCCGCTGTGCTTATAATCTGATTTACAAGGACTTGCTAAACACTTAAGTGTCAAGATAGCAAGTTCTTACTTAGCAAAAAGAGCAAACTGATCCAACAATTGGTATCAGAGCATTGGTTTATCTGATCACATATCAATCTAACAAATTGAGAATCAGACACAAAGCTCTTATTGATATTCAATAAAAAGATCAAAAGTTCACTTTTTATCAATATCCATCACTTAAAAGAGTCATCTGACAAATCTATACTCTTTAAAATGGATCCACATAATACTGGTTCTGCCACTAAACCTGCCATGCTTGTGAGAAATGAGTACAACATATGGCAAAAGAGAATGGCACATACCTTGTCACAAACCAACACAGGTTGTTGGAGATCTGTGATATATGGTCCTCACAAACCAGTAAATGTTAATCTTGAAACTAATGTTAAGGTCCCTAAGGACCCTAAAGAATATACAGATGAGGATTTCCTAAAACTTGAGCTAGATGCAAAAGCATTCTCTATGTTGGCAATGGCTCTCCCAAATGAGATATACTCTGGCCTTTTACATTGTGAAAGTGCCAAAGAACTTTGGGACTGTCTTAAAGAACAGTTTGGAGGAACTGAAGAGGTGATTGCCAACACCAGAGAGATTTTAGCTCAACAATATGAAACATTTGCTTATATTAATGGGGAAACTTTGACTCAACAATTTGAAAGATTCTCCTCATTAATATCTGAGCTAAAGTTAAATGGTCAGACCTATACAACAGTGTCTATGCTACATAGATTTTTAAGGTCTTTACCTGACAAATGGGAAACATACTCCATTGTTTTAAGATCCTCACCAGATTTTAGCTCCCTCACTCTTACAAAACTCCATGGGAGATTACTTACTTTTGAGAGAGAAATTGATCAAAAGAAGAAATTACAAACATCTGGTAAAACTGCTGATGACTACCTACCAGGTAGTACAGCACTTTTGGGACAAGATTCACCAACTTGTTCCTATGGATCTTATGACAATATTGACATAACCACTGGGATCTCATCAGAAAGATCTTTCCCAGGTTATGACAATAATGACCAAAGTTAAACTGCTGATAATCTATGTTTTATCATGGATGATTTGAAAAATTTTAGCAGTGATGACTTAGAAGAAATGGACATATTACACCAACTGGCCATGCTAAGCATTAAAACTAACAAGTTTTATAAAAGGTCAGGAAGGAAATTTCCAGGATTGACCAGTAATACAAAAATTGGTTTTGACAAATCTAAACTGAGATGTCACAAGTGTCAGAAGTTGGGACACTTTGCTAGAGAGTGTAGAAGCTCTAGCTTTAACCAATCACAATCTGGAAATAACTATAACCCCATTATAATAGGAATAATGGAACTCAAGGGAGTGCTCATTTTGTACAGGCACAAGCTCCTCAACAGCAATATATGCCTCAAGTACAATATGTTCAAGTGCCTGCTCAACAGATGCAGAGCCAACAATCAATCCCTCCCTTTCCAGCTGCTCAACTTCCTCCACAGCCTCAACAACCCTCTCAACAAAGTCTCTTTACCTTAGGGTATGTTGACTGGAGCAGTCTCCCTTTTGACACCACAGAGTGCAATCCTGATGCAGACAACAAAGTGTTTGACATCAACTGGGGAGAACCAGACAATGGCAGAAAGAACTTTGCCTTAATGGCATTTGAAGGCTGTACTTCAAAATCTGCATTGTCACAGGTATCAAAAGAATCTTTGACAAAACTGTGCTCAAATTCTTGCAAAGAAACTTTTGCTCTCATAAGAGAGACAAATCTGCACTTACAAGGCAAAGCCAATGATTTAGAAAGAAAATACACACAGATAAAATGTGATTTAGAAAGAAAACTGTGTGCTAAAACAAAAGAAGTTTCTAAATTAACTGACTCTGCTATTGAAACCCAAGCACAAATCAAAATCATGCTAAATGACCTGGGAGATGTCAGACAAGAGCTTGCTGACACCAGGATCACTTGTGAAAAATGGGTGGAATCTTGTAAGGGGTATCAATTATTGTTAAACAAACAAAGTGCTTCAAATGTTAAGTTTGGCATAGGATACCATCATGTTGAAACACCAACAGATTTTTCTCCCAAAACTACTGAAGATGGGAGAAGAATTGTTTCAAATGAAACTTCTGAAGGGAAAGAATGCACATCTTTCCATGAAAACTTTCTAAACAGAAATCCTGGCATTTTTAAAGAAAGTACTTCAGAAGTATTTACAAAATCTGACAACAAGCCATCAGTAGTTTCATCTACATCAGGAGTTGAGACCCTGAAAACTACTGATGAGCAAAATCTTTTCACAAATGTCAGAAATTTGCCTTTAGATCAAAAACAAAAGGCAAAAGAATGTGAAATTTGTGGCCTGTTCAACCACAAAACTGAATTTTGTAGATACAGAAAAGGAATTCAGTTCAATCAAAAATTTAAACAGGTTGTGGGAAATCAAATCAGAAATGATTATGAAAGAATCTTTAAACCCAAGAAACAACAACCTGAAAACACCTTTTCTCAGAAAAAGATAAAATCTCAACCAAAATCTTTTTCTCAAAATTCCTTGTCAGTAGTTAGACCAGAATCATCAGCAGTTTCACAAACTGCTGAGATTCAAAATCTAATGAACATGGTAGAACTACTGATGACCAAGGTTGATGGTGGTCCTAAAAAGGATACCACCATGGTTCTTAATGAAAAATCCATTGCCAAAAAGACATGGATTTCTCAACCTGGTCAAGAACAAACTGTAACTGTTCTCAAGAGCAAACCCAAAGCCAAACAGGCTTGGGTTCCTAAATCTAACTAATTTGCTTTTATGTGCAGAGAGTTTCCAGGGGCTTAAACAGCATATGGTATGTTGATAGTGGAGGCTCTATGCACATGACTGGATGCAGATACCTGATAAACAACTTTATCAGCCAAAGAGAAGGATCTGTATCCTTTGGGAACAATGCTAAGGGATATGTGCTAGGACATGGCAATGTCTCCTCTGGCAAAATACAGTTTGACAAGGTCAATCTGGTGGAAAACCTTGAATACAACTTGCTGAGTGTGTCACAAATGTGTGATAAAGGATATTCTTCCTTTTTCACAAAGACAGCATGCAAGATCATCTCACCAGAAGGCCAGAAGTTGACAGAGAAGATTATAGAAGATCATACTTTGCTGATTGCCAAAAGATGTGGCAATGTCTATGCAGTGGACATTGAGAAAGACAAAGTATTGAACAACACTGCCTGTTTCTTCTCAAGGGCATCAACTTCAGAAACAGATCTCTGGCACAGGAGACTTGGCCATGTGAACTTTAAAACCATAAATAAAGTCACAAAAATGGGCTTGGTCAGAGGTCTACCTTTGAAAGTATACCAGTGTCAAGAACACTGTGTATCCTGTTTAAAGGGAAAACAGCATAAGTCCTCCTATAAGTCTATTGAAGAATAAAAAACAACTGCATGTCTTCAACTACTCCATATGGACTTATTTGGACCTGTCAAGATTATGAGCCTTGGTAAAAAGAAGTACTGCTTAGTCATCATTGATGACTACTCAAGATTCACATGGGTATTCTTCTTATTTTCCAAGGATGAGGCTGCTGAAATCATCAAGTTCTTCATTCTACAAGTAGAGAAACAATATTCTCTATCTGTCAAAACCATTAGAAGTGACAATGGGACAGAGTTCAGGAACAAAACTCTGGATGAATTCTGTTTGTCTAAAGGGATTATTAGACAATACAGTGTTCCCAGAACTCCTGAACAAAATGGTGTAGTAGAAAGGAAGAACAGAACATTGATAGAAGGAGCAAGAACAATGTTAGCTGATTCTGGACTGCCATTGTACTTTTGGGCAGAAGCAGTTAACACGTCATGTTATGTTCAGAATAGAGTTCTTGTGGTCAAGAGACATTCCAAGACTGCCTATGAAGTTCTTCATGGCATGAAGCCCCTTATCTCCTTTTTCAGGGCTTTTGGGTGTCAATGTTTCATCTTGAACATCAAGGAATCTATTTCAAAGTTTGCTGCCAAAGTTGACTCGGGTTACTTTCTTGGTTACTCTTCAACTAGAAAAGCCTACAAGGTTTTTAATTCTCACACCAGGATAGTAGAAGAAACATTGAATGTCAAGTTCAATGAGTCAAAACACACTCTTATTCCAGCACATCCTGCTGAACTCTTTGACCTTGACAACTTTCACTTTGGACCTGAAAAGACTATTACTTCTTCCAAACCTACTTATTATGGTGATCAAAGGTTTGAAGATGAGGATCCTACACCATGGACTCCTCAAACAACCATTAAGTCAACTACAACACCATCAGAAGTTTCTCAAACTTCTGATCAAACAAATACTGAAGGCCAAACTCAAACATCTGCTTCAGCACCTGCAACTACTTAAGAAGCTAAAACTGCTGAACCAGATATTATAGACCTCAGTAGTTTGTTTGAAGAACAAGAGCCACCTACACATGTCAGTGGTTTACAACAACTGATTGAACACAGAGATCATCCACTTGATCAAATCATGGGTGATATAGCTTCAGGTGTTCTTACCAGAAACCAGCTCTCCAACTTTTGCCTATTTTCAGCCTTTATTTCACAGTTGGAACCAAAGAAGTACCAGGAAGCCCTCAAAGACAATAATTGGGTGCAAGCTATGCAAGATGAACTGCTTCAGTTCAACAAGCAACAGGTCTGGGAAATCTTTCCCTTACCTCAAAACAAGCAACCAATTTGTACAAGATGGGTTTTCAGGAACAAACAAGATGAAGCTGGTATGATAATCAAGAACAAGGCAAGACTGGTAGTTCAAGGGTACTCTCAAGAAGAGGGAATTGATTATGATGAAACCTTTGCTCCAGTTGCAAGGCTTGAGGCCATCAGGTTATTTCTGGCCTATGCCATTTCCAACAAAATTAAAGTTTATCAAATGGATGTGAAAAGTGCATTTTTGTATGGAAAAATCAAAGAGGAGGTGTATGTCTGTCAGCCACCTGGGTTTGAGGATCCTTCTCATCCTGAGTGGGTGTACAGACTGGACAAAGCTCTTTATGGGCTCAAACAGGCTCCAAGAGCCTGGTATGATACACTCTCCACCTTTTTACTCAAAAATAACTTTACAAGAGGTGCCATTGATAAAACTCTTTTCATTAAACATGTTGGAAATCATGTCTTACTTGTTCAAATTTATGTTGATGATATCATTTTTGGTTCAACTAACACAAAACTGTGTGATGATTTTAAGAAACTCATGCAATCAAAATTTGAGATGAGTACCATGGGAGAACTGCAGTACTTTCTAGGACTGCAGATTAAGCAACAACCAAATGGAACTTTTATACATCAATCAAAATATGTTAAAGAATTATTGAACAAATTTTCTTTAAATGACTGTAAATCATGTTCCACTCCCATGACACCAATCACACAAGTTGAACCTGATGATCAAGGAAAACAGGTTGATCAAACCATGTACAGATGCATGATAGGTTCCCTTTTATACTTAACTGCTTCTAGACCAGATATTATGTTTTCAACATGTGTCTGTGCTAGATATCAATCAGCACCAAGGGAATCACACCTTATTGCAGTCAAAAGAATTTTCAGATATCTGAAAGGACCTCCAACACTGGGAATTTGGTATCCTGCCTCAAGCAATACCAAGTTATCAGCTTTTTCAGATAGTGACTATGCAGGGTGTAAGATGACAAGAAAGTCAACATCTGGTGGTTGTCAATTCCTGGGTAACTGTCTAGTGTCATGGCAATCAAAGAAGCAAACATCTGTTGCAACTTCAACTGCTGAAGCTGAATACATTGCAGCTGCAAGTTGTACATCACAGATACAATGGCTCCAATATCAACTTCTTGATTATGGAATCAAAGAGACCAAGACACCTTTGTTTGTAGACAGCAAATCTGCCATTAGCATCATTCAAAATCCGGTACAGTTCTCAAAAACCAAACATATTGAGATCAGGTACCATTTCATAAGAGATTGCTATGAAAAAGGCAAGATTGAGGTGAAGCATGTAGCAACAGCTAATCAAATAGCTACCATCTTCACTAAGCCCCTTGACACATCAACATTTCAGAAGTTAGTATCCATGCTTGGAATGCTAAATTTGTAAGTGTTTACTTTATTTTTATTTTATTTTTTTAACATATATGCATATCAGTTAGAATCCAAGTTAACACTTGATTCTACCCAACTCTACATCAAACTTCTACATCAATCACTACTGTTATGCATAAAACATCAAATTTTTTTTTTCTTCCTTTTTCCATCCTTGATTCCATCCTGTTTACCTTTTCCTTCTTTTTTCTGGTTTTCACTTACAAAAGACAAAAGTCTGAAACAAAACTTCTGAAAAACAAAAAGAGAGCTACTGATTAACAAAAATCAGTATGAGAGAAACTACTGATAAACAAACATCAGTATGAGGATAATTTTCTGAAAAAGTGTGTAACTTCTGATAAAATAAACTTCAGAAGTTATGAATAAAGTATTTATAAAAACATTTCTCATCAGCTGTTAAAACTACTAAAGAGAAAATGGGAACTACTGATGAAGTAATCCTTCATCAGCAGTTTAAGTCAAAAGGGCAAATTTGACTTTTCCCATCATCAGAGGTTTGACCTAATCAGTTTAAAACCTCTGATAAAAAGATTTTTAACCAAAGGCGGTTTTAAAACTTCTAATAAAGAAGATTCAAGCGGTTAAAACTTCTAATAAATACCTTTTCTACACACTTATCCTTTCAAACTCAAAATATCCCTCCTTCTCTCTCAAAAACTCTCTCAATAACCTATACCTGCAAATCCACTGTTCGATCAAAACCCAAACCACATGGCTCTAGTTCTAAAACAGGGACACAATCAAAGGGCCTTTCTTGAAAAACAAGAAGGCTGGTCCCAATACGATGAGATCATTGATCTTGTCGTAAAATCCCAATATTTTACTGCTCTCACAATAAACCCACCAATTCACACTGAAACTTTGAATGAGTTCTGGGCAAATGCTGAGACGGTTACAATGGATGATGAGGTCATTTCCCTCAACTCAAGAATAAAAGGGAAACAACTGACCATCACACCGGCCACACTGGCAACAAGACTGGGTCTGGATGATGTAACTGCCCCTGACCATGTTGCTAACACTGATATTCATCTAACCATGACTGAGTGTGGTTATCAAGGTACTCTCTCCCATGCTACAATATTCAAAAAATATTTTGAACCAAAATACAAGCTTTTGTTTCATTATATTATTATGTGTTTGAGTCCAAAAACAGGGTCTTATGACCAGATGCCCTCCACTTTTCAACCAATATTTCATTCCATTGTGAATGAAACTAAATTCAGGGCATCAAAACTATTTTTCAATGAGTTGGTGTTACATCACAATAATACCAAGAAAAAGTTTTTGTTATACCCAAGGTTCATTATGCAATGCATAATAGGGGAACTGGGTAATGAGGTGCTTGTGGGAAAAATTTCAACTTTAAATCCTTTAACATCACAAGCATACTCAAGGCATAACAAACTGGCTGCCTGGCCAGAAGATGATCAGGGAGAACAACAACAAGTTCCCCTGAAGCCCACATCTTCCAAACTCACCCCACCAAAAGCCAAAAAGCCCAAGCCAACAAAAACTGCACCCCACCAACCCAAAAGAAAAGCTGTTTAGGAGGTTGAGATGCCTGAACATGCTCATGAGCATTCTGCTCCTCAAATAGATGAGACTGAAACACCCTCTCAGTCTCATCCATCTCAAACCCCACCAAGAGCACCCATAACCATCTTATTCAAAAGAAAAAGACTTAGAAAAACATATGAAACACACTCTTCTTTTGAAACTGCTGAACAACAACTTTCACCACCTATTGCCCAAACTACTGAACCAACCCCACAAATTTCTGAACAAGAGGCAATAGAAATTGCCAAACTTCTCTCTGGGCTAAAAGAGAATGTCCCATCTGATCATGTCAGTCCCCTACAACCACAACAAACAGGGGACATAACTACTACATCAGACATGGATGTGGACATCTCTAGCCCTATCCCAAGAGATGAGGGTGGACCAGAGTCTTTAAGCCCAATTTTAGAGACTCTTGGGGCATCTGAGGCTGCTACTACTCAGTTACCACCCAGTGGTGGATCTGAGGATAGAAGTAACATAGCTAAGACCTCAGATGTGGCAACTACTGATGAAGGCTTAATGCCTGAAGTAGGAAATCCTCAGAACCAAGAACAAGAGGTTCATGAGAGAACTGAGTTGGGCTCAGCTCATGATTTAACTAAGACAGTCCTCATTGAGGGCAACATCAGGGATTCAGATGATTCCATTAGTTTGGATGATGTTTCACACACTCAAACTACTGAATTGACGGCACTTTCTGAAGGTCCTGTTTCAGGGGTATCCAGGCTCAAGAAGCCAGTCACCTCTGCACAGGTTAAAGCCCACTCAATCCCTAAAACCCCTAGAGTGGCATCCTCTGTACAACATGAGGATCTCCCAAAAACACCCCCTTCACAACAAATGCCTACCCAATTCCCTGGGCAAGCAAGCATAGACCTGAACCAACTATGCAGCCCAGAGGGTCCCCTGTACCACATGATGAATACACTCATCAGAAATCACTTCCAAACATATACAGCTGACTTGGAGCTGTCCATCAAGAACCAATTTGGAGTGATCAAGACCAAGATGAACGATCTGTCCAACAAAATAGACTTCAACAACAAACAGATTGCTCATCTTCAAGGACAATTCTCCCAACCCTCTGCTTCAAGGGTTAAAATTGATGAATCCAAAAAGGGGGAGAAGATCAGGGAACCTGAGGAGTCATTCCAAGCCAGGATAAGGGCAAGAGTGGCCATCCTTGAAAGAGATCAAAAAGATCAGGCCAGGAAAGAAAAATTGGCCAAACAGTTTGGTGTCTCAATAGAAGAAATTGAAGCAGCAGAGAAAGAAGATGAGACCCAAACATCTGAAGAATCCCTAAGGCAAAATGAAGAAACTTCTGATGACAAAACTTCTGATGAAGAATCAGAAAGTACTGAAGACAATCCTTCAGTAGTTGACAAACCATCAGCAGTTGTCAGCACATCAGAAGTTAACACTTCCAAACCTCAAACAACTGAACCTTCCAGAACCACTGCTCCCATTCAACCAACATCTGATCCCATCAGGCCTACAACTGTTACAACAATGACTGTATTAAACCCTTCTCCTATCTCTCAATCAGCTGAACTATTAGAGAAGAGCTTAATTGCAGCCAACAAGAAGGCCAGAGAAGATCAGATCTAGAAATCTCTGGAAGAAAGGGATGATTTGGATTTAAGCCATGAAGAAAAACTTCAGGCTTATGAAGCTGAACTACAAAGGCAGGCTAGCCTTGATGAGATTGCTGAACAAGATAAAAGACAACAACTGGTGTCTTACATTACCAAGAACAGCAAGACTAAAGCCTTTACACTCAAAGGACTCTCTATGCAAGAGCTGACAAGAAGAGCACAACTGCTTGCAGACAAAGTGGCCACAAGCAAAGATGGAAAGGCCAAGAGAGCCCAGATAATAGAAGAGTTAGTAGCAGAAGGATATGGTTCAAAAGCCTCAGTATCCAGATGGAAAGAAGAAAGACTGATGGATACTTACAGAAAATACTTGGCTGCCAAGGCTGCAAATCCAGAGAAGTTTCAAACTGCTGATCCTTCAAGATCAGTAGTTAGAACTTCTGGTGTATCTAGAAGAACTGCTACTCAGAAGAAGAAGAAGGCAGAGGACAATGTCAAAACTAACTTCAAAATGGTACTACTTGAAGGAAGTTCAATAGTCCATTCAGATTTTGACATTGAGGAGAAACCTCTGTTAACACAATTCAGGGATCCTTCCACTTTTGCTTATCAAATACAAAAGACCATCAAAGAAAAGATGCATACCAGAGTAGTGACTGAACACCATCTCCCAACTGTTCAGATGCCTGATATGCAACAACAACAAGGAAGAGAATCCCACCTGAGGCTATCTGAAACTGAAAACATCCAGCACTCAGGACCATCAACCCAAGGGACAAGTCTGGTTCCCTATTCTTCTGACTTTAACAAGTCAAAGATCCCTATTATCAGATGGTCACTTACTGATAACAACTCAGTACTGTTGACAAGAAGAGACCTCTCAAGCAGGGCTTACAAGAAGATCAGTGATCTGAAGAAACTGTCAACACAAGACCTGCTCACAATTCAACATCTAGAACCACAGAGAGGATCTCGATCTGATGGTCAGTTAAACCAGCTCAAGAACACCATGTACAAAGAGATATGGAAGATTGTTCAAGACAGAAGAAACACATAAGGAATTAGTAAGGTTTTGGCTTCATCAATCCAGGGGGAGATTGTTAGGACAAAGAGGATTGGTGAAACCACTTTTGTAAACCTTAGTCTAATTCACTTCTGTCATTTTGGCTAAGTATAGAAGTACTGAAGAGAAGACAAGAAACTGCTGATTAGAAGATATGAGAAGTGCTGAAGAAGAAACTTCATCAGAAGTTCTGAAGTCCAAACCAGACAAGTTCACTTCAGAAGTACTGAAGACAAAACTACTCTTCAGTAGTTTGTCCTTCATCAGCACTTAGCATCAGATATTTCCCACCGCCTTTTGCATCAGTAGTTTGTTGTTTATTATTACTTTTAGCTGTATTTGTTTCTTTCAATGTTGCAACTTGTGCAACTTGTTTCTGTTGTTTCTGTACTTGCTTTTTGGGCAAGATACATGCATGTAAACGTCTATAAATAGGAGGCTTCAACCTTCTATTTTAGACATTGATTTTAATAGAAAAATCCTTCAAACACTATCACTGTTCTATTCCATTTCTGTATTTATTGTGAATCTGTCTAAGTATCTAATTCTCATTTACAGCTTAGATTCATAATAAATACTTTGTCATTTATTAAGTTTCAAACATCAAGGGGGAGTAATAACTCTGCCTTAGTATAAAAAGTGTTGCTTTAACTTATAACATTCCGCTGTGCTTATAATCTGATTTACAAGGACTTGCTAAACACTTAAGTGTCAAGATAGCAAGTTCTTACTTAGCAAAAAGAGCAAACTGATCCAACACCCAATCATTGCCCTAATCATCAGTTATTGCCACACACACTCTCCAAACACCCTCCCCTGGTCTGAGAAGTCTGATTTGATCATTGTAAACACTCGAGCTCTGTTTTAATGATAAATCTTTAATCTTTTGACCCGTTTGTGTGTGTTAATTACTCGCATATCATTGTTTCTTGGTTGTTTTTGTTATTAGAACATAATTAGAGGATTCCGCACTCTGAATATAAACCTCGTGATTGTCGGGTGACCCGTTCGTCGATCCTACAAGTGGTATCAGAGCCGAGGCTCTTATCACGAGCGTTTTGATAACAAACACGAGTGAAAACAGGTTAGTTTTTGTGTGAAAGTTGTGATTTTTATTCAAAAACCTGTTTGAACTTTGAAACTTTCAGTTTTTCTTAAAAAAAAAACATATTTTCAAATTCTTAGTGTGTTTTTACGGATGAAAACGTGTGCTTTTATTAGGTTTTGTTCTAAAACTGTATTGGAAACTTTTCTAATCATTTAGGGATTAAACACATTGTTTTGGATTAGATTTTGAAGCAAAAATGGTAGTATTTGAGCAAAAGTGAACTTGCAGATCAGATCAGGCGAGTAGGAACCCTAATCACATAAACTTTTTGTGTGATTAGCCCAATCACCACTTGTTACTAGCAATTAGCCCCAATCGCCTGAAACTACTAACAATTGGGCACCAATCACCCCTAAGTACTAGTGATTGGCCACCAATCGCTTCTAAGTACTAGTGATTAGAAGCCAATCGCCTATAACTGCATGTGGCTTAGCTTCTAATCATGTGGTGTGTCCCAAACGCCCCTAAATCTCTAATCGCTCAACTGTTCACTAGCAATTACACCAATCACGTGTAAAAACTAGCAATTAGGATCCTAATCGCCTATACACTAGCAATTACAATCACCAATCGCCTATAAGTTGCTGAAACTGAAAATTTGACTAAGTATCGGACTTTTAGCGAACATAAACATATGGCGAACCCGTGGGGACACTTAAATCAACCGAGACAACAATATAACCAACCGATCAACAATCAAATGAACATTCCCACAAATCCTTGGCAATTTTTAGCCGAGCGTAACGCGCAATGGATGTAACAACAGCAGATGCAAGCTAATGTTGCCGGAACCAATCCGTGGGTGCTTGCGGCTCAACAACAGGCCTAGCAACAGCAAGCTATGACTACGAATCCATGGGCACTCGCGGCTGCTACGAACCAACAAACACATCATCTGTCTTCAGTACTCTTAAGCAATTTAGAGACCGGTAGTTCGAATAGAGCACTGAAACTTCAATTTATGGCCGACTACCACAGCTGGAAAGGCAGATTCCAGACTCACGTTGAGGGTATTGATGGATTAGTGTGGGCAGCTATTGAGAATGAGTACAGCAGGCCGATGGTTGAAAATCCCAACATCCCAATTTCGTTGGAAGCCATGTCTGGGGATCAGAGAAAGAAATACAACTATGAGAAGAAGGCGATGGCAGCATTGATGCAAGCACTTCCCAAAGATATACTTCATCAGTTCGCACAGTGCACTACTTCACAGATGCTTTGGTTAGCACTTGCTGAAAGGAACGAAGGAGATCTGAAGAGTCGAAAGATCAAGATGGATCAACTCAAGAAGGAGTTCGAGAACTTCACTGCATTCGGGAATGAATCGTTGAGAGACATGACTGCAAGATACTATCATCTGATCTCCAAGATGTATCAGTACGGGGTCGTATACACATCTGCGGAGCTTGTGGAAAGATTTGCAGAGGCACTCCCTTCTCACTGGCATCAGTGGCTAGACATCCAGAAATCGAACAATGCATATCAGACACTCTCCATCAATGAGTTTGTGGCAGAGCTGGAGAACAAGGAGATAGACGAAATCAGAAGGGCAAACAAGGCGCTTGCTCCTCAGAATCCCAGCATCTACTACGGGAACACTCCTCAGGACGCCAGTGTTGGTGGATCCAAACCACAGATTGCGTTTGTGGTTAATCTTGATCCAGTTTATGCTTTTGACAACTATGGTCCCCCAACTGATGTTCCTCCACCAGTCTATCCTTTCGGACAAGGAAACCAGTATCCTTTGACATATAATACTAACCATTTTGGTGTTAATCCTTTTTCTCATCTTGCAGCACCAGCTCAGGCGTCCTCAAACTTTGGTAGACCTTCTTCATCAGGGTTTGGAGGTGTCCCATCTACAGGATATGGTGACTATGGAGGTGCCTCTACTTCAAATCATGGTGCTTATCGGACCAATCCAGTCGCAGAGCAGCTTAACACAGTGGGATTTGAGAAGGTGACTGTAGAGTTAGCCCAAGAACACATGGCTCTACTGTCGACCTTGGTCAACTCCTATAGTGGATTGGTTGCAGGACAGATCAGGAATCCTTATCTCACACAAGAGGATTACGCGCAGATTGATAAAGATAACATGGATCTGATAGACATCCAATGGCACTTCGCAAGTGTGGTTAGAAGGGCAAAGGAGTATATGGACAGGACAGGGAGGAGAGTTGTTCTGATCAACAACAACACTAAGTTTGGGTTTGATAAAACAAAGATCTCGTGCTACAACTGTGGCACCAAAGGGCATTTTGCAAGAGAATGTGACCGACCTAAGCAACAGGGACATCAGAATCCTTTCAACAACAGAGGCAATCAGAATCAGAGGTAACAAGCTCAGACACAACCTAACCCAAATACTGAACGAGCTCTTGTCCCAGTGAACAATCAGAACCAGAGGCCTCCTGCAAACAACAATCAAGGACAAGCCCTGGTAATTCAAGCTGATGAAGGTTTCAACTGGAATCATCTAATCACTGAAGAAGAAGCTCCACAGGGTGGTGAAGCATGCTTTGCCCAACAGACTTCTGATGCACTAGATGAAGTTGAAGAATGCTCAAGTCAGTCAAAAGTAGTTATTCCTGAAGCTGAAGCGTCTGACTGTGACTCTGAGTGTGATTCTGATGTGGGGGAAGATTTGGAAGATTTGTCAGCTGAAGCAGATGCTTTGATCAGCAAAAGATCGTTTCTTGTTGCTGCTGACTACACAAAGAACAACCATGGCGAATTCTTTGGAGCTAAGAAGACTGCAGCACATTATGCTTTGATGGCTATAACAGAATCGTCTAACAAGGTAAGTTCTTCTTCCAGTTCTAAAATAGAGTGTGTGGAATGTGTCACGCTGAAGTACAGAATTGATGTCTTAACAGACGAAATTCTGAACTTCAAAGCTGACTTAAGCCAATGCCAACAGAGCAATGACGTTTTGAGAGCTAATGAAAAGGCGCTCAAAATCACCATTCAAACTCTGAAGAAAGATAATCCTGAGTGTGATCAGCTCAGATTTAGAATCAAAGAACTAACTGAGGAAAATCTGAATCTGAAAGCTGATGTGGGTCCTTTGCAAAGGTCAATTGATTCTCTAAGGCAAAAAGAGAAGAGTTTTCAAAGCACTGTTGAAAACTACAAAAAGGATGTTTCTGAATTGCCTAAGACTCTAGCAAATAAACAAATTGCCATAAATAATTACATAAATGATTTAGAAGACACAAAGAAACAATTGGCCATTGTAAATTGTGATTATGAAAAGATTAGGAAGAAACTTGAAAGTTACCTGAACTGCAAGTATGTTCTTGATCATATCATTGGACACTTAGGGAAGGAACGTGAGAATTCGTTTTAGGATCGTAATCTCGAACCGTGATCTCACGAATACCAACCGTAGGGTGCGGAATCCGCTCCGATCATGCAAAATGATTCAGAAATAAACGTAAATGATCGTGATGAAAACAGATAACGAATCACCGAGCAATTTCCATAACTTTACCCGTGTATTAGATCAAAATGTCTGTTAGTGCATTATTCATGTATGTCCCTAGCTAGTGATTCGGTACAGAATGTCGAAGGTTCAGATAATCAGAAAACGACCAAGACTTTAACATGTGTTAAAAAGTGCTGATTACATGTGTTAAAAGTGCTGATGACCTGAATGTGGACAAAGTGGGCGAAGGTGGAAATACATTGGATAAAATGGGCGAATGTAGAGTGAAAAGGGGCGAATGTGGAAAGTTTCCACATTCGACCATTCACACTGGGCGAATGTGGAATCTGTCCACATTCGCACCATGAAAAGGGGCGAACCTGCAGAGCCTATAAATAGATTTTGAGTATTTGTGAAGAAAAGAGAGTTGTCATTTGTGTCCAGGTTCAGATCAGGTTAATAGGTGTTTTTGAGAGATTATCTGTGTGATTCTAGATTAACATAAACAGTTTGTAAATGCTTATTGATTGAAGTTAATCTATGAAAATGATATTGAAAATGATCTTGATTGTGTCGTGATTTGTGTTTTATCAATTTGTTCAGATCTAGGGTTTCCGCACCTAGATTTGTGACTTGTATGATCGTATAATCCTGTTTTAGATAAAATCCAACGCTCACAAAGTGGTATCAGAGCATAGAGGATCATACAACAACAAATTTGATAAGATCAGGGCTGATTTGGACATGTTTTTGACATAAAATCATCTGTTTTTACATAAACATTGTTTCTAAGTGTTTTTGATCGATTTAAAGGTGAATTTTTGATCGAATTCAAGTTTTCCAAGACTTAAAGTTGTTCCAAATCAATTCCGAAACATAACCTGATTGAGATCATTCAAATCCATGAACTTTTGAAAATCTGAGATCAGAATAACCGTTTTTCAAACAATAACCGTTTTTCAAAAGTGAGATCTGATAAAATGGGCGAACCTGGAATCTTCATGTGTTAAACTGGGCGAACCTGGAACTGATTTGGGCGAATCTGGAACTGAACTGGGCGAACCTGAAAATATTTGGGCGAATCTGGAACCTTTTGGGTGAACCTGGAAATTTTTGGGCGAACGTGGAATTTTGAATTTTGATATTCTACATTCTGGTGATTATTTTACATTCGGCTGATACTTTTGGGCGAACGTGGAATCAAAAGGGGCGATCGTAAGGCAATTTTTGAAGATTTTTGTTGGAAAAATGATTAATTACATGGCCGTATGTAGAACGGATGAGGAGATCAAAGCTCTAGTAGAAGCTGAAAGAAAGCAACAAAAATTACAGAGACAAAATTCTCAAGCTGACTACAGTTGGAGATTTCCAATGACACCGAAACCAACTGATGAAATGGGACATGTTAACAAGTGTGTTAACAGAGAAGGTGTTCTTTGGAATGGTGTATGTTTAGTCAAACAAATGAGACATGATGATTCCAGTGAAGTGTCAAAGAGTGATTTGAGTTCTGATACAAGTTCAGAACAAAGTACATCAGAACAGAGTGATAGTTCAAATGGTGATGCAAAATCTGATAATGGTAATAAATCAGATGATGAGGTAAGTGCTAGTTGTTTTAACTGTGTCAAGTTGAATGGTGAATTGATGACACTTATTGAGGACAAACAGAAACTAGCAAATGAACTACAAAATTGTAAAAACAAAATTAAAGTTTTTGAAAAGAATGAAAAAGATTTGTTATATAAAATTGAATCTTTAAATAAAATGTTAGAAATGAATAAAAGTGTTTCAAAGAATACTTTCACATCAGAGTTGGAAATCACAACACCTTGCGTTGTTAATTCTGATTCTGAAGTGAAACAAGTGTTTGAACAGAAAACTGAAAATGTTGAAACAACTTCAGAATCTGAATCTGAAGAAAAACCCATATTCAGTTTTCCTGAAGGAGTTGAAGGATCCTACATGTTGGACGGACATGACAAATTGATTTTAAACAAAGATTTTCTAATCGAGAATATCGATCAATCTCTAATTAAATGTATTTTTGTTGATAATCTTGATTTGTTAAATCAATTTAGAAATCAATTTGATCATCTTCATTTTGAACTCAGTCCTAACCAACATGAGAATAAAGAGGATCAAAAGAAAAATGTTGAAAATAAGAATGGTCCTAAAGTAAAGGGATCAAAACCATACAAATCGAAAGGAAATGATCAGATGAAAAATTCTCATCAAAAGAATTCAAGAAATTTTTCATCTAGATCATATGACTATTATGATTATTCATATAAATCTCGATTTGATGGTTATTGGGGAAACAACTCACCACAGTATTCTCATGGTTATGTTGAATGGAGAAACTGTTTTGAATGTGATGAAGTTGGACATATTGCTGCTCATTGTCCCTATTGGTATTGGGATGACGGATATGCATGTGATTTTGAAGAGTATAGGTCTTGTTATAACTGTGGAGAGTGTGGGCATTTAGTTGCTTACTGTCCGTATGTTAAACAGAAAAAGACCGAAGGGAAATTTGCTAAAAATTCAGGCAATGTCAGAAAGCCTGTGTCCCCAAAACCAATCAAGAAGCAAAAGGGAAAACAGGTTGTGTATGACAATCGTAACAAAATTGCCTTGAATAAAAATGGAGATTGTGGATGGGTTGCTAAGGTAAGGGGGAGTTCTAAGGCTAAGCCTAAGAATAACTCTAAACCTGGGTCTTCATCAGTTAAGTCTGAGAAGATTCCAAACAAAGTTCAGAAGCAGGTGTCAAACATGAAACCTGAAAAGTTAAAAATCAAAACGATTTCAACAAAATCTAAAATAAACTCTGAACGTGTTTGGAAACCCAAATCACTTTCTAAGTCAAAAGCAATTTCTACTTCAAATCAATCCATTGAAAAACCAATTGATTTTTCAAAAGGAGAATGGATTGATGTTCCGAGAATTGATGACCTTGGACGACCCATCATTGTGAAGGGATGGGTGCCTCTCTCATGCTAATTGTTTAATAAGTGTGCAGATTGTTCCAGACAGACCTATTAGCTATTCTTGGATAGTTGATAGTGGAGCATCTGTATACACACTATTTATTAGAGAGGTGAAGGTCAAGGAAGGGTTATTGAAGAAGGAAAACATGATTTCAACAAAGAGGAGGGTGTTTGTAGTCTGTCTCCAACCTGTGAAGCCGGAAAAAGTTGCAATTTCTTGCAATTGCTCTCAGGTGTTGAATTTCAATAAAAGATACGACAAAATGGTTTGCTAATTGAAAAATCTTAATAAGTCTAGTAATCTGAGTGGAAAATGTTTTTTCAAGCTCAGTGGGTAAACCGCATCGGATATCATTTTATTTTGTTTTTCTTCAAAAAGTTTAAAAATCCAAAAATATGCTTATTTTTAGATTTTTAGGGGGAGAAAATTTCAGAAAAATCAAAATAAAAAATTAAAAATCAAAAATGAGTTTTTCCTGGAGAAAAAGAGGAGATGATAGTACATCAGTGGACTGTCAGTTTACTCTAAAAATTCAATCAATTGATAAACATTGAGTAGCCACTACAATTATATATTGGTAGGCTTGAAATCAAAGTTTAAAGTTCAGCATGGTGATATAAATTTAAAATCAATAACTGATAATTTTGTGGATCAACGTATCGTTGGCATATGGTCTTAGTACCGAAATTTCGTTTGATAGATTGCCAAAATCGGAGGTTTCGGGTCGTTATATTGAAAGTTATCTGGGGATAGCCTAACTGATCTTTTGTTGTATTGATTTACGGACCTAGATCAGTCAGGGTATCTTATTAAAAGATCTTTAATGACAAAACCTTAAGTTACCGAATGAGGAACTTAACATGTGTGATGATAATCAAAGATTATCTAATGCATCGTATCCAATCATTGATGCAAATCATGATTGATATTAGTCCTCACCCTGGTTGAGTGCATAAGTCGCTTTGAAGCTTTAATTTGCTGACCTGTCACCACTGTGCCTCATACCTTGTAACTAACAGATAACTACAGTATAATCACGTGTTACAATGAAACTTTGTGCAATTCTTGATACGGGAATGTGTCGCGAATGCGGGGACCATAGATTTTTTCAGTATCTAATATTACCATAATGTATCTAGAGTGCTGAGCAATGAATGATGATTTTGAGTTTAAGTGGACAAACATACTGGTAATGGTTGTAGGATGCTCAATGACAAAAACAGAAAATTGATCAAAAAGAGTTATGACTGACTGTTTCAATACTGATATGATCCTTTTAACCGGAAAAATTCACAAAAATATGTTGAATTTACTTTTATGCAATTATATTGGAAAATTCAAAAAGATTTTTGGTGTGTTTTAGCTTAAACTTTGAAAAATCAAAAAGTTTTGTTTCAACTTTATTTTCGATAACCGATGTTGGGATACTGAATGAGAATGCTCAGATACTTAAAAAGTTGAAAAAGATTTCAAATTTTCAAGTTTCTGGTACATATTGAAAATGTTGTATAGTTCAGGGGGAGAACTATTGAGGGTCAAAAGGAATGTGAAGAGTACTTCCGAGATTTTTGTCGTGATTAACGCCGGTTGTAGTTTGTGCAGTTTTTAGTAAATTTTTCTGCAGAATCAAATACAACAGGTGCACTACTCAAGATTCATCGACAAATTGTGTAACCGAACAAGACCCAAACCTGAACTTCAAGATTACCAGAACAACAGAGGTTAGTAAGAAGTTAAAGAAATGATGAAGATTGAAGAAATCAAGATTATCGTCTATTTTCATCTCTAAATGAACAAATGACAAAGCCAAGATTTCTTGAGTCTGTCTGAGATTTCAAAGCTTACTGGAGAGATAGATAGGAATTTCGACACAAACGTGCATGAAAATGGAAAGTTTTCAATCAAGACTTGAAGAATTGATAACTTTCTGTTTTGGTACATCACTAGCTAGGTCCAAGGGGGAGATTGTTAGTGCATTATTCATGTATGTCCCTAGCTAGTGATTCGGTACAGAATGTCGAAGGTTCAGATAATCAGAAAACGACCAAGACTTTAACATGTGTTAAAAAGTGCTGATTACATGTGTTAAAAGTGCTGATGACCTGAATGTGGACAAAGTGGGCGAAGGTGGAAATACATTGGATAAAATGGGCGAATGTAGAGTGAAAAGGGGCGAATGTGGAAAGTTTCCACATTCGACCATTCACACTGGGCGAATGTGGAATCTGTCCACATTCGCACCATGAAAAGGGGCGAACCTGCAGAGCCTATAAATAGATTTTGAGTATTTGTGAAGAAAAGAGAGTTGTCATTTGTGTCCAGGTTCAGATCAGGTTAATAGGTGTTTTTGAGAGATTATCTGTGTGATTCTAGATTAACATAAACAGTTTGTAAATGCTTATTGATTGAAGTTAATCTATGAAAATGATATTGAAAATGATCTTGATTGTGTCGTGATTTGTGTTTTATCAATTTGTTCAGATCTAGGGTTTCCGCACCTAGATTTGTGACTTGTATGATCGTATAATCCTGTTTTAGATAAAATCCAACGCTCACAATGTCAATGATTACACATGAAATCCTAGACCTAATACAGAGATTATCACACACTCACAAAATAGGGAAAAGCTCCAAATGATAACTCTATCTAAAATAACAATCTTTTCCCTTTATATAGCCTTCCACCTTCGACCCTTTCATGTGGTCGAAGGTGTTCATTCGACCCTTTAAGGGTTCGAATGAAGCCTTCTTTAACATTCAATCTTCTTTCGACCTGTGACAAAACTACATTCGACCATCCGACAGGTCGAATGTATCTTCATGCTAAAGTCTTGGTCATTTTTCTGATTATCTGAACCTTCGACATTCAGTACTGGATCACTAGCTGGGGACATACATGAATAATGCACTTACAATCTCCCCCTTGGACCTAGCTAGTGATTTACCAAATCAGAAAGTTATCAATTATTCAAGTCTTGATCTTATCGTCTTGAACGACTTGAAAACTTTCCATCTTCTGGCACGTTTGTGTCGAGGTTCTTGTCTATCTCTGCAGTTAGCTTCGAGATCTCAGACAGACTCAAGAAATCTTGGCTTTGTCATTTGTTGGTCCAGAGATGAAAACATAAATCAATATTGAATTCTTCGATCTTCAGTCATTTCTTTTTCAACCTCTGACTAAATTCTGTTTTTCTGGTGATCTTGATGTTCAGGTTTGGGTCTTGTTCAGTTACACACTTTGTCGATGAATCTTGAGGAGTGCACCTGTTGTGTTTGATTCTGCAGAAAAATTTACTAAAAACTGCACAAACTACAACCAGCATTAGACACGACAAAAATCTCGAAAGTACTTTTCACATTCCTTTTGACCCACAATAGTTCTCCCCCTGAACTATTAAACATTTTTAATATGCACCAGAAACTTGAAAATCTGTAGTCTTTTTCAACTTTTAAGTATCTGAGCATTCACATTAAATATCCCATCATCGGTTATCGAAAATAAAGTAGAAACAAAACATTTTGATTTTTCAAAATTTATGCTAAAACACACCAAAAATCTTTTTGAATTTTCAAATGGAATTGCGTAAAAGTAAACTAAACATATTTTTGTGAATTTTCCGATAAGAGGATCATATCAGTATTTAAACAGTCAGTCAATCCTCTTTGAGATCAATTTCTGCTTTGGACATTGAGCATCCTACAACCATTACAAGTATGTTTGTCTACTTAAACTCAAAATCATTATTCATTGTTCAGCACTTCAGATACATTATAGTAATATTAGATACTGAAAAATCTATGGTCCCCGTGCACGCGACACATTCCCGTATCAAGAATTGCGCAAAGCTTCATTGTAACACGTGATTATATTGTAGTTATCCGTTAGTTACAAGGTATGAGGCACAGCGGTGACAAGTCAGCAAATTAATGCTTCAAAGCGACTTATGCACTCAACCAGGGTGAAGACTAATATCATACATGATTTTCATCATAGTACTGATACGATGCATTAGATAATCTTTGATTATCATCACACATGGTAAGTTCCTCATTCAGTAACTTAAGGATTTGTCATTAAAGATCTTTTATTAAGATACCCTGACTGATCTAGGTCCGTAAATCAATACGACAAAAGATCAGTTAGGCTATTCCCAGATAACTTTCAATATAACGACCCGAAACCTCCGATTTTGGCAATCTATCAAACGAAATTTCGGTACTAAGACCATATGTCAACGAGACGTTGATCCACATGATTTTCAGTTATTGATTTTAAGTTTATATCACCGTGCTGAACTTTAAACTTTGATTTCAAGCCTACCAATATATAATTGTAGTGGCTACTCAATGTTGTAATATCATTTTGTTTTCAGAGTAGTCTGACAGTCCACTGATGTACTATCATCTCCTCTCTTTCTCTAGAAAACTCATTTTGGATTTTCTAAGTTTTTATTTTGATTTTTCTGAAATTTTCTCCCCCTAAAAATCTAAAAATAAGCATATTTTTGGATTTCTTTTTAAACTTTTGAAGAAAAACAAAATAAAATGATATCCGATGAGGTTTACTCATTAAGTTCCAAAAACCATTTTCTCACTCAGATTACTTGACTCACTTTGTTCTTTCAATTAGTAAAACCATTGACAAAGATAAGAGAGTTTATAATAAACCGTAATGTCGCATTTGTTGTAGAAATCCATCACCTGAGAGCAATTGCATGAGAATGCAAAGGAAACAGACGACAAACATTCTCCTCTCTGTTTAAATCAAGTTTTCCTTTTTCAATATCCCTTCTTTTGATCTTCACCTCTCCAATAAATATATTGTATACAGATGCTCCACTATCAACTAACAAAAGATAGCTAATAGGTCTGTCTGGAACAACCTGCACACTTGTTAAACAATTAGAACGAGAGAGGCACCCATCCCTTCACAATGATGGGTCGTCCAAGGTCATCAATCCTAGGAACATCAATCCATTCTCCTTTTGAAAAATCAATTGGTTTTTCAATGGATTGATTTGAAGTGGAAATTGCTACTTGATTTAGAAAGTGATTCGGGTTTCCAAACACGTTCAGAGTTTATTTTAGACTTTGTTGAAATCGTTTTGATTGTTGATTTTTCAGATTTCTTATTTGAAACCTGCTTCTGAACTTTGTTTGGAATCTTCTCAGACTTAACTGATGAAGGTCCAAGTTTAGAGTTATTCTTAGGCTTAGCCTTAGAACTCCCCCTTACCTTAGCAACCCGTTCACTATCTACATTTTTGTTCAAGGCAATCTTGTTTCGACTGTCATACACAACCCGTTTCCCCTTTTGTTTCGTGATTGGTTTTGGGGATACAGGCCTTTTGACATTGCCTGAATTTTTAGCAAATTTCACTTCGGTCTTTTTCTGTTTAACATACGGACAGGCAGCAACTAAATGCCCACACTCTCTGCAGTTATAACAAGACCTATATTCCACAAAATCACATGCATACCCTTCATCCCAATACCAGTAGGGACAATGAGCAGCAATATGACCAACCTCACCACATTCAAAACAGCTTCTCCATTCGACATAACCATGAAAATACTGTGGTGAGTTGTTTCTCCAATAACCATCAAATCGAGAGGTACATGAATAATCATAAGAGTCATATGATCTAGATGAAAAATTTCTTGAATTCTTTTGATGAGAATTTTTCATCTGATCATTACCTTTCAACTTGTTGGGTTTTGGTTCTTTTGCCCTAGGATTTTTCTTTTTATTCCCAGGCTGATCCTTTTTATTCTTATGTTGGTTAGGACTGAGTTCAAAATGAAGATGACCAAATTGATTTCTAAATTGATTTATCAAATCATTGTTATTGACAAAGATACATTTAAATAAAGATTGTTCGATATTATCAATTGGAAAATCTTTGTTGAAAATCAATTTGTCTTGTCCTACCAACATATAGGATCCTTCAACTCCTTCAGGAAACTTGAATATGGGTATCTCTTTAGATTCAGGTTCTGAAGTTACTACCTCATTTTCAGTTTTCTCTTCAAACACAGATTTCACCTCAGAATCAGGATCAACAACACAAGGTGTTGTGATTTCCAACTCTGATGTGGAATTATTCTTTGAAATAGTGTTATGAAGTTCTGAAATCTCTTTCTTAAAAGATTCAATTTGATTCATAAAATGTCTTTCATTATTTGCCAAAATTTTATTTTCAATTTGAAATCTTTCAAGTTTATTTGTTAAGTTCTGTTTGTCCTCAAGAAGTTTTAGCACTTCATTTTTCAATTTGACACAATCAAAACAATTAGCACATTCAGCATTAGATTTTACCTCAGCGTCTGAATTGTTACCATTCTCAGAACCATTCTCAGAATTTACATCAACATTTGATGTATCACTTCCTCTTGATTCACTCTGTTCTGAACTCGTATCAGAACTCAAATCACTCTCTGACAATTCACTTGAATCATCATTCCCCATTTGTTTAGCGAGACACACATCATTACTTTTAACACTTTCTCTATTAACACACTCATTCAAATTAACCATTTTATCAGTTGATTGCACAGCTGGTCGTGTAACAGATTGTTGAATCTCAACTTGTTCCCAGGTTAGCTTTTGTTGCATTGCAGCTTTTATCTGATCATCGGTTCTTGATATAGCCAAGTAATTTATCATTTTTCAACAAAAATTATTTCAAAAATTTTCTAAAATCAGCCTTACCTTAAAATTTGAAAAATATTGTCCAAAAATTCGTCGGTTTGAACCTGAAAACTATAGTCTTATTCGACCTTTACAAGGGTCGAATATACCTCTGTCTTGGTTCGACCTCAAGAATGAAAATCTTTGAAAATCAGATTCTACGTTCGACCTTTTCCAAAAGATCGTGTGGGCGAATGTGGAATTTAGTCCAGATTCGACCGTTTCTAAATACTCGAATGTGGAAAATAACAAACTTGTTTCACTTTCGGCCCAGTTTACCCACTTTCGACCACCCGATTGGTCGAATGTACAACTGATGGTCGAATGAGCAACAACACACTAAAAATTTCTAGATTCGACCAAAATACACTCCACGTTCGACCAGAAAAGGCTGGGTTCGACCCTCAAATCTCACATTCGACCGTTTCAGGTCTGTTCATCATCTTCAACCTCAAGAACACGAATCTGATCGGTTTTTGACAAAATTTTCACCAAATGTAATGAAATGTGATAGGTTTTGTTCGGAATTGAATTTAGACAAACATTTGTGAAAGGATTTTTGAAAACAACATCAAATTCAACTCCAATTTAATCAAAAACGATGTTTTTATGAAAAGCTTCAAAATTTTTTGGGTTTCGATCTTTAAACCAGAATTCTAATCTGTTTTCATCAATTCTAATCAATTTGCAATCGTGAAATCGAGCCTATGCTCTGATACCAATTGAGAATTCGTTTTAGGATCGTAATCTCGAACCGTGATCTCACGAATACCAACCGTAGGGTGCGGAATCCCCTTCGATCGTGCAAAATGATTCAGAAATAAACGTAAATGATCGTGATGAAAACAGATAACGAATCACCGAGCAATTTCCAAAACTTTACTCATGTATTAGATCAAAATGTCAATGATTACACATGAAATCCTAGACCTAATACAGAGAATATCACACACTCACAAAATAGGGAAAAGCTCCAAATGATAACTCTATCTAAAATAACAATCTTTTCCCTTTATATAGCCTTCCACCTTCGACCCTTTCATGTGGTCGAAGGTGTTCATTCGACCCTTTAAGGGTTCGAATGAAGCCTTCTTTAACATTCAATCTTCTTTCGACCTGTGACAAAACTACATTCGACCATCCGACAGGTCGAATGTATCTTCATGCTAAAGTCTTGGTCATTTTTCTTATTATCTGAACCATCGACATTCAGTACTAGATCACTAGCTGGGGACATACATGAATAATGCACTTACAGAACGCGATCCCACCAGTCCTATATATGCACAATGCCCACCTCCGGTGAGATTCGAAAATCACAATTTTGATGTCTTGCCGAAGGAGGAGCTTGTGGACTTGGCAGCAGCAGCAGCAAAAGCTGCAGAGGCGGCCAAAGCAACAGAAGCACCTAAACCTGCTGAAGTTACTAAGGCTGCACCACGTGCTGAAGCTGTCAAAACTGGTGAGAAAGCTGATGATATCGGTGTCTATGACACAGACACATCGGATGATGAGCTTGATGAACCTCCAAGGTTCATCAATATTCCTCCTGAAAACCACATCATTACTACTGAACCTTGAGTGAACTTGAACCGAAAGTGAAAACCGAGGATGGCAGAAGGATTAAAATGTTTTATAAACTAAAGGGGTCTGAAAAGGTATATGTTGATGAGGAAGTCCTTCTCAGATGTATCGCCCCTGGTCTAATTGCTAAAATCTGGCAAGAATCTGTCATTACCATTGAAAATGAAACTTGGAATAAGAAAAGGGGTAAGGGTAGAAAGGACCAGGTAATTAGTCCAATGAATACAACAAGAAAAATCAAAAGAAAAACACTGCTAATCCTCAAAGTCATGCTCAAAAGAAAAGTCCAAAGAAGCATGTCACTGAATTTATTAGATCTACTGGAAATGAGATAAATGACGATCCTCATGTCGATGTGCAAAGAAAATGTCTTAAGGATCTGAAACATAAAAACTCATTTGCCAGTACTTCTAATAGAAAGAACAAAAAGGAGAACAAATCTGAATCTCCATGATTTGAGGAGTATAGATCCTGTCATAAATGCGGGGAACGTGGGCATTTAGTTGTTGTGTGCCCTGAATTTAGACGAGAAAGGATTAAAGTGGATGATGCTCCAAGTTCTAGCAAGACCAAACAACCAGTTTCCCCTAAACTTTCTGAAAAACAAAAGGGAAAGCAGATTCTTTATGACAACCGAAACAAAATTGCTATGAACCAAAATCCAGTTGATGGCAGGGGTCCACAGTTGAGGGGGAGCACTGTTCCCACAAAGGTTCAAGCAGCGCCTAAGCCACCAGCAAAGGCAACAGCTAAACCACAGGGCAACCCTAAAACTGCTCCACGTACAGTTAAGTCTGAAGTGGATCCAAAATATGTCCCACCTAAGGAATCTGAGGCTGGATCTTCTAGCCCCAAGGCAAAGAAGAAGCCCAAGCCAAAGAAACCGAACAGGTTTGGAGACCCAAGTCACCAACTAAACTGGGGAATCATCTGCTAGTACTAATACTGCAGGACCATCGGGAACAACACCAACTCCTAACGGAAGGTGGGTTAATTTTCCATCTTTGGATGAAGATGGAAGACCCAAGACCGTGAAGGCTTGGGTCCCCTTAACCACTGAACCTTTGAATGTTTGTGCAGGGAGTTCCACGGGGCCTTATCAGCAGCCTCTGGATTGTTTATAGTGGAGCTTCGGGGCACATGATATGCGACTTATACCTGCTTTTTGACATAAAGAATATCAACGGGGGGTATGTTGCTTTTGCTGGTAACAAAGGGGGTTATATTACGAAAGAAGGAAGTATGAGTAATGGAATAGTAAGCTTTGAAAAGATAAGCTTTGTGAAGCAAATAGACCACAACTTGCTGAGTGTCTCGCAGATATGTGATAAAAAGTTCATTGTGTTCTTTGGTGACAATGCTTGCTTCATTCTAAAACCTGGATTCAAGATACCAAAAGAGTGGGTTATGATCTCGGCTCCTAGGGTCAACAACTTATATGTCCTGGATATGAGCCAAGCCATGACAACTGAAGGTCAAGTCACTTGTTTTCTATCGAAAGCGACAGAAAAGTAATTTATCATGTGGCACAGGCGTATCGGGCACATCCACCTGAGAAAAATGAACCACCTGGTTCATAATCAACTGGTGGAAGGTGTTTTTGTGAAAAAATTTCATCTAAAAGATGTCTGTTTCTCATGCAAGAAAGGGAAGCAGAAGAAGAAGTCTCACAAACCTAAGAAGTCAAATTCAGTTAGTCTACCTCTCGAATGTCTGCACATGGACCTCTTTGGCCCAGTCAATCGGAAGAGCAAGAACGGTGACTTATACTTCTTGGTAGTCACGGATGATTATTCAAGGTTTTCTTGGGTCGTTTGTATAAAACACAAGAGTGAGACTTTCGAATACTTGAAGAATCTGTTCACAAAATTGGAAAATATATATCAGCTAAAGATCCGAAAGATTAGAAGCGATAACGGGACAGAATTCAAGAATCATGATATGGAGTCGTTGTGTGCAAAAAAGGGTATTCATCATGAATTTACAGCACCATACACTCCTCAGCAAAATGGGGTTGCAGAAAGAAAGAATCGGACTCTTATTGAGGTAGCCAGAACAATGCTCGCAGACTCGAACTTGCCTGTGATCTTTTGGAACGAGGCAGTTCACTGCGCGTGTTATACTCTAAATAGGGTTCTAACGGTAAAGAGGCTTGGCAAGACCTCTTACGAGCTTCTGAACCGGTGGAAACCGAACTTAGAGTTTCTGAAACCTTTTAGAGCTCCATGCACCATGATACATCCTGATGGGAAGTTTGGTGCAAAGGCAGAAGAAGGTTCCTTTGTTGGTTACAGCACTCCCAATAAAAGAGTGTACAACAAAAGAACTAATTGCGTTGAAGAATGGCTTAACGTCGATGTTCAACGCTATACTGCCAATTCACCTGGTGTTGGACCGGATTGGTTGTTCGACTATAAGAGTTTATTTGATTCTTTCAACGTGGAAAATTTGGTTGAGGATGTTGTAGCGCAAATGTATTACGAATGTGAAAACGCAGCTAGCTCACCGCTAATGCGTCCGATCGTCGTTAATGCACCAACACCAGCAACATCTGATGCCTCTGTATCCACGGGTCCCCCTGGTAAAACCGCAGCAGCAGAAGTTGAGGAAGATATTCAGGAAGCGTCAGCAGAGGTTCTAGAATCTTCATCTTCAGACGACGATTTTGCAGAGTCTCATGAAACACTTACTGAAGAACAAGCTGGAAATGGTGAATCTACCAATACAGCTTCAGTTATTCCGACAGGAAATAATCAAGCTCATCCCTCCTCTTTAGCAGCTCCAGGGATAGGTCTCAGGATCGATCTCTCAGGTTTTAATATGCAACCCGCTGCTCCCTCTAGTTCAAGCGCCGCAGAGACAAATTTATCTCAAGGATTGGAAAATCTCAATCTGCATTTAGATGATCCAGTGCCGGCACATCCGGAATCTCGCATTCACGACATTCATCCGATGCAGAATGTGATTGGTGATCCGGCTAGCAGATTCATGACTCGCAGTCAGCTCAGAAATGCTAGTCCAAGTACAATGCAAGTACCTTAGCACTCTACTCGGAGATCAGGAAAGCAGGTGTTCAGAACGACTGGTCCTTCACTCAAACAGAACCAAGAACTGTGCAAGAGACTTTGAGAGAAGAACCATGGATTGAAGCAATGCAAGCCGAGCTTAAGCAGTTCCAAAAGCTGGAGTGTGGGATTTAGTTGACTTACCTCCGGGCGCAAAGAAGATTGGAACAAAGTGGGTCTATAAGTGTAAACGGGATGACCGCGGGGTAATTATCAGAAACAAGGCTCGATTAGTTGTCCTCGACTTCCATCAAATCGAAAGAATAGATTACAACGAAGTATACGCTCCAGTTGCACGCCTTGAAGCTATCCGGATGTTCTTAGCTTACGCTTCGTATAAACAGTTTAAGGTGTATCAAATGGACGTGAAAAGTGCTTTTCTGTATGGTATCGTGAAGGAAGAGGTGTATGTTGCTCAGCCACTGGGATTTGATGATCCGCTTCATCGCGAAAAAGTCTACAAATTGAACAAAGTGGTGTACGGACTCCATCAGGCTCTGCGTGAATGGTATCAAATGCTTAGCAACTATCTTATATCCAACGGTTCAAACGTGGACTTGTGGATTGCACCTTATTCTCCAAGGAAAAGGGTGGTGGCCGTCTTCTGGTATAGGTTTATGTTGACGATATTATTTTTGGGTCTACTAATGATGAAATGTGCAGGGAATTTGAAAAGCTTATGCAGGACAAATTCGAGATGAGCTCGATGGGGGAGATGCAATTCTTCCTGGGTCTACAAGTAGAAAAACAAGAGTCGTGGATCTTCATCCACCGGACCAAATACGTTGCTGACATCTTGAGCCGGTTCCAGATGGAAGACTCTACTTCAGTAGGCACCCCAATTCAGACCAATCACGGGATTGGACCTGACGAGAAAGGACAAGCCGTTGATCCTTTTCTTTATCGGGTGATGATTGGCTCACTAATGTACCTCACTGCATCAAAACCTGACATGATGTTCACGACATGTCTACTATCAAGATATCAGTCAAGGCCGAAACAGTCCCACCTGGTTGCTGTGAAGAGGATCTTACGTTATCTAAAGGGTTGTCCGACCAAAGGTCTATGGTACCCTAATGATGATAAGTTTGACCTCATCGCTTTTAGTGATGCTGACTATGGCGGATGCAAGAAAGACTTAAAACCCACATCGGCTGGATGCCAGTTTTTGGGACCAAGACTAGTCTCATGGCAGTGCAAGAAGCAAGCCTTAGTAGCCTTATCCACCCGTGAGTCGGAATATGTAGCGGCATCTAGCTGCTGCTCCCAGGTTCTTTGGATACAGCAACAAATGAGAGACTACGGTTTGAAATTTCTTAATACTCCCATTCACTGTGACAATGAGTCCACTATAGCACTTGCTAAAGACTCAGTTAATCATTCCAAGGCGAAACATATCTTGGTTAAGTATCATTTCATACGCGATTGCTATGAAAAGAAACTTATCGATATGGTTAAAATCCACACGGATTACCAACGTGCCGATTTATTCACCAAAGCTTTTGACGGTCCTCATTTTGAGTATCTGTTAATTCTAAATTCCATTAAAGAAAAGAAGGATTAGATCCTCATCGGTAATCGTTTTTGTAAATATATTTTTTTTTAAAATCAGAAAAAATCCAAAAATATTGTCTTTTCGCAAATTTTTAGATTTTTAGGGGGAGAAATTTCAGAAAAATACAAAAACATCAGAAAATGCAAAAATTAAAAAAAAATGAGATAATCCAAAAATCAAAAAAAAAATTGAAAAATTGCAAAAATGAGTTTCTTTGGTGAAATAGGGAAGATGATATTAACCCATCAGTTGGACTGTCTGGACTCTTATCATCTTAAAAATATTGGAACTGATAAGTAGCTTCTACAATGATGTGTTAGTAGGCTCAAAATCATTTCCAAGTTAGGCACGGTGATATAAAGCTAAATCAACTTAAACATGTGTGGATCAACGTGCGTTGGCATATTGTCTTGGTACCGAAATCTCGTTTGATAGAATGCCAAAATCTGAGGTTTCATGGTCTTTAAGAGGTTGGTACATCCAGGGTGAACTGGACGTCTCTCAGAATAAAAGGAGTGGCACATGTGTCGTACGTTGGGTTCGGAGCCTACAACAGAGACACCTCTATGTCGTTTCCTAAAAAAAACAAAAAAAATAGAATAAATTCTGATAAGGAGGCGTCCGGGAATCCTAAAAGAGCAAAAAGATTCATAAATGCCGAAACCCTATTCTCAAAGAGAATTCGCTCAAAGGTATCAAATCATATACCTAAAGCATCGTACCGTGAAAAATCAAAAATACAGTATTTGACTTGAACCCTGGTCTGGACCTCACTGGTCTCTCTGCTGCAACGTTCTTGCAGACCTGATCACCACTGAGTCCAT
The DNA here is from genome assembly GCA_030844895.1 of Ambrosia x helenae. NCBI lineage: Eukaryota > Viridiplantae > Streptophyta > Magnoliopsida > Asterales > Asteraceae > Ambrosia > Ambrosia x helenae. Next base: position 71,923,594 of record CM061234.1, read on the forward strand.
TCCTTGTAAAATGCGGATGACAACAGCTTACTCACCGGTTACGAGGAAGCTTTGTGCATGACTTGATACGGGAATGTGTCGCATGGTGGGGAACACCTTGTTTATGAGTCTTAATTTTACCTTAATGTATCTAAAGTGCCTAGCGATAAAATTTGACTTTGGGTTTAGGTGGACAACAATACTGACAATTGTTGTAGGATGCTTATTGGTAATTTGAACTAAAACTGAAAATATAAGGGTTCTAGTTTGGTCCGTACGCAGATATGATTCCCTAACTGATGAAACTCGCAAAAATATGATAGTGTATAGTTAGTTGATTTCCTGTTTTCGTTTAATTTTTGTTTAGTTTTATATGTTTAATCATTCTTGATTGCTGATGATGGAATCCTAATCCATTGTAATCTTACTTCTTTAGAAATAAGATACCGAAAATCAACTAATTGAAAATTGTGTTTTGCCGGGTCAAAACCATACTTTCTTTTAAGTACAGGGGTGGAAAATAAATATTTTTGAAAGTTCTGAGTCAACATCTGAGTCATTTGATAAAACGGGGTGAAAAACGCATGTTTTGAACCTTAACGCATGGGCATTTCGGTAATTTCTGTGAAAAGTTGGACACAATTAGGTCCCTAATCGCATGTGCATATAGACGATTATAAGGCACTCGTGTGTTAGTAGAAGCGATTACGTCCTAATCGCTTAATCTTTACATGCGAGTAGGACCTTCTTACATTCTATCTCACATTAAGTCTACTATAGGCAATTAGGGGATACTCGTGTCTCTTTATACACGATTAGTGTGCAATCGCATGTTTCTTCTAGTGAATAGAAACCCAATCATGTATAGGGGAAGGCGATTACAAACAGGTATGTATACAAACACTTGAACATTCTTTCTTCATAATTTCAAACACTTTTCTTGTGTTCTTCGTTTCCCTCTAATCAACCCTCACAAAGACTTGTTGCCCGTGTTCTTTTAACCCTAGATTATTGTTCTACACAATCAAGGTATCATATTTTCCAATTTCCAGACCAAAACATCACGTTTTTAAGGGTTAAATCTGTTCCTCTTGAACCGAAACCCTAGTCTTAGTTTTTGTGATCATTGGACACTAAAACGCTTGTATTAATGAAAAATGTTGATGGGGGTTACTTAATCGGCACTTTTAGCTTCTACTTGAACAAAAATTTTGATAAAAAAAACAATCAGATTCAAAAAGCCCCAAATTTGAACTCATAAGAACCTTAGGTTCACGCTATTGACTGGTTTAGGTTTATAATGGGTCTGTTAATGTCAATTGATGATGAGAGTTGGTTAATCGGCATGTGTAGGTTCCTTTTATACCAAATTTTTGATCAAAAACAATCAGATTCAAGAAGCCCCAAATTCAAGTACCTTATGAACCCTAACTTCTTAATCTGGTTAATTATCCCTATAACAGATCTGACAATGATAATTTATCAAAGGGCTTGCATTAATCGGTCAACATAGGATGTAGAATCACCAAAATCAGGACCCAAATCAACACATTTCAAATTCGACAAAGATGGTGGACGTGAACACTGTTCACGCAATTAGGATTCCTAATCGCATGAACAGTGATGCGATTGGCTAACTCGTGCCTCCTAATCGTGTGATGTTATCAAGCGAGTAGAGTCCAATCGTGTGTAAATACATGCAAGTACACTAATCACGTCTGTTTTCAAGCGATTACAGACCTGTAATCGCCTGTTGCAGGCTGTTGACCAAACTTTGTAAAACTTTGGTCCGTTTTTGTCCGTTTTATGCGTTTTAATTTGTTTGTGGTACTTATGTCTTGCTTTTGTGTTCAGGATCATGAATTGGGAAACTTCTCATAATCATAACTGTTGTGCCTTCCTCGGTCCAATTACGAAGGACAAGTGCAAAGTGTTTGAAGGCGCTATAGACTTTCTAAAGCGATCAAGGATCAATCATACTATATCTAAACAACATGCGGCTTATAAAGACATCTTGCGAGAATTCTACAAGAATGCTAAAGTCGACTACAAGGCAATGCCGATTGTGATAACTAGCATGGTTCAAAACAAAGAGGTGATCATAACTGAAGAGATAGTGCGAGAAGAGTTACAGTTTCAGGATGCAGCAAATGACCCGATAGTGTTCGACGCCATTTTGATTCAAGGCGGGTTCTTAAGAATGAAGTATCTGGGTAATGTCAAAGAACAAAAGATGTTTCAGAAAGGGTCCTTACCACCTAAACTTAAGTATCTCACTCACGTAGTCTTGAAATACCTTGGTCCAAGAAAAGGGACGTTCGATGCTATAAGGGACACATTGGCTTCAGCGATAGTTGCATTGACGCTGAATAAGCCATTTAATTTTTCTGGAATGATCATGCATTACCTGAAGGAAATATTATTGCAAAAGACGACGACGACTCTGTAACACCCCAACCGATGGCGGAAACATCGGGGTGCCACGTATTGAATGATTGTTCAGTAGCTCATGGTGAATAATAGATTCCATTAAATGATTTAAATGAATTACATACAATTGTTCTACAATTTGTACATCAAATTGAATAAAACTATACACACATCTTCAAGCATCAATTCAAATCTTCAAGCAAATAGGACCTGAAACATGTTAAGTTGAAAATGTTTTGGGTCAACAAAAGTTGGTGAGAATTACATAGGTTTTTGATGATTGAATAAAATGTTGTGCAATTCATGTGTCATGTCAATCTAGTCCATATGTGAGAACATACTAGAAATAAATCGAGTGCATAATCAACCCTGATGACTGTTATAAAATGATACATACCATACGCTCATGGTCCAATATGTTATACGATAACAAACACCCACGTAACCTTTGTAGGAGGCACGTATCCGGGTGGGATTGTCAGTCCAATAGATCTATCAATGTATACCGCCGGCTGATCAATGTTAATGATTATGCTAGAATGGTGCTTACTCTAATCATGCTCAAGACATAATGCAACATAGAAAACACATAGACACATTGATGATTGAATTGCAATGATGATGTTATAAACATGTTTCACCCCAAAAATGGTGATAAATAAAAGGGGCTATGTAAAACTCACCTTGGTAAAATGTTATATCTGTTGAGAAATTTGGATAATTGTGTTGCCCAAATATATCAAGTATCACCCTATAATGAAGTAATAAATATGTCTAAGTCTATCAAGTCTACAAATGTATAAGTTTTTAGGGCTTCGAATTGGGGATAATTGCTCGTTTGATTAATATTAAAAATATTCGCCAATTGAGAGAAATTTAGTAAATAAATAACCAAAAATCTTTTTAGGAAATTTAAAGTTAAGATGGCCACAATGATGTATTTAAAGTATAAAAATAATTTTTATAAAATTATTTTCTTAAAAATAGATTATTAAATCTATTTATTATAAATAGCCAATATTTAACTTTAATATTCAAAAATACTAAAATTAAAGAATATCTATTTTAAAAATCATATTTCTGTTCTAAATGGTTAAAAATAATTTGTATAAAATTTTGGTGCAAAAATGATGAAAATTGGATTTATTATGATTTAATTATGATTAAAACTAACAAAAATTGATTAAAAATGTTAAATAAATGATTTTTCTGAAATAAAAATCATTTTTGAAAAGCTTAATGTTATAAAAACTTAAGATAATTTTTGTGGAAATTTATAAGATCGTTTTGATATTTTTATAGATTTTTATAAATAAAATAGAATAAACTTGATTTAATTATTATAAATATTAAATAAATAAATTTTAGAAAACTAAAAATTGGATAATAAAGTTTATTATTTGAATAACATAAAATAAATTTTGTAAAATTTATAAACAATGTTTAGTATTAAAAATCTATTTTTTTTAAAAAAGAATATATGAAGTATAAATATAAAAACCCCAAAAAGTTTGCTTCTGCCAGGGCTCGAACTCGAGACCCTGGCCGGTTCATGTCTTAAAGCTCCACAGTGTAACCAACTGATCTATGTGATCAGTTGGTGATGTTTTCTGTTTTGAAATAATTATAAAGGTTCACGAAAGAAAAGCTTTCTTCCCCAAATTAATACTTGCAAGCCCTAGATTAACAATTGGGCAATCCACACAACTTTAACCCAATTAATCATAGGGTTTCTGTTGTGTGGGTGCCGATCAATGAAACCCATATCAAAAATAACACTTACAATGACGAATTGAACACGATTGGTAGGTCAAAGAAAAAGTCAAAATGTGCTCAATAAACCAACACAGAAGGATTTTAAGTAAGAATTAGAGGTTGAGAGATGATGTTCGGCGAGATTAGAAGGTTCAGCAACCTTCAATTTATAGGAAAGGACTTGGTGTTCGAAATGGTAATTGTTGACCCTGAATTCAATATTGACGCGTTTAATAATTATAATTGGTATGATTTTATGAGAAATAAGCGTGTAATTGAAGTTGATTGAGGCCGAAAATCAAGTTGTTGAGTCAATCCATGATAATTACGCGTTAATCGTGCAAATAGATTGGTCAACGATGGGTATAAAGCTGCTGCTGCTTGTTCGCTGTTAGAAGGAAGAAAGGGGAAAAAGGAAAAGGGTTTTAGCTGTGTACTTATTTAATACGAGTGGAAGAATAAACAAGAGATGCGTGTGGATCGGGTGGTAAGTGTGCATGTGTGTGTACGAGGTTGTCCGGGTTCGAAACCCGGCATAAACAAAATATTTTTTTTTAAAACAGAAACGCTGAGGGGGGTTTGGGCTTGGTTTGGGCTGGGTCTATGTTGTGGGCCAGTATTGGGTTGCTGATGGATTTCAGATGGGCTTCAAGGTAAGTATAAAGAGTGTGGTTGAGGTTATGTTTAATGGGCTAGGTTGGTTTAGTAGGCGGTAAATATAATAACTAATTTTTTATTATTATCATTATTATTATTATTATATATGTATATATATATATAAGTTGTGTGGTCGGTAAGTAAAACTTAGGCACCTTATGAACGATAAAATAATATTCGTATTAAATTTTGAAAATTTTTGCGATGTTACAGTCTCCCCTACTTTTAGGAACTTCGTCCCGAAGTTAAGAGAAACACTAGTGTTTACAATTGGTCAACTACTGAAAACCTTGATGGAATTTCACACTACCTCAACGTACCTGTAAATTCATGATTACGTTCCGGACCGTAATTACCAATTTACCTTACATTAGGGTTTTGCGTCCTTTTTATGACTTTACCGATTGTTGAGCAGGTCTGATAGTCTCCACCAGTCGTTGAGCAGGTGGTAGGGCCTCTCCCGACTGTTGGAAAGACATGATAACCTCTACAAATCGTTAAGTAGGTTGTTTGGTAGTCAACTAATTGTTGTACAAGTAAGCAAGTATGATTATAGATATAGCAATCAGTTTACATTCAAACAAGCATGCACACAGATGTTATGATAATACTTGAATTTATTATTTGAATCAAAAGTGCAATACATGGAATTAAAGAGAAAGTAGACATCATTCAAGTGGTGGAGTTTGCTGTTAAGTAGCTGGAGGGTCTTGATCTCGGTTTAATTTAGGGCATCGGTTACGGTAGTGATTTGGGTTTCCACATTTATAGCATAATTACCAGGGTTGTGAATAATTGCAGTCAGTTGGGCATCAACACCTTTGTTGTTTTTGTTGTTGTTGTGGTTGGTGTTGTGGTTGTTGTTACTTTCCTCTTGGTTTTCACCACTGTTATTGCGAGTGCTACGACGTGGAGACATGATCCGTAAGGGACACAATGAAGGTTCAATGTGGCATGAAATGAATGAGGTGATATAAGGAATGTAATCATTTATTCATTAATTAAAACGAATAAACGAAAACGTTGACTTATCAAAGACTCCAGATTCTAATAACATATGAAGACATGCTTTAGCCTATAAGTGAACACTCATCCCGAGAATTCCCAGGTAGGCATCCGGGTCCCTCGTCTGATTGGGATATATGCGCAATGCCAGCCTAGACAGAAGACTCAGAATACAGGCGTTCACCCTTCCAGATTGCACGTGTTCGTTATTAAGATCTAGAACTTCGACGAGATCTCAAGGGGGTTCAGGTTAAACCTGAGGAATTTGTCCTATTAGTCTAAGAGTAGATCCACTGATGGAGAGCAACCTTCTTGTAGGGATGAAAGTAGGGATATGTAGTAGGAGGGAGATAGAGAATAGCAAGTAAAGGAAACAAGTACTTGTTAAATCCTATGGTTATAGACTAGATTATTTTTCTAATAACCTAATTCCCTATAACCATGGCTCTGATACCAATCTGTAACACCCCAACCGATGGCGGAAACATCGGGGTGCCACGTATTGAATGATTGTTCAGTAGCTCATGGTGAATAATAGATTCCATTAAATGATTTAAATGAATTACATACAATTGTTCTACAATTTGTACATCAAATTGAATAAAACTATACACACATCTTCAAGCATCAATTCAAATATTCAAGCAAATAGGACCTGAAACATGTTAAGTTGAAAATGTTTTGGGTCAACAAAAGTTGGTGAGAATTACATAGGTTTTTGATGATTGAATAAAATGTTGTGCAATTCATGTGTCATGTCAATCTAGTCCATATGTGAGAACATACTAGAAATAAATCGAGTGCATAATCAACCCTGATGACTGTTATAAAATGATACATACCATACGCTCATGGTCCAATATGTTATACGATAACAAACACCCATGTAACCTTTGTAGGAGGCACGTATCCGGGTGGGATTGTCAGTCCAATAGATCTATCAATGTATACCGCCGGCTGATCAATGTTAATGATTATGCTAGAATGGTGCTTACTCTAATCATGCTCAAGACATAATGCAACATAGAAAACACATAGACACATTGATGATTGAATTGCAATGATGATGTTATAAACATGTTTCACCCCAAAAATGGTGATAAATAAAAGGGGCTATGTAAAACTCACCTTGGTAAAATGTTATATCTGTTGAGAAATTTGGATAATTGTGTTGCCCAAATATATCAAGTATCACCCTATAATGAAGTAATAAATATGTCTAAGTCTATCAAGTCTACAAATGTATAAGTTTCTAGGGCTTCGAATTGGGGATAATTGCTCGTTTGATTAATATTAAAAATATTCGCCAATTGAGAGAAATTTAGTAAATAAATAACCAAAAATCTTTTTAGGAAATTTAAAGTTAAGATGGCCACAATGATGTATTTAAAGTATAAAAATAATTTTTATAAAATTATTTTCTTAAAAATAGATTATTAAATCTATTTATTATAAATAGCCAATATTTAACTTTAATATTCAAAAATACTAAAATTAAAGAATATCTATTTTAAAAATCATATTTCTGTTCTAAATGGTTAAAAATAATTTGTATAAAATTTTGGTGCAAAAATGATGAAAATTGGATTTATTATGATTTAATTATGATTAAAACTAACAAAAATTGATTAAAAATGTTAAATAAATGATTTTTCTGAAATAAAAATCATTTTTGAAAAGCTTAATGTTATAAAAACTTAAGATAATTTTTGTGGAAATTTATAAGATCGTTTTGATATTTTTATAGATTTTTATAAATAAAATAGAATAAACTTGATTTAATTATTATAAATATTAAATAAATAAATTTTAGAAAACTAAAAATTGGATAATAAAGTTTATTATTTGAATAACATAAAATAAATTTTGTAAAATTTATAAACAATGTTTAGTATTAAAAATCTATTTTTTTTAAAAAAGAATATATGAAGTATAAATATAAAAACCCCAAAAAGTTTGCTTCTGCCAGGGCTCGAACTCGAGACCCTGGCCGGTTCATGTCTTAAAGCTCCACAGTGTAACCAACTGATCTATGTGATCAGTTGGTGATGTTTTCTGTTTTGAAATAATTATAAAGGTTCACGAAAGAAAAGCTTTCTTCCCCAAATTAATACTTGCAAGCCCTAGATTAACAATTGGGCAATCCATACAACTTTAACCCAATTAATCATAGGGTTTCTGTTGTGTGGGTGCCGATCAATGAAACCCATATCAAAAATAACACTTACAATGACGAATTGAACACGATTGGTAGGTCAAAGAAAAAGTCAAAACGTGCTCAATAAACCAACACAGAAGGATTTTAAGTAAGAATTAGAGGTTGAGAGATGATGTTCGGCGAGATTAGAAGGTTCAGCAACCTTCAATTTATAGGGAAAGGACTTGGTGTTCGAAATGGTAATTGTTGACCCTGAATTCAATATTGACGCGTTTAATAATTATAATTGGTATGATTTTATGAGAAATAAGCGTGTAATTGAAGTTGATTGAGGCCGAAAATCAAGTTGTTGAGTCAATCCATGATAATTACGCGTTAATCGTGCAAATAGATTGGTCAACGATGGGTATAAAGCTGCTGCTGCTTGTTCGCTGTTAGAAGGAAGAAAGGGGAAAAAGGAAAAGGGTTTTAGCTGTGTACTTATTTAATACGAGTGGAAGAATAAACAAGAGATGCGTGTGGATCGGGTGGTAAGTGTGCATGTGTGTGTACGAGGTTGTCCGGGTTCGAAACCCGGCATAAACAAAATATTTTTTTTAAAAACAGAAACGCTGAGGGGGGTTTGGGCTTGGTTTGGGCTGGGTCTATGTTGTGGGCCAGTATTGGGTTGCTGATGGATTTCAGATGGGCTTCAAGGTAAGTATAAAGAGTGTGGTTGAGGTTATGTTTAATGGGCTAGGTTGGTTTAGTAGGCGGTAAATATAATAACTAATTTTTTATTATTATCATTATTATTATTATTATTATATATGTATATATATATGTATATATATATGTATATATATATAAGTTGTGTGGTCGGTAAGTAAAACTTTGGCACCTTATGAACGATAAAATAATATTCGTATTAAATTTTGAAAATTTTTGCGATGTTACAGACTCCATTTGTTGTTTATCCTCGCTTCCTACAAATGATAATTGATCGCCAAGTTCTGGACTTAGTGAAAAATCCTTCGGAGTGTATTTCGATTGAGGACATAGACGAGATAGAAATGGGCAGAATGACAGCTTACAAAAACAAGAAGAAGGCTGAGTACCCACCAAACAGACGTCTATACGGGCATTTGAGCAGAGATAACTATGAATCTCCGCGGGGCAATAGGTGGAGGCATGATGATAGTGATTCAGAGGATGACATACTGATTCACAGACGGGTATTCAAAGAAGGTGATGATATAGGGAGAAAGATAGCTGAACTAGGTGAAAACGCTCTGGGCAGTACTACTGATGCTGCTACCACTCATGATGGTATGTTTGAACCGGACGTTCTAGATCCTAATGAACCTTCTAATGCAGCAAAAGATCAAGAATCTTCTCAATCAGCAAAAGGAAAGAGGCCAGTTGATGAAGATACCCCGGTTAATATAACAAGTGAAGATGATGACTCAGATGATTCAGAGGATGATTCCCCTGGTACCTTTGCCAGAAAAGAGGCAAAGATAAAGAGAAAGCTAGAAAAGGAGAAAGCTAGTGTAGCTGAGGAGAAACCTCTTGCTGAGGATCCTACCTTTACTGTGGATCCAGATGATGACATTGCTGATGTAGACGCAGAGCTAAACATTCCTCCTCCTTCTAAGAGACAAAAGACAATGGCAAAGAAAGATAGAGTTCGAGGAAAGAAGAGAATGTCTTAGAAACCTCTGATGGAGAAAACTTCAAAAAAAAATAAAGACGGTTTGATCTTCCAGAGGCATTTGGGGGGTCTTAAAACTCAGTCTTCCCCGGCTGCAGCAACAACAACTACAACAACAACAACAACTTCAACTACCACATCATCAGGTGCAGCTATGACTGCAGGTGTCACAATGTCGATGCCTGCTTCAGTAATCTTCACTGAGCCAGTCTCAGTTACTGAAGCAGCGACAAGTTCTCAGGTTGTTTCAAATCCTATTGGTGACCTTATAAAGAAGCTACGACAAGAAGTTCGACCTCCAACTTCTAAGTCAACCGATCCGCCCTCCTCTTCCTCAGCACCGACCTTAAATGATCAACTACAATGCCAGGTCAGTGAGCTGGCTGCTATAGTTGCTGCACAAGCGCGTGGGATTGCTGAGCTAAGGGGCAAAAATGCAACAGTTGAAGAAAATGAAAGGGCTATGCTGGAATTGATCGGTGAAACCATCCAATCAAACAAAGAGCTGCAAGCTTCAAATAGAATGCTTCTCATGTCTAATCGGCAACTGGTAGAGTCTAATCAAAGCACTTTAGCTAGACTTACCAGTGTCGAATCCCAATGCAGCCAGCTTGGTGCTTAGTACAATCAGCTTCAGCTCACGAATGTCCACAATGAAAAACGGATCACAAAATACAAAGCACAAAATAAGAAGCTGAAGGCTAAGGTGAACAAGATAACTGAAGACCTTCCAAGACTCAAAGGTGCTACAAGTTCTGGGTTGATTCTGATGATGATGAAGACGAGGATGATGAAGAAGATGACGATGATGATAGTGATGATGATAGTGATAATGATAGAGGTAAAGATGGTGGAAATCGTGGTGGTGGTGATCCTAGAGCCACGGGTAGCGGCGGATGATCAGCCGGATCTGGAGAGAGGCGTCAAAAGAAAGATCGTGATTCACAAGGCAAGGATCCCGAAGCAGGTTCTTCTGCTCAGGGGGAGCCTCTCAAAGACAAGATTCAACAAATGAGGGAATCATTGAAGCAGGCCGTAGTTTCTGTAGAGGTAGTAGAGCCACTGAACAGTTACTTTGCTTATGATGATGATGGCAACTTATTCGTACCACCAGAGTCTTCAGAGTATGATTTGGAAGAGGGTGAAATACCACCTGAGGTTACTCTTGATGACTTAGAAAAGATCTTTGGCTTAGCACACGGAGAATCTTCCGATGCAAGTCACAGTCCTCCTCCAGAGATGAATCCGGATAACCATGAGGTTGAGATGGAAGATGGAACCAAAGTGCCTTCTCCTGAATATGTAGTTGATGATTCCGGCGCTGGGATACCTAACATTTCTGAGGAGATGTTACATGATGCTGAGGAGAAGCTCAAGACTGATCCTACTCCTGTTCCTGATAAAGTTAAAGAAAGACATGATAAGATCAGGCAGAAGTATCCCAAATGGTTTCCATCAGGAGAAGAGTCTGAGAAGAAGAAAGATCTAGTGCAGGCATCTATTTTCAAGAAGCGACTGTTGAAGATGTCTGGTAATGTAATCAGTTGGGCTTACATCAAACATGCCAAGATGCTGGCAGTCAAATGGCAGGACGGTTTGCTCTACTTTCAGCCTTATACGAAGGTTCTCAGTTTACCATTCTGGTATGTTCGTGACCTAGTTCGATTACACTATCCCTTGTCTTATGAGTCTGCCGGTGATCTTTAAGGTTCCTTCAATATTATGAAAAGAGAAAGCGCGGGAGAATGGGAAACTCTCAGACCTTAGTATCCTAAATCATACAAGACAGACAAGCTCCATCCTATCACCAAAAGTCCAATTTGGAAGCATAAAGTCAAGCCACCAGAATGCGTTTCGAAGATTCCAATGGTCCATGTTGAACAAGACTTCTCTTCAAAGTTCTATTATTGGCATTATGATGCAACTACAACCGAAGCAGTGATAGTCTTGAGCAACTCACCAAAGCCTTGCAGGAAAATCAGAATATGGGACCCGATGTAGCTAATTAACTGCTCAGCAAAAGATGTGGAGACATTGTACCTGTATCCCATTCAGCACTTGAAAGCCGAAGCAGATCAAGCCTTGAAGTTTCAGAGGGTGATTCGCTTCTGCCACGCCAACAAAGTTCACGCTGGATGCGACTGGTCAAGACTTATGAGGATCAAGACGATGTCAAAGTAAAGTGAAGACTGAAGTTGCTGCACGTCATGGTTGTGTTTGTTTTTGTTTAAGCGTATGTATAGTTGTTTTGCTGTGATATAAACTTTGTCTTTCTTGAAGTCTTTGTACCTATACTAGCCTGGTCCAAGGGGGAGTCTGCTAGTGCATGATGTCCCTAGGCTAGTATATAAGACGTTTTGACGCGTTTCGGGGTGTTTGGAGGTGTTTACAAGCGTTTTAAGGGTGTTTGGGACCTTCAAGCGATTAGGCTAAAGGGTCAGGCGATTACAATGCCAATCGCATGTTATTACATGCAATTAGGCTTCAATCGCTAGTAACCTTCATGCGATTAGGCCCAATCGCATGACACTGCATGGTGGATAGCATCCTAATCGCTAGTACTGATCTGTACGAGTACGGGAGGTATAAATACGCCCAATCATTGCCCTAATCATCAGTTATTTCCACACACACTCTCCAAACACCCTCCCCTGGTCTGAGAAGTCTGATTTGATCATTGTAAACACTCGAGCTTTGTTTTAATGATAAATCTTTAATCTTTTGACCCGTTTGTGTGTGTTAATTACTCGCATATCATTGTTTCTTGGTTGTTTTTGTTATTAGAACACATTTAGAGGATTCCACACTCTGAATATAAACCTCGTGATTGTCGGTTGACCCGTTCGTCGATCCTACAAAACTCATCTATTTAACCAAAACTTATATACACTTACTTCCCATACTCAGTACATTGCACCACTACAACAACCCTTTATACAAACAACCCTTCATATCCCATTACCATATCCCAAGGGCACAACACCTTACTATCCAATATTGGAACAATTTTCTCGTTCATCCGGTACACATTTTATGCAGCCATAGTATACTATACCTGACCTAATACCTTTTGTGGGGACACGGTCTGATCTCAAACAAGGATGCCTTGACAATTTCCATATTAGTCTTATCAAATACTTTATCAACTCATGGTTTGTTCAAACTACCATTAACAATTGGTGGTAATAAATATTTTGAAATTACTCATGTCTTACTTGTAGTTTGAAATTTGTCAAATATTTCACATTTAAAAGCAAATATATAATAATTTTCAATAAATGAAATGGGGTTTATAAAACTAACAGAAAAAAAATTAGAAATACAAGAATTTTCTTAAAAATTATCAAGGCACCTGGGATCATCCTTACGTCTAACATATTCGTTTTAGTCACCGAACTGTTTCCTGGTATGTTTGGATTTTAATTCAGCGTTTGGTATGTTTGGCTTTCAACTTTATAAAAATGTGTTAATTACGAATTTTCTTATAATTGATGGAAGTTGTAGCTCTGTGACATCTAACGTATGGGTCTCTTGTAACACAAAAAATTCTAACGTTCCTCGAAATGTGAGATTTAATTTTCTTATTTAAAGTAATTAACATAGCCATTTGTGATGTTTGAAAGCAAGGAATTTTCTTAAAACCTACAAATTTGATTTTATTTGAGATTTAGGCATTTTCATATAGACTTGGAAATTGGAACTTCACTTTAAATCTGATCTTTTGACCATAACACTTTCCATGCTCATCTTAAACCTGAAATCATTAGACAGGGTCAACTTGTTCATAGATGGAAATTCTTAACATACTATCGTTTCATCATGATGTTACATATGTGTTGACTTAGATTGAAAGTTGTTTGTTATCCTTGCACAAATTTTGTATGCCTTGAGTTAGATACTAGTCTTCATGTCATAGCTAGAAGTTACGTGAATCTTGATTACACATAAACAACCTATATCTCTACTTATGTTATCATCTTCATGTTTGAAGCTACACATGCAAACTTGAAGTTGTAACTAGTTTGATACAATATTGTGTTACGTGATTACATATGCCTTGTTGATACCTTATTTCCAAAATACGTGATATGTGAACATTTATTATATGAATTACATATGAGCAATCATAATACCTACATATTCTTGGATTCATATTTCATTGGCAAGATAGGTTATTCATATCCCTCAACTAAACATGTGTAAGATTCTCCTTGAACAAACATTTAGACTGTAGATACCTGATACACCAAATGACATAGAGAATAGGCGAACTAAACTAGTGTTCATGTTAGAATTGAGGTGTGAAAGTATTTCTTTCACTCGTGACTTAATGAACTAAGTTAGTGTGCGTACTCGTGTTGACGTATTAAGTATTCTTTTAACATGGAAGCTTACAATGAAAATTAGTTCTCAGGTTGGAATGTGTTTTCGTCTAGTGTCTTGTAGTCTAACGCAGTGAATGGGTTAGCTTAGGAGGTGAATCTGGTGATGGGAAGGACCTCATCATGCCCTAGCTGTGCGTAAAACATGACACCCCTCTTTTTGCATAGTCTTCAAAAATTCAGTCGTTTTAATTTGTTCTTAGTGTCATAGAAGGGCATAACACCCCAATGTAAGGTAAATTGGCGATTGCGGTCCGGAACGTAATCATGAATTTATAGGTACATTGAGGTGGTATGGAATTCTATTAGGGTTTTAGGAGAAATTTTCAGTACGTTTTTGAGGTATCAATGGTGTGGTGGGTTAGGTGCGGTACACCCTATATATAAACATTGATGGTACATCGGGAATGCGACTGGGAATCAAACCAAAAACAAACCCTAGCCACTCCTTTGTCTAGAGTATCTGTTTCAAACCTAAACTTAAACATTGTGTTTGGCTTCAACCTCTATTTCTTGAGTATGGTGATATTCTCTGCGAAGTTCTACCCATTCTTTCTAATCTTGAGTAATCTTAGTCAGTGACTCAATCACGGTCATTCTCTCCATGATCCAAACCTATGTATCACACTTTAGTTAACCATTATTAGTAGGATTTAGTGCCGCTAAGATCATGCGAAACTAATAGTGTCTCTTGAACCTTTATCATTCCTCGTAAAATTTTGTTCAACCGAATCCACAGTCTAGAACACATGCTAAACAATTCTTTCTTTACGCAAGTCTCTTTATCTTCTTAAAAGAACCATATAACTTGTAGCATTATTTCAACTATCTTATTTACCCAGTAACCCATTTAATCGTGTCCTCTAATTAAATTTTGAGACGAAATTTTCTAAAGTATTGGAGATTGTAACATTTGAGATTTTTCAAATAGTATAAATATAACTTTAGGGATGTAAAGTGACATTAATCAAATTTAAATATCATAAACTGTAATTTAACGTAACATTTGGAGTAGAATTGTAACACTCATAGTTTTTTTAAGCCTAAATAATAATTTTTGTAACAATTTAAACGATGATATCTTATTGTTATTGCATTTATAAAGAATCATATCAACTCTACAATGTAATGATCATTGAAGTACATCTTGAATGAAAATTAAATTAATATAAAGGAGAATTATTACCTTGTCATTTACGTTAGCTTTATGAGTTTTAAAAATCATTTCTTATTAAAACTTTAATTAAATGAAATTGAATACTCATTATGATTTAAACCCCTCTGGTTTCTTCACCTTTGATGTAACCAACAACCTTCATAATGGTAATAAAAGTTGACACTAGAAACCACTATTCAATGTGTATTTATACCAAGCACCACATTGGTTATCAAACATTTTTTATTAATATAAAGGAGAATTGTTACCTTGTCATTTACGTTAGCTTTATGAGTTTTAAAAATCATTTCTTATTAAAACTTTAATTAAATGAAATTGAATACTCATTATGATTTAAACCCCTCTGGTTTCTTCACCTTTGATGTAACCAACAACCTTCATAATGGTAATAAAAGTTGACACTAGAAACCACTATTCAATGTGTATTTATACCAAGCACCACATTGGTTATCAAACATTTTTTTTCACACAAACTTATTTCTAAATTCTCATAAGCTTACAAATTCTTTTTACCTCCTCTTGTTTTCGTTCGAACACCAAATAAACCACACACAATCGCAAAGGAAAATCATCCACCTCCGTCTTCATCATTGACCACATTCACAACTCGCTAGTCTATATCAATGTTTGTTATTGTGTTTAAACGAAGCAACCCCTGCTACTACGTCAAACAACCACACCCACATCAGAATTTGAAGATGCATATATAATATTTTTTTCACCCAAGGTAACGATTTGAATGTGTAGTTTTTAATACAAAAATCTTCGCTCGTAACATATCGATTTAGTTTGGTGGTGAAGCGGGTGGGTTCTGAATGGTTTATACCTATTTTCATAACCCATATTTTGGGTTCTAACCTGCACTTAAGAATATTTTCTATGATATAAATATCATAGAATTTCTATAGTTTTCTTCAAAATCCTATAATTGTTTTTATATAATTTGGTTCGTAATATATAAATTTAGTTAAAGGGTTATTTTTTTAGAAAAAATGAGTTATATATATATATATTATATATATATATAATATTACTAACAGTTTTAAATGTAACACTTAAACTATGTGAAATACAAACTTTGTCATGTTAATATAATATAGGAGACTGTTTTATGTAGTTATTTTCATAAGAGTAACTAATAATGTAATAATAATTATCTAAAACTAGATAGAGAAATTGCATATTATGAATCTTGAATTCTAAAAAAAAATAACATTGGATGTATTGGCTATGAAATATATAGCATGAACCAACTATAATCAAAATACCACAATATTATTGTAGGAATTCGTGACGCGTGACTCAAGCTTTAGGATTTATATCGATCTTTGTTGTTTTCTATAAACGTTCAAGCATAATTCATTAAATCCTCGTTGATTCCTTGCAAGTTCACCATTACAATTAATGTGAGTATACTTATCCCCTTTTTTGTTTTCTTACACTTTTGGGATGAAAGATGTACACCTATGAAACTTACATTTACACATATGCATAAACGTTTTACATACAATTTATACACGTGTTATGCTTTGAATTCTTGTGCTTTATGCTAAAACATAAACATAGTATACTTGCAATCATTACAAAATCATCAACTTAGCTAGCCGACTTTAACAATGGATAGCGCTATTTGGATTGATAACCTGCCTAGTGGAAAGTACCTATGTGTGTGGGAAGTCCTAGGTCATTGTTAATGCTTTAAACTTTGTCACATAAGAAGTTTGATTTTGACCCGTATTGTGTACTTACGTTTTTTCCATATTTGCCTTGAATGATTCATGACACTTAAATTGTAAACTTTTTATACTTATACGATACGTACACAAAGCTAAGTGTACTCACCAGCATTATTGTTGACGTATTATTTTTGTACATGTTTAAGGGAACGCTTGATGATTGTCACTTAGGCTTGGACTTAGACTTAATAAACAAGTTATGTATCATTTTGTTTGAGACTTAATGTATTGGGTTGATTTTGATGTTTGACACTTAATCATGATTTTAATAATATTTACACTTTAGTACCATGAGCTTTTGAACAATCTTCACTACGTGACACCTCGATGTTTCCTCCATTGGTTGGGGTGTTACATGAGTGAAGTAATAAGCGTACATGAGTCACCCCAAATGTGTAAACATGAAAAAGGGGAAAGATATACTCACAGTTTGCGAAAGCGATCAAAATCCAACTTAAGTGGTCGTGAGCTAAGTAATGGGAATTCCGAGGAATTCAACCTATAAAGTTTAAGAGTGCTAATAAGGAGATGTCTAAAAAGTCTAAGGTATCTAGCGTTTAAGGCATTAGGGTTCGCTATGTCGATTTGGAGAATTAGAGTTCTTATGATAAATCTTATTAATGTAAAAGTTGTATATCTCTACTACCTTATTAAGGAGGAGAGATGGGTAAGAAGGTAATTTCACCATCAT
Organism: Ambrosia x helenae; assembly: GCA_030844895.1. Classification (NCBI taxonomy): domain Eukaryota; kingdom Viridiplantae; phylum Streptophyta; class Magnoliopsida; order Asterales; family Asteraceae; genus Ambrosia; species Ambrosia x helenae. Next base: position 71,941,257 of record CM061234.1, read on the forward strand.
TTTAAGATGGTATTCAAAAGGTCTCATGCATATATCTCTAGTTTTTACCATTTTCTTCCATATATGCCCTTATGTACAAGTCACTAATACAAATCAATTGCACCATTCAATACATTTAATTCATGTATTAACTTTTTGTTACCTAGAACCATTACCAAGTAATAGATTAATTCATGTAACTTTTTTTAATGGATTAACTTTTTGTTACCAATGGAATTTGAATTATCACCACAAGAAAAGGCTAAGCCTTATTTAACACTTTGTAACCAGTAGACTAAAGGCTCTTTAGTTCATGTGTGTAACTAAATGTTGCAAATAAAAATCAAGCACGGATCGGATTGGATAAATGATAGTATGGTGTATAAAGTTTTGGCAATTTAAAATGTGAATAAAAATACATACCCGCGGCAACGCGCGGGCATTCCACTAGTCAAAAAAAATGTGCCAAAGTTTGTAAATATGGTTTAGGTAATATAATTATTACCAATTGAATATTTATATGGAAATATGTTTTGAATAATTAAGGCAAAATAATTTAGTTAATTACTTTAACTAATTATTGTAAATAAATACAATAATCATAAATATTGAAACGAAATAATTATGAGTTACACAATGATCCAAACAAATGAGACCTAAGATTTTCAAACATAAGACTATCTCTATTTTATAAGAAAAATATTTATAAAATAGATGTTAAATAGTACAATAAATAAATGATTAATTATGTCTAATTAAACATAAATAAGACTAAAAATACAAGATATGATCCAAAAATATTAACTATATAGAAAATGAATGCTTTCTGATGTAAATCAATGAAAATAATTTTCTCATAAATTTTCTCAATTTATTTCTATTTAAAACTGATTTAATGCATTTAAATCATATTTAGAATTTCTATTTAAAACTGATTTAATGCATTTAAATCATATTTAGATGATTAAAAATTAAAAATTCAATAAAAATATATCTTTTCTGGACAAATAATTCTTACTTCAGATTAGAATGCTTAGAAATAATTATCCTAAAATTTTGAGATTAAAATCATCAAAAATAAATTTTTAATTAATTAAATATGATTAAAAAAATTAAATTCATAAAAATTACGAAATAAAATATTTTCAAGAAAATAAAAATATGATAATTTTCTATGAGGTATCAAAAAACTATACCTAAATTTTTATAATTTTTTGATTAAAAATGAATTTGTTATAAATATTCTAAATTTTGCTTGTATTTTATATAATTATAATGAATAATAAGAATTAAAACCTGAAAAGAAAAAAAAAAGAAAAGAAAAGTGTGGGATGCTGGAGTCGAACCCATGTGGGTTCCCTTGCCTCAACACTCACAAACCACTAGACCACAACCAGATTTGTGATTTCATTTAGAGAAATAACTATAAAAAATTTAGTTTGAAACTCATCTTTTTCCCCAAATTTCTAGCCAAGAACCCTAACTCTAACCAAAACCCAATTGACCCGATCTGAACACAATAAGTGTTCTATAATGGAGGGCTTTCGAAGTTTATCATAAAAAGAATAAAATAGCATCAAAAACAAAGACTCACAATACGTATTATGGCCATGAACGAAGCCTCAAGTTCCAAACCAAATATCATGATTTGGAGCGCTCTAAACTCGATTGGATTCAGATTTTTTTATGGATTTAGGATGATAAAGATTGCAGAAGTCGTTTTGTAAGATCAATTTATAGTTTTCACAAAGAAAACAGACTATTATACGAAATTTTAAGGTCCGACGGTTACAACTTTTAAGACTGAGTTACGGGCCAAATAAAACGCGTTAGAGATCATTCTTTATGATTGAATTCATACGTTATTGAAGTATAAACGTTTATTACTAATTAAAGGGTCATAAAAGGCTTTAAATCAGCGAATTTGGAGTTGCCGGAAAATATTTACAGTGATCGGATTTATGGCCGGAAAAACGTGACCAAGAAGAGAGGGAGAGACATTTTAAAACTTTTGATTTTTGGCAGTTTTGGTCCCTCATGTTCAACCTTGTTAGTTTTATTATTATTTAGTTAGTTTTTCCCTTTATAAAACTTAACCAAGTTAACTAGATTAACTCAAAATATTTTTAAAGCTTTAATAACTTGATTTTTTTTTATAAAATCTATTCCAGAAAATATTTCAACACGTGCATTTGATTTAAAACGAAGTTACGATCTAGAATAAATACAAATGATAAATTTTTAGTTTGCTCTAAAATAAATTTTGAAAACGACGAAACTTACAGGGACTATAATGGACATATTTGAAGTACTATTATTGTCAATTAGATGAAAGACGAGGGTGACGAATGTCACAAGTGAACAATTTCAAGCATTTTTTAAGCAAGAAGCAAGCGAGTCACAAACGCCAAGCGATTTTAACATCCCGTAACTGTACCATTAGGCTAAATGGTGTGGGGGACGGCCTAGAGCCGACGAGCCCCATCCTGGGGTGACAACACCTCCCCCTGGGCCCGTCCTTGTCGTGATCGTCACGTGGAAGATTGCCGAGACACGCCTCTTTCTAGGTCAAAATGACCGTTGTGCAGTAGGGGGGGTGGACAATAAAGTCGTTTGGAAAAAAATAGTAACTTAAAAAAACTAATTTTTCTTATATAAATACAACATTTTACCTCTCATTTTTTACACCAACTCTCACATTCTCTTTAATCTTTATAAACTCTCTAATTATTTTTACACAACTTATCATGGATCCATACCAAAACAGCTCAAATCCAAACCCGTTCACGACACCGGGCTACACGATACCAATCAATCCGAATTGGTCAACATTTTCGGGTTTCCACCAAACCCCCAATGCTTTCAACGAATTTAGCCAACAATCCCCCAACGCTTTCACCCAAATGCAAATGCATCAAAACACCAATGCTTTCACTCAAATGAACCAAATGCAAATGCACCAAAACCTCCACTCTTGCACCCAACTATTGCAAAGCCCTGTTAACATGCCATTTTGATCGTCACAACAAACACAACCCCAACAACCAGTAGGACCGTCTCAATCAAAAGAAGATGATGTTGAAGAATTTGTGCTCGAAACCCAACCCCAAACTTCCAAACGAAAAAAAAAAGAATCGGGTATGTGAAGTAGGCACCAAACCTAAGTTTATTCCTTGGTCAAAAATCGAAGAGGAAGCATTGGCAAAGGCGTATATTGCTACATCAAAAGATCCAAAAATTGGTAAATAAATATATTCTTGTTATTATATTTGTTACACATTGATCATACATTGATTAAAATATGTGTTACAATAATTTTTTTACATAAAAATGTATCTATATATTCTTGTTATTAATATATATATCTATATCTATACCTATGTCTATACTACATTATAAAGGGGGAGAGATGAGCAAATATGTCCAAAATGTCAAAGTTAAGATGACATTTGAAAAGACACAAATATAAATCACTAATTTTTACCCACTTTCTTCTATTTATACCCCTACTCACAAACTCCAAAGCCAAATATTCTCTTTAAATGATCGTTGCAAACAATTGTCTGCCAAGGAACGAGGTGAAGTAAAGAACAAATTGAACCACTTGCATAGTTTGTGTTGTAATGTCTAATTCTTGGTTTAGTATTCGGAAACCTTTAAACTTACAAATGTATCGTGTTCCCCCCGCGAAGCGCGACACCCTACTAGATGGCAAACAAAAAAAATATATTGTTGTGAGTGTGTCATGTGGCATTATATTGTTAGTTCAAAAATGAAATTAAAGAAATACATGAATAGAGATGAGTGGGCAAAAGTGTAACTACTCTTTATATAACCAAAAGTTACGTAGATAATGGTGCAAAAACAATACAAATTTGCCCCAGCTCACAAGAACGCCCCGCAGCAACGCGCGGGTTTCCCACTAGTTATATTTATAAAATGTAGGAAACAATCAAACCGAAGAAAGTTTATGGGCCGAAGTGTGCGATGAATTCCACGAAATAATGGAGCAAGGTCCATATCAAGAGATTGATTCTATAAGCTCTAAGTTTCGAAAGATGAATAATGTGATCAACCACTTTTGCGGGTATTATTATCCATTGTTTGTCAATAAACCAAGTGGGTGAAACGAGAAACATGTTTTCCAAGAGGCGATGCGTAAATACGAAGACAAGTATCATCAGCCTTTCCCTCACGTCCGAGCGTTGCTAGTTTTGAAGACATCCACCGGTTCCAAACGAGGCTGCAAGCGCTAAACAGTCTAAACATTTCGAGTCTGGCAGTTATAGCATGGGATGTAACATTTCGCATTTATAATTGTACGTTACGGATTTAAAACGACAAGTTCTATTATTATTGTTTACATTTAATTATTTTTGTAGCATTTTAAAACCCTAATGCTATGATAATTATTCATAATATATATAATAATAATAATAATAATAATAATAATAATAATAATAATAATATTAATATTAATATTAATAATGTTAAAACAATAAAAAAAACTAGTTAGTAATTCTTAACCCAAATAGCAACCCAAAACCCTCTTTCCTTTTTTAAAAACGCACGGCCCACAAGAAAAGCCCAAGCCCAGCCCAAAAACCCCACCCCTCTTCTTTCCTTTTTCCTTTCTGCGAGACACAGCGAGCAGCAAGCAGCAGATTTGACCAAGAATCCAGCCTTTGACTTCTCTTGATTGAATTATATTTGGTAATTTGACCCAACACTTGATTTCGTCCATGTAAACGCGTAAACAGCTCAATAAATCGCGTTAATTCCGAGCTGTTTTACGTGGCCTTGACCGAACATTTATCAAAAATCAAAAACCTTCCATTTTGTTAATCCATAGGTATTACTATAAATTGGGCTCGTCCTCAGCTTCTTAATGTGCCGAAAACACTTCACACAATCTTAATTTTCTCACTAACACACGAAGAAACTCGCAAATTGATTCTTGTTGACTTTTTGGTTTGACCGAGTGTTCTTGTAAGTATCATTTTGTTGTTGGGATTCTTTAATCGGCATCTATACAGTAATTACCCTATGATTAATTAGACTAACATTGGGTAAATCGCTCGATTGGGAAATCTAGGGCTCGAAGCTTAGATTTGGGGAAGAACACTAAGAACAGTTAGCATATTTAATTTTAACAGACTAAACCAAACACAACCACTGGTCTAGACCAAGTGGTTGTGCTCGGTGCTTGCTTAACTGGCCACGCGGGTTCAAAACCCGGCAGCCACAACCTTTTGTTCTTTTTTTTCTTTTGTTTTATCAAATCTATATATATATTACTTATAATTCATAAATTCATTTTTAAATACTAAAACACTTTTATAAATTCTAAAAAAAAATTATCTTATACTAATCTGATGTAAAAGTTCAACTTACAATTTTTAATTTTCAAAAATTTATTTATTTAATATATATAATAAATAAATCACGTTTATTCTATTTTATTTATAAAAATCTATAAAAATACCAAAACGATCTTATTAATTTCCACAAAAATTATCCTGAGCTTTTATAACATTAAGCTTTTCAGAAATGATTTTTATTTCTGAAAAATCATTTATTTAATATTTTTAATCAATTTTTGTTAGTTTTAATCATAATTAAATCATAATAAATCCAATTTTTAATATTTTTACACCAAAATTTTATACAAATTATTTCTGAATATTTAGGACAGAAATATAATTTTTAAACTGATAATTCTTTAATTTTAGTAATTTTTAATTATTAAAGTTAAAGTTTGACAATTTGTAATAAATAGATTTAATAATCTATTTTAAAGAAAATAATTTTGCAAAAATTATTTTTATACTTTAAACACATTATTGTGACCATCCTAAATTTAAATTTCATTAAAAGATTTTTGGTTATTTATTTACTAAATTTCTCTCAATTGTCGAATATTTTTAATATTAATCAAACGAGCATTTATCCCCAAATTCGAAGCCCTAGAAACTTATACATTTGTAGACTTGATAGACTTAGACAAATTTATTACCTTATTATAGGGTGATACTTGATACATTTGGGCAACACCATTATTCAATTTTTCAACAGATATAACATATTGCTAAGGTGAGTTTTACATAGCCCCTTTTCTATTTATCACCATTTTTGGGGTGAAACATGTTACAACATCATTTATGCAATTCAAACATCAATGTGTCTATGTGTTTTTCTATGTTGCATTATGTCTTGAACATGACTAGGGTAAGCACAATTCTAGCATAAACATTCATCAGCCAAACGGTATACATTGATAGATCTATTGGACTGACAATCCCACCCGGATACGTGCCTCCTACAAAGGTTACGTGGGTGTTTGTTACTGCAATATAAACGAGTGAACCATGAGCGTATGGGATGTACCACAATACAACAGTCAACAAGGTTGATTATGCACTCGATTTACTCCTAGTATGTTTTTGCATATGGACTAGATTGCCATGACACATGAATTGTACAACAATTTTATTCGATTATCAAAACCTATGTAATTCTCACCAACTTTTGTTGACCCAAAATATTTTCAACTTAACATGTTTCAGGTTTTACTTGCTTGAAGAGTTGAATTGATGCTTGGAGTTGTTTGCATAGTTTTATTCAAATTGATGTACAAATTCTTAGAACAATTGTATGTAACTTCTTTAAATCATTTAATGAAATCTATTATCCACCATGAGCTACTGAACAATCATCAATACGTGACATCCCGATGTTTCCGCCATCGGTTGGGGTGTTACATGGGAGGTGGCTCGACCGGTCGTTGTCAAATAGATATAAACGACGAGCCGAAGTTTGACAATGAGCCTGTTCCAGAGGAGACACGACCCATAGGAAGAGACAAAGCCAAAAGGAAAACAACTGTAAGAAAACAACCCGTGTCAGGGAGCGGGAGTGGTTCAAAGCTAGATAATTTGGTGGTCGAATTGCAAACCTTCAAACATACATTTAGTAAAACGCGCGCTGAAAAGGTAAAACTGAAGCAACGGGAAATGGAGGAAAATATTCGGTTGAAATAAGAATTGACACAATTAGAAAAATGAAAAATAATGACAACTGACATAAACGACTATCCCGAAGATGAACGCTCCGTTTTACGAAAAATGAAAGAGAGGGTCGGCAAAAAATGGAATTCGTAGTTATTTTAAATTTTAAGAAATCTTGTATTTTTTAAATGATTTTAACTGTTTTTTTTTTTTTTGTAATTTTAGGTTTATTAATATTAATTTTACTTTTAATATGTCTTTATCCCTCTGGCTTTCGACACATTTGGCTTCCTGGCGCCAGAAGCTATTCGTTTCTTGACCAGGGTCCAACGGGTTGTCCACAGCAATGTTTCATCCCCAGGGGGGGCAAGGTTTTGTCTTTAGTAGACTAGGGTTTGCAATTCAAAAAGGGGTGGCGGCGCAGCTTGTTGCCCGTCTACCAGCTATTATGATGTAACTTCCGTATTTTGTTTTAATGAAAATTATAATATATATATATATATATATTGAATATTAATTAATTAAAAAACTAAAAAAAAAAGGAGGGAGACCCATTGGTATGGGGTAATGGAATGGAGAGGGAATGGAATGGATGGGGTAATGGAATGGACAAGGTAATGGAATGGATCATTACCATTCCATGTCTTGTTTGGTTGCCATGTGGGAATGAAACAAAATATTACTTTGTGTTGTTGGATAGACATAAAAAGGTGAAGGAATAAAATCGGTGGTGAGTAGTTGTGGTGGGTGGTGGTCGATGGCGGTGATGGTGGGTGGTGATATGTGGCGGTAGCGGCGGTGTTGGCGACAATGGAAGGTGGGTGGATGGCAGTGATGGTGGGTGGTGGTTGGTAGCGGTGTGTGGCGGAAGCATGGTAGTGGGTGGCGACGGTAATGGTGGGTGATGGCAACGACGGTGGTAGGTGGTGATGACGATGGTGATGGGTGGAGGTGGATCGAGGTGATGGTGGGTGGGTGACGATAGTGAGTAGTGGCGGTGATGGATGGTGGTGGGTGGCGACGGTAGTGGTAGGTAAAGGAAATTATGGTGAGTGACGGTGGCAGGTGGTGGAGGCGGCAGTGGCCGGCGTTGGGTGGCGGCGGTGGTGGGTGGTAGCGGGTGGTGGCGGTGGTTGGTGGCGACAGCGGCAGGGGTGGAGGGCGACGGTGGTGGGTGCTGACGGCGGTGGTGGGTGGTGGCGACAGCGGTGGAGGGCGACGGTGATGGTGGAGACGGCGGTGGTTGTGGGTGGTGGCGGTGGTGGGTGTTGTTAGTAAAGGGTGAATGAGGGATGGAATGGAAAAAAAAACATAAGGGTGGATGGAATGGTTTTGAGGGAATGAAATGCCTTATGGAATGAGTGATTCCATTCCTTTAACCAACCAAACACACTATTTTTCATTACCTCGTAATGGTCCATTCCATTCCCCCTTCCATTCCATCATACCAAACGCTACCTTAGGAAAGAAACTGAAACACCATAAACTTTTAAGTTTTAAGTAGTGATCGAACATAAACAAACATACACGAACGGATATAAACAAATGAACGTAAACAAACACATTGCCGAACGTTCACGAACGCAATCGAACGAACGAGACATTTGTTCGTGTTTGTTTGTTTAGTTAATCGAACAAAACTTTTTGTTCGTGTTCGTTCATTTATTAAACAAACGGACACAAACGAACTTCCCACCGAACGGTTTTACGAACTATTCATCGAACGTTTGGTTTGTTTACAGCCCTACTCAACACCCTTAGATCATCATTTGAGTGATGTCCTCTGAGAATGGATACAGAATCATCCCCAAGAATTGACATCCTCCACATCCCATAACGTTAGACATTCAAACATAAAAAAAAAATTAAAAAAAATGGAAGTCAGAAATCGGTTTGGTAAGTAAAGAAACTTGTGATTTCCTTTAATGAGGGAAATATCTTTTATGACGTGGACTATACGCTTTGACTCATGACTCATGGACTCGTAGAAAAAACTTACATCTAACCCCCTTAGTGTTTCTATTATTTTCATTTCAACCCTTGATATTTTGTGAGGAGATGTTTTGCAATATGTGAAATCAATACTTCAAATATTATCATATCAAGTTAGAGCTATTCAAATAGCTTGAAACTCACTTGGAAAAAACTTTAAAAAGGTCGCTCGAAATCGACTTGGTTGTAAACAAGCAAACTCAACTTGATTGGTAAATAGGGGTGTAAATGACACATAGCGGCTCGAGAGCTACCCGGAATCGGCTCGGTAAAAAGTCCAAACGAGCCGAGCCTTAACGAGCCCGAGCCCGAGCCTGAAATATGGCTCGTTTGGTTATCGAGCCCGAGCTCGAGCCCTAGATACAAAGCTCGATTGGGCTCGCGAGCCTAAACGAGCCCAAACATAATTATAAGTTATTTATATATCTCTTATAATTTATAGCCCACATCTCCAAAGCCCAAGTCCTTATTTCATAGGCCCATTTAATAACACTCGTGAGACGAGCTTTTGCGATCTCGAGCCGAGCTTTGAGCTCGTTTGAGATTGTTCTCAAATCACCTCGAGCCGAGCCGAGCTCGAGCTTTTTATTTTGCTAGCGAGCCGAGCTCGAGCTCAAGTATGTAGGCTCGAATCGAGGTGCTAGTCGGCCGGTAGAGTACCGACTAGGGATTCATTGGGATTAATCGATATTAATCGGATTGAATTTTTATATATATTTTTCTAAATCTATACATATATAATGTTAATTTTATACCTTATATGTATAAATTTATAAGTTTAGAGGGCTAAGTATAAACTAGTGAATATGGAGAGAGGTTAAATATTGAAATACCTAAACTTAGATAACCTTAATCACCTCCATCGTTCACGATATCCCGTTTTTTCCTCCCTATTTCTTCTTATGTCATACGAAACCATTAGACGCAACTACGATTCATGGAGTTTCATCTAGTTTGGTTCTAAATCATAGATTATCATCCAATTTGAGGTAGAACATGTTTTATTTCATCGATTTACTCAAGTTTTCCGTTCAAATTCATTTTTGACCTAATTTTGAGTTTTTAAGATCTGACTATAACCGAGTTGACCTGACTAATTGGTGATTAATCGCGATTTTTACAACCCTGGTCCGACACTGATTAATTTAGTGATTAGCCCAAAATTAATCAGTAAAGCAAAGAGTAGTGATTAATCAGTAGTTAATCGTGATTTTTACCACCTTGGTTAAGATTGTGTAGACAAGGGAGTGTAAGTAAATGAGTTAAAAAGTATGGTGTGAAAACTGAAAAGTAGGGAGCATTAGACGGACGTAACCAGAACATTCAACTCAATTCCCCCCTTTTACTCCCTCACTCTTTTTCTTTTTCTTTTCTTTTATTTTTTTTTATTTTACACCAATTATAATAATAATAATAAATAATAATAATAATCTGATGAGATGAGTTAAACTAGGGTTGGAGATCGATCCAACGGCCAGCAAGTCTCCAGCCTCTTCACTTACCCCTATCTGCCGCCACACACAATCACTTCTTCCACCACCACCTCCCTCCGCCGTCATCGCTTACCCGGCCATGTTTCTTCATCGTATCCAAGGTCCCACCTTTTTTATTTGTCTTTAAAATAATTCTCATCTTATCTTATATGAATATAATATAATCATATCTTTGTTGTATGTGTAATTTTTAGTTTATTCTTTGGGGACTTAGGATTAGGATTAGATTTAGGATTAGGGTTTGAATTGATATTGTTGGTGTTGAAGGTTTTAAGAATTAGAAGGGTGCCGGTGTCGATGCCGTCGGTCGAGATGAGGAGAACCACTAGGGTATTTGGGGCTAGGGTCTTGAGGTCAGGGAGACGCCTGTTTCCTACTCAGGAGGCTGCTAAACGCATGCGTAGAGCTCCGTTAGCCGCTCCCGATGCCCAAGATGATTGGATTGACTTGCTTGATCACGACGGAGATGCGTTTAAGGAGAACGGATGGCGTAAGGAGATTAAAATTAATTCAGTTAGTGTTGAATCAGATGGTGAGTTTTTGACCGGAAATAGGCGGTGGGGATTGGTTTATTCCAGGAAACGGAAGAGGGACGATTCTGGTAATTTGGATAAACGGTTTGGGAAAAAGTTTTCCAGGAAGCAGCAGTCTGGAAAGAAGATTGTTGTTGCTGAAGACTTCTTGCAGCCGTCTATCCTGCCACCGAATTTTGCAGACACAGAGCCTCGCTTACCTGCAAAATCCAAATCTAGAAAGAAGAAGAAGGCGAGGAGGGTGGTCTCGGAGTCTAAGCCAAGGCGGAGGAATTCACCGAATTTGCGACCAAGAAATAGTGTTACCATCCACCGCAGCTTCCAAAAAAGGCGAAGTTCATTAAGGTTAAGAAAACGGACAAACCCTTTATCTTTGGGAATTTTAAACTCCGGTGAAGGTGTTGTGCAGGACGGTGTCCCATTCTTTCCAATAAAGTCGAACACCGAGGTTTCTAAGTCGGTTGGAAGACCTAGTTTAAAAGAAATCAAAGAATTAACACAGGACATTGATTCTGCAAGCTGCAATGCAAGTATATTAGTAATAGAATCAGACCGATGTTATAGAGAGACAGGAGCTGTTATCTCTATGGAAATGTCAAGCCCTAATCATTGGTTTCTCGTAGTTAAAAGAAATGGGGTAGAAAGACTTCGTATTGAAGCTCAAAACGTAATGAGACCGTGTTTTGGCAATCGGGTCACTCGTGCCATAATGTGGGCTGGTGGGGATGAAAGCTGGAAACTCGAGTTTCCTATCAAGCAAGATTGGTTTATATTTAGAGAATTATACAGAGAATGTTCTGAAAGAACTGTACGGGTACTGGATTCTGTAGCAAGTATTATACCTGTGCCCCAAGTGAACGAAGTATCAGGTTATGCATATGAAAAATACGTACCATTTAAGATGCCCAACTCGTATATCACTTCACGTGGTGATGAGGTAACTAGAATATTGGAAAAGAGTGATCCCGTTTATGACATGGACTCTGGTGATGAAGAGTGGTTAAATAAGTATAATGATGGACGTCCTTCACGGGTCGATGAAGATACTTTTGAGAAAATAATTGATGCTTTTGAAAGAGGGATATATTGCAATCCAGAAGATTATTCTGATGTAACAAAGGCTGTTGATCTGTGTTCACTGCTTGCATCAAAGGATGTTTTAGAAGCTGTTTATGGTTATTGGATGGCTAGAAGGAAGAAAGCGCATACTGCCCTTGTTCCGGCTTTTCAGGTAAAACACAGATCTACTACTATTTTTATTATATGTGTCTCGTAAAATTAATACGTTGGTTCAGTACAGGTTAAGGTAGGTTGGGTCAAAATTGGTAATTTTTGGACTGCTTGAAGCGGGTTGGGTTGGGTTCGGTTGACGACATGGCTCATAACACTTTTTTTGTTTTCATATTATTTTTTTAAATATTCAATTTGTCAATTATGATTACATAAAGGATAATATTATTGTATTAGCTGTACACATTTTGCAGTTAGAATTGAGTCATGTTGGGTTGACTTTTAGCATGTTTGATTTTAATATGTATAAATAAGAACTTGATCATATGAATTATATTAATAATCCAACATATTAATAAAATTGTTTTAGGTGGTTATATTTTTTTTTAAATTATATACTGATGACTTTTAACTTATTTGACCCATTCAGTGTTGTAAAAGGCGCCCTAGGCGGCCGCCTAGGCGCTAGGCTGAAGAAAAACTAGGAATTATGCCCTAGGCGGATTCCTGGGCGATTTGGCAGTTAGGCGGTGTTATTTTTCATTTTTTTTTATTAAATTTCTAAGTATTTTTAGGTATTTCTTAGTATTATGTGTATATATCTAAGTATTATGTGTATATATCTTAACATATTTTCAAAAAACCTCTAAATTATATAGGGTCAAGATCGTGTACAAAGTGTCTTTTTTGTGAGAAGTGTGAGAAGGATTAAAAATTGATAATTAGGCATCATTTTTTGAACTTAGTCGTGATGTTTTGGATTGTTTTGCCTATAAAAACACCAAACATAACAATTAAAACCGAAAAACAAATGTATTTTAGGCTTTAAACTCAAAACACCATGCTAAGAACATTAGTAGTGTGTTTTAAGCGTTAAGTAGTGTGTTTTAGCTGTTTTTTAAATTTAATGACTATAATACATTGTATTGTGTTTTAGATTGTTGTGTTTGGTGTTTTTCAATTTAAAACAACCTAAAACATCATTCCTAAATCCAAAACATGATGTCTACATGTCAATTCTTAGTCCTTCTCACACTTCTCACGAAATATGTCCTTTGTACAGGATCCTAAACCTATATATATATATATATATATATATATATATATATATATATATAATACGTATAAAATACCAAAACGCCTAATTCCGCCTAATTTTCGCCTAGTCCCGACTAGTCCCTATGCTTGACCTCACCGCCCGCCTAGCGCCTTTTACAACACTGGACCCATTTCATTTTAAGCTACCTTTTCTTTACCTGGTTGACCCTTTTAAGATGGAGCATAACCCAAAGTCCCAAATGCCCCATTATAACCAAATAGGTCAAAGTGGACGCCTATACAAGCAAGGTTAAGAATTTGATACCCACCAAATATGCCCTCAAACTTATTAGTTGATGATTGGACCTGATGATATAGCATGGAAGATAAGTTGCTTAAACAATGTAAGGATAGGCTCCGTCATCATACCATGCAATCAATTGGCATGTTTGATTTGTTCTCAGCTGTAAGCACGAAATTTTACAGAAGTGGCCGACTAGATGGATATTTCATTAGACACCTATCGTTCATTTGACATGGTGGCGATGACTGATTGTCGGTGCCATGTCAGCATGGGATAAGTGTGTAATGCATAGGTGAAATCTAGTCAGCATTTATAGGGTTTTAGATGCATGGCAACTGTCGTGGAATGTAATGGGGTTTTGTATACTTGGTGCCATGTCAACATGGGGCCTACATGTAATGCCATGTATGCATAATTTTTACAATTTTTTTATTACTTTAGGGGACAAATGTTGATCATCAATCTTTGTTGCAGTCCTACAAACCAAAAAAAATCTGAGCAACTAAATATTAAAGCTGTTTTGCGCAAGAAGAGATCGTTCAGACAACGTGGGACTGTGACCCAAGCTGGAAGAGGAAAGCAAATGCCCTTTTTGAAAGGTATGCATTTTCTGCTCTGTTTTGCAATTATTCTTTTGGTTTGAGTAAATTTAATGAGAATTTTACATAAGCAAATCTGCGTGTTAACATAATTCGTAATGGCAATTGCGATATTTGCTTATAAATAGAATAGAATAGGTTGATTTAGGATATGTTAGATCTCAATTCTCATATCGGTAAAACGGGTTAAATAAAAAAAGTTTAGATAGAAGGGATATGGGTTGAAAGTCGCACAAGGGGTAGTTTTAGAGCATGCATGATAGAATCCACTGAATCATTGTTATATATTTTCTAGAATTTTAGTATTTAGCATTTATCAGTTATAGTATATGAAAAAAAAAAAACACAGAAATGTTTGTTAACCTATTTGCCCTCATGGTTTCAGAGAGGATTGACTTGTTTAGACTTTTCAGCAATAATAAAGTACGTATGTTGTATTTAATAATTAATTACTAAACTGGACATTGGTTTCAAACTATCTTTACAGCAGCCTTACATAAAAAAACAAAAACCAATGCAGCAGAGGCAGAGAACATCACCGCCAAAGTTCAAGAAACCGAAGAGGCTGCAAATAGGGCGGAACAGGAGGCAATCTTGAAGAGGCAACGAGCTCAGCTGTTAATGCAGGTTGCAGACTTGCTAACTTACAAGGCCTCCATTGCAGTTAAAATTGCAGAAACTCGAGCAGCACATGGATCGGGAGATGATAACACTATTGATCAGCGTTTTTTACCCGCGGATTTTACTTGATGTTTTGATTTTGCTGATTAAGAAGGTGGTCGTTTTAGTTAGTTTTTGGAAGCTTTTGCAGGCTGTGCCTGAAAAGCTTGTAGTAGTGTAATTGCTGTACAGAACATGATTGCATGTACATTCTGCATCAATAGTAGTACCTTACAAAAACCAAATGATGTACATGTAGAGATTTGGTTTAAATATTTTGGAAAAAACAATATTAAATGAGTTTAAACTGAGGGTTTGACACTTGAAAAACTATGCTTCATCCTTTTTTGGTATTTGAGTTTGTTTTTTTATTATTTGGTAAGAGTCCACTAATCTGTTTAACAGTCACATAATTACCGCCTTCCCAGAAAAAAAAATATAACAATAAAGAAGGAAATAAAATAAAAAAACAAATTGATGACTACACACCAGCTTATTTGTTAGATTCATATAACGATAAGGTATATAATAATAAGATTAAAAGGGATCTTGGCGCGTTAGGGTTGATATTTATTACAGTAATAAAAATATGGTCATGTTCCTGTTGAAATATTCAACACGTCAACTTGTTCACCTGACACGATTGAATATATGCAGTTAAATTCATGTTATGTTTTGGTGTCAGCTTGATTGATAACTTCGAACACAACGACCTAAATACAACCAAACATAATTTGTGTAACATGTTTAAAGGTCTGGGAGATGGGCCATTAATGTGTTAAAACATGTCGGAAATAACAACTCAAAAACTAACCTGCATTGAGTCATCAATTTTGGTCAACCCAACCCAACCAGCTTTAATTGATCCTGAAAAGAGCTATTAGCTTCCTCCATTTGCTCGAATCTATCTTGTTTGAAGACAAAAAACTGAATAAACTGCCACTTTTTATAAATAAATAAACAAGACAACAACCTTAAACCATGACAAAAACTGGAACATGTGACACCAATAACGTCATGTATGCTAATTTTTGTCATCTTATTTTTACTCCCTCCCTCCCTCCCTATAAAAAAGCCAAAATATAGAAGAAATTAAAAACATAACATTTTCATACAAGATTCTTCATGATCATATAATCTTTAATTTGTTGCTGATTTCTATATATCTGAGGTTGTAATGGCTTCAGCATTGACTGGTGACGACTTGATGCGGACCATGAGTAGGAACATGAGCCGTAACATGAGTCGGAACATGAGCCGAAACATGAGCCGTGGAGGCAGTCTGGCCTCCGGGAGCACCCGGGGTTGGGGGGCAGCTAGTATCCGAGAAGTGTTCACCACACCAGGGACAGATGTTTTCCAAAAAAGCGGGAGAGAAGACGACGAAGACAAACTCATGTGGGCTGCCATCGAAAGGCTACCCACTTATGATCGCTTAAGAAAGGGATTCTTGACCAACATTTTGGATGATGGGAAACTTGTTCGCCAAGAGGTTGACGTTTCAAACCTTGGACCCGAAGACAGACAGAACTTAATGAAGAATATGCAGAAGGCGATCGATGATGACAACGAACGCCTTCTTGAACGGCTTAGAGATCGTATTGATCGTGTGGGAATCGATATTCCTAGGATCGAAATTCGATACGAGAATTTGTCGATTGAAGGGGATGTGTTTGTTGGAAGTAGAGCACTTCCAACCTTGTTCAACTCTACTATCAATTCAATTGAGGTACGTACGTACATGTAAAGTTTACAATAATTTTAATTAAAAACACGTGTTTCAGGTCGAACCAACCTGAAAGAAGTAGACATTTTGACCGAACCTATTTTTATCGTGTTTTTTAGGACGTTCTTGGTTTCTTGAGGCTTTTCCCGTCGAAGAAACAGGTTGTCAATATCCTACATGAAGTATCCGGGATCGTGGCGCCATCTAGGTAAGAAAATCGATCATGTAAATGCACATAATTTGATTGATGGCTAGATAGATCTTGACAAACTCGGTGTTCTTATAGAATGACTCTACTTCTGGGACCTCCCGGTTCGGGGAAGACAACATTGTTGAAAGCGCTAGCAGGAAAGCTCGAAAAGGATCTACGGATAACGGGTAAGGTAACGTATTGTGGCCACGAAATGAACGAGTTCGTCCCTCAAAGAACTTGTGCTTATATTAGCCAACACGATCTACACCACGGTGAGTTGACCGTCAGAGAGACGTTGGATTTCTCGGGACGTTGTGCGGGAATTGGAACGCGATACGAGATGTTGGCGGAATTGTCGAGAAGGGAAAAAGCCCAAGGCATCAAGCCGGATCCCGAACTTGATGCATTCATGAAAGCTATTGCGGTTTCGGGACAAAAATCTAGTTTAGTCACTGAGTATGTTCTCAGGGTATGTTTTTCTATCCATTTTTAGTTCCAGTTCCAACTAAACAATAATACTTATTACTAAGTACTAACCATGAGCGTTATGGTACCATAGCTACTCGGGCTAGACATATGTTCGGACACAATGGTGGGAGATGACATGAGAAGGGGCATATCTGGTGGACAGAAAAAGCGTGTAACAACGGGCGAAATGCTTGTGGGACCCGCAAAGGTTTTGTTGATGGACGAGATATCAACAGGTCTTGACAGCTCAACAACGTTCCAAATAATCAAATACATGAGACAAATGGTTCACATCATGGACATCACCATGATAATATCACTTCTTCAACCGGCACCCGAGACTTTTGAACTCTTTGACGACATAGTCCTGCTCTCGGAAGGTCAAGTGGTCTACCAGGGCCCGAGAGCAAACGTTCTTGAGTTCTTTGAACACGTGGGGTTCAAATGCCCCGAAAGAAAAGGGGCCGCGGACTTCCTTCAAGAAGTCACCTCAAAGAAAGACCAAGAACAATATTGGTTCAACAAAAGCATAGCTTACCGATACGTTTCGGTAGATGATTTTGTTCATTATTTTCAAAACTACCATATCGGTCGAAAGATGGCAGGCATTCTTCATGTTCCTTTTGACAAATCTAAAGCTCATCCTGCAGCTTTAGTGACAAATAAGTATGGGATTTCTAACAATGAACTCTTCAAGGCATGTTTATCTAGAGAATGGCTTCTAATGAAGAGAAATGCTTTTGTGTACATTTTCAAAACTACACAAATAACAATCATGGCATTGTTTACTTTCACCGTCTTCTTTCGGACCACGATGAAGTATGGTGACCTAGATGACGGTGGAAAGTACTACGGGGCGCTGTTTTTCAGTCTGATTAATGTTATGTTTAATGGGATGGCCGAGCTTGCGTTGACTATTTTTCGGTTACCGGTTTTCTATAAGCAAAGGGATTCATTGTTGTATCCTGCTTGGGCTTTTGCTCTTCCAGTTTGGCTTTTGAGACTACCACTTTCGCTTCTTGAATCTGGAATTTGGATTTTGTTGACTTATTACACTGTTGGGTTTGCTCCTTCTGCTAGTTGGTATGCACTAGTTTTTTCCCTTCAATTCTCGTTTGACTTTTTAAAGTCAATTGTGTTATGTCAAGAATCCAAAATCACATTTCTGTATATACCTTATTTACCCATTTTTTTTTTAAATTTCAAAAGCCATTATAAATTAGTTTATGGGTATAAAAATTAAGGATAATTGTTTAAGGATTTTTGTGAAAATTAAAGGTTATATGTTATTGACTTTGACCTCTAGAGTCAATATGGAATTATTCTGCTTTGACATTTTCTGGTCAACATTAAGAATCCACATTTTACATGTTATTTTACATGTTATTTCAGTTTCTTCCGGCAATTGTTGGCATACTTGGGTATACATCAAATGGCATTAGGTCTTTTCCGTTTCATCGCTGCACTAGGAAGAACACAAGTTGTTGCCAACACCCTTGGAACGTTCACATTGCTGTTGGTTTTTGTTCTCGGCGGTTTCATCATTGCAAAAGGTTAGTACTTAATTTGTAGATACAGAGACCAGTAAGTAATATGATAATGCATTTGTATTTTGCAGTATTTACATAAGTGTATTTCATTATCTACTTACATTATATACTATACTCATTTTTCGTGTTAGATGACCTTCAACCATGGATGAAATGGGCATACTACCTTTCTCCCATGTCCTATGGACAAAACGCGATCGTGCTTGTTGAGTTTCTTGATAAAAGATGGAGCGCGGTAAGTTTATACACTGATTATTTTATCCACTTGTCACTCAAAACCTAAATATTAAACTTGTTACAGTGTTGGAATATTTACTTGTTCAATGATGTTTTGCAGCCAAGTTTTGGATCGACCGTCGGGAAGCAACTTCTACAGGCTAGAGGCATGTTTACCGAAGGCCATTGGTACTGGACTTGTGTTGTTGCACTCTTCGGATTCTCCCTCATCTTCAACCTTTGCTTTATGCTAGCACTTACATATTTGACCCGTAAGTCAAGTTTTGTCGAAAACATCAGTCTTGAATCTATATGCATCTCACGTTCCAAAACTTGAATTGCAGCCATGGTGGATTCTAAATCCATTGTAGACGATAGCGATGAGAAGAAGGCGAAAATTGAAAGCGAGTCGGAGCCCAACGGGTTGAACAAAAAGGGAATGGTGTTGCCGTTTAAACCATTGTCTTTGGTGTTTGATCATGTTAACTATTACGTTGATATGCCTGCTGTGAGTAATTAACAACTATGATTCCCCTTTTTAGATTCAAACAAACTAGAGATAGAATAATAATAATAATAATAATAATAATAGTGATTAAACAGTTTTCTAATTAATATATGTTAGGAAATGAAAAGCCAAGGCCTGGAGGAGGAGCGTCTGCAGCTTTTACGAGACGTGAGTGGTGCGTTTCGGCCAGGAGTTCTGACAGCATTAGTCGGTGTGAGTGGTGCTGGAAAAACGACGTTGATGGATGTGTTGGCTGGAAGGAAAACCGGAGGTTACATCGAAGGAAGTATTAGCATATCTGGTTACCCCAAGAATCAAGAGACTTTTGCTCGTGTTAGTGGCTACTGTGAACAAAACGACATTCATTCACCTCATGTCACCGTTTATGAATCTCTCTTGTATTCCGCTTGGCTTCGGTTAGCTTCAGATGTTGATGAAGCAACACGAAAGGTAGGTATATATGCACAATACCATTTTTGGATGACTGAACATGACGACCTATTTGTTATACTTACACATTTCTGGTTGGAAACTTAGATGTTTGTAGAGCAAGTGATGGAGCTTGTGGAGCTAGGTCCGATCAGAAACGCTCTCGTAGGACTTCCTGGAGTTGACGGTTTATCAACTGAGCAAAGAAAGCGAGTCACCATAGCCGTCGAGCTAGTGGCTAATCCATCAATCATATTCATGGACGAACCAACATCAGGTCTAGATGCTAGAGCAGCAGCCATAGTAATGAGAGCAGTTAGGAACACAGTGGACACAGGTCGAACTGTCGTGTGCACCATTCATCAACCGAGTATAGACATTTTTGAAGCTTTCGACCAAGTACTAACTATTCTTACCATTTTCATTTTTTGGTTATTTGACAATCCTTGATCTCACTCGGGTTTGCTTAAAACCGCCGCGTCTTCTTGCAGCTGTTGTTGATGAAACGTGGAGGGCAAGCCATATACGCGGGACCTCTTGGGCAATATTCTTATCTTCTTGTCGAATATTTCCAAGTCAGGCTGGAACTATATATCTTTTGTTGCTCATTAATTTTGACATGTACTCGATATTGTTCTTACTTTTTTTATTTGTTTATAGTCAATTGATGGAGTTTCCAAGATCAAAGAAGGATACAATCCAGCAACATGGATGCTAGAAGTCAGTTCTACCACGGTTGAAGCTCAATTAGGAGTTGATTTTGCTGAAATTTACGCGAATTCTGATCTTTATCGGTACCCAAAAACCTTTAAGATTTGCGTTTCCTTTTTCCTTCCTGATCTAGCTAGTTGGAATTCAAAAACTGTGTGTGTATTGGTGAATAATGAATGAATACTTGGAAATTAAAGCAAATCTTTTTATACAAAGATCATATTATAATCTAAATATAGCTAGCTAGCTAATAAGTTACTGAAACATCAATCATAATCTTAAATCTTAATATTTACTGACAGACATTATGTTTGTATTTTCATGGGTGATTATTAGGAGGAATGAGGAGCTCATCAAAGAACTGAGCACACCACCACCAGATTCTCAGGATCTTCACTTTGCTACGCAGTACTCGCAACCGTCTTTTGAACAGTTCAAAGCTTGTTTCTGGAAACAACATAAGTCGTACTGGCGAAACCCTCAGTACAACGTTGTTCGGTTCTTTATGACAACAGTTATTGGTCTTATTTTCGGGATCATCTTTTGGAACAAAGGAACCAAAATGTAAGTCTGACTGACTACTTTTACTAGATTTGAAGGTTTAATTAGCTTCTTTTTCTGCAATAATAATCATTGAAGATTTCAACAGAAGAAAATATTAACCTTTAAAAGAAAATCCAAGTAAAATTTTGCATTCGAAAAAAGTACATTGACTTACAAAAGTCAAAAGGGACAGTAAACAACCCCACCCCCTATGTATGTTTTACTTACAATATTTGAAGACGTCATGAATCAAACTTCCTAGTGTTTTTTTTACACGTACAGGTCAAAACAACAAGACTTATCCAACCTAATGGGAGCCATGTACGCGGCTGTTTTGTTCCTGGGTGGAACAAACACATCTGCAGTTCAATCGGTGGTAGCAATTGAACGAACAGTTTTCTACCGCGAAAAAGCAGCAGGAATGTATTCAGCATTACCATACGCCTTTGCTCAAGCTTTGGTGGAGACCATATATGTCGGGATTCAAACATTCCTTTATAGTCTTTTGCTGTATTACATGATCGGATTCGAGTGGCAGTTGGGCAAGTTTTTATGGTTGTATTATTATGTGTTCATGTGCTTTGTTTACTTCACCTTGTACGGGATGATGCTTGTTGCTCTTACACCAAGTTACCAGATTGCTGCTATTGTCATGTCCTTTTTCCTTAGTTTCTGGAACTTGTTCTCCGGTTTCCTCATTCCAAGAGGGGTAAGTTTATATATATTCTATACAAAAAGTAGAATCAGAATGTATGTAACAAAATCATTTTATTTAAATTGATGCAGCAAATTCCTATCTGGTGGAGATGGTACTACTGGGGTTCACCGGTTGCGTGGACCATTTACGGGCTGATAACATCTCAACTAGGCGACAAGTCGACCCTAGTGTTCGTGCCGAATCACGGCTTGATGGAGGTTAAGATTTATTTGAAAGACTTCCTGGGATACGAATACGACTTCCTCGGATATGTTGCTCTTGCTCATCTTGGTTGGGTACTTCTCTTCTTTGGAGTCTTCGTCTATGGCATCAAGGCCTTGAACTTCCAAACAAGATAACATGATTCAAACTTTCTTCATCCATCCATCATATCTTGTTTTTTTATTTAACTAATTTCGATACGTTCGTTACAATGCTCGCTTTCCTTACATTCTACTTTTCTTTTTGTATATCATAATCAAACGTTGTATGTTTGTTAATTATCTATGTATGTGAGAATGAATAAAAGCATATAATGTAATGTTGCCTATTATTTTATTATTATTACTAGTAGTTTTATTCTATATAATAACACTTACAAATGACACACTAATAATTCTTTATTGGGGGAAAAAATAAAATTAAATAATTCTAATTTTGGGGATTGGAAAACAATAATCCTAACTTGAAAGTTGTAATATAACAGTCTCAACTTGTCAATGTTTTTATTTTGTTGGTCCCAAACTAACCCCAGTTAAGTTTTTCTGTTAAATGCCAACGTGGCAATCCACGTGACAAAATTTGTACACTTGGTAAAAAACGTGAGTCCCACAATAAAGATGTCTTTTCTTTTTAATTTAAGTGTTTTATCAATATATATATATATATATATATATATATATATATATATATATATATATTACACATACAATATATCCACACACACATATACACACTATATTTCATCTCTCTCTCTGTCTACCACCCACCACCACCACAACCATCACCACCAACCACCTGCCACCACAACCAACTACCCGTAATAAAATGATCAGAAAAGCGTGCTAAAAGAAAGAACAAAAAAAGCAGATCAAGAATGGATACCTGTTAAACAACAAGAGGAAGTAGATCAACGTGGAGCCACATGTTGCAATGTTTGTCTTCACCTTCATTGTCTCCTCCCACCAACCACATAATACTAATTAACTCTCCTACAACAAAACTTACCACTAATTTGACATCACCCAAAACGTCGCCATCTCTTGTCGTTTCGTCTCACCATGCTGACGTGGACTCTTATGAAACCCTAGAGCTCCTTCCGGTGAACAACACCGCCGGCGACCACAGAGAACACCACCCAATCCCCATCCCATAATTGTCCTTGTCTTCTTCCCCTGTCAAATTAGGGATTCTTCCCCAAAAGCAATTAGGGCTTCAACAATTATGGCTTCGATCCTACTACTTGTCCTTGTCTTCTTCCCCTGTCAAATTAGGGCTCCGTTCGAGAAATGAAGATGAGGACGATGAAGCCCAGGTCCCTGTCTTCGATCCTCACACACACTCTCTGTTAGCAAAGTGGAAAGGGGATAGATGTTGGTGGTGGTTGCAGGTTGTTGTCATGGTGTGGCGGCAGTGGGTGGTGGTGTGTAGTGACAGGTGGTGGTTATGGTGGTTTGTTAAGGTGTGGTGAGGATAGGTGGTGGTGTAGGTAAGTGTGTGTATATATAATTCTTTTTTATTATTATTAAAATATTTTTTTAATAATTATAAATTTTTTTAATTAAAAAAGACATGTGTCAATGTGGGGCCCACGTTTTTAACCAAGTGTACAGGTTTTGCCACGTGAATTGCCACGTTGGCACTTAATAGAAAAACTTAACTGGTGTTAGTTTGGGACTAACAAAATAAAAACATTAACAATTTGAGACTGTTATATTACAACTTTCAAGTTGGGATTATTGCCTTTCAATCCCTCAAAGTTGAAATTATTTAATTTCATTTCCCCTTCTTTATTTGAATGTCTTTAATTTCTAGGAAAACTATTATTATTATTTTTTGGAAAATTGAATTTTAATAATATCACTTTTTAGTTGTTAGCCAATAATAATCCCACATGAGTTTGTTCTTCCCATCAGTCCTACCTTGTAATTTATTTTTCCTCATTGCACCCTCATTAACTCACACTAACGGCGTTAGCTGAAACTCACTAATGTATTGCAAAATACATCTGTTTTCGGTCTATAGTTTATATTATTTTCGAGTCAGTTTGTGTCATTTTTGTGGTATTTTCGTATTCTATTTATTATTTGGTGTTGCACAGGAGTCCGGACAAGAAAGGAAGTAAAATGGAGCTTAAACAAGAAAAAACGAGCCTCCGGACGAGTCACGGTTGATCGGGAAGTAAAAAAATGAAAAATTGGGTTTGGCCACTTTTCTTCGCGCTACGCAACGGTGTATTTTCCATCCTGAAAGCCCGTCGCGCTACGCGACGGGAGTAACTTCGTGAAAAAGTTGTTTTTTGGTCCAATCTCGATATTAAAAACCATAGGACGACCATTAGTCGATTTTATCATCACTTTTGATGAATTGAAGCTGCTCTAGAGCACTAGGAGGTGAGAGAAAGGCCAAGGGTCAAGATTTTGAGCATTTGGATCAAGATATTCGAGTTTTAATCATTCGGGTTCTTCGTTCCTTTGTTCTTTTGAGTTGCAAACTATGTTTCATAAACTTAGAATTGATTTTATTCCTGTTTTGAACATGTTTATTGGCTAGACTTTTATTACTACTTAGGTTTTGATGAATACTCATGATTGAATGATCGTTTTTTATGGTTTTTGGAACTTTTACTATGGGTTGATGATTTAGTAAAGACTTTGATTATTTTTGATCTGGTGTATATGCGTATCTAGTTTTATTCAATTAATAATTATTTACCCCACATGCATTTTTGTGAATGTCTTTCATGTATGAATGCGTGTTAGGTTATGGACTGCGTGTTTGCAACTAGTTTATGGTAAATTGCTAGTGTTTTCCATAGGAGTGGTTTTTATTGATTGGGTAGTTCTAGGTGTTCTTCCACTTCCAATAGATGTAAGGTGCGGGATTGTCGATATGTCTAGGGTGTTAAATTGCTAGATCTAGATGCTTTATAAGAAGATCTTCCTAGTTTCCTTACCACTACTTGCGTATCGAGTCAGGTCAGATCAAGTTTTCTATAGTTACCCCTTGCACTCTTAGTGTAGTGAGACTTTCGCGCTGTAAGGTAGACTGTCTAGCGGGTACTTTATCATCAGAGTAGGTAAGCCTGTAAGGGTAGCCTCTTAATCGGTAGTTTAACGGCTTATAGGTAACCTTAGGTTTCTCCTTGAGAAGGGTCGAGGGTCCTCTAGTTTATCCTGTAAGTTTAGTATCTGAAGATCCCGGTTCCATAGCTAGTTCCATAACCATAGAAGTTCGTCAGTCATGAGTAGGATTCTAACCTGGGTAGTATTTCCGCCATTATTTGAATTTGGTTCAGCTCGGTTCGCGTCTTTAGTGCAGTTAGTTCTAGTTTTAGTTAATCCTTATTTTATTGCAATTTAGTTTTTAGTAAAACCTTCCCTCTAAAAATAATAAATCATTGACTGAATTACAAGTTTTGTCCTTTCTGTTTATACCCGATTGCAAAGCATGCCCTTTAAGTTTAAAATTGATTGGTCTTGTACTTTATCTATCAAAATCATGCACGTTATGTCCTTTATGCCTAACTAGGTTAATTTTCTCTGTTAAATCACCTGCACAAAAGGGTATTTCAGTAAATTCACTCACCCCTTCATTTCTTCCCCAAATTTAATGATTATAAACCCTAATTGTTTGATGAACCTTCGATAAAAAAAAAACCAGTCAACACCATCTCAATGGTAGGAATTTTTTGAATTTAAAAGTTGTATATAGTCAACAATAAAGTTCCACTCAAAACCCACTTATTATTTTGTGTGAGTACAGCTCCCAATGAAATTAATTAAATCATTTAGGACCGACCACGAAGTGAAAAATCAAAATCGTCCATTTCATTGCTTGTATTACAAATTGAAAGTTCCATTATGATCATAATATGCCGAAAATCAAAACTCCATATTCATTTTTCTCTCTCGATCTCTCGTTTGCGCAAATTGAAACCCTGTTGACTTTTTTGTTTGACTTGCAGTTGTAGACTCGCACCAACCATGAAGATCTACCCAATTTCTCTGATGGTGATGAGCTCTAAGCAGTAAAATTGGGGAAGAAATGCAGCATAAAAAGAATGTGAAACAATTAGGGTTTATAATTAGTAAAAATGGGGAAGAAATGAAGGGGAGGGTGAATTTACTGAAATACCATCATGTGCAGGTCATGTGACATGATTTAACAGAGAAAACTAACCGAGTTAGGCTTAAAGGATATAACATGCATGATTTTAAAAAATAAAGTACAAAATCAATCAATTTTAAACTTAAAGGGCATGCTTTGCAATCGGGTATAAACATAAAGGACAAAACTTGTAATTCAGTCTAAATCATTTTATTCTAGTTTTAGATAAGTTTTCGAATCTAGTTACCATTTTTCATTAGAGTCTCGTGGGTTCGATATCCGGACTTACTTTAGCTTTACTAGAGTCGATAGGTTCACTTGCCTGTCAGTAGTTTAGTTTTAGAGAGTCTAGAGTATTACTAGGTGTCTAGTTTTACGTTTAATTTAGTTATTTTTATTAAACTGCTTTTACCACATCACTCACAATTCTAGGCGATTATTCACCGGATTTGAAAAAGGGAATCGAGACGATGATATTGGTATGTTCAATTGCAGAAATGAGCATGGTTTGATGGTTTAATCATCGGTTCCGGTCATCCCCTCCGACGAGAACATCAACTTGAAACCCATCAAACCATGCTCATTTCTGCAATTGAACATACCAATACCATCGTCTCGATTCCCTCTTTCAAATCCGGTTAACGATCACCTATAATTGTGAGTTTCAGCTAACGACGTTAGTGTGAGTTAACAGGGGGTGCAATGAGAAAAAATAAATTAAAAGGTGGGACTGATGGGAAGAATAAACTTAGGTGTGATTATTATTGGCCACCAACAAAAAAGTGAGATTATTAAAATCCAATTTTCCTTAATTTTTTTCTTTAATTAGCTTGTAGTTGTGTATTGTTTTAGCACATTAATTAGTTTGTGGTTCTAATCCTGAAATTTAATAGAGTTATTATACTATACCTAAGCATTAATAATTCTATTTTTTATAAACGATTTAGGTTTATAACCCTGAATATAGCTGCAAACGAACCGAACGAACACGAACAAGGCCTTGTTCGTGTTCGTTTGTTAAGAAAATTATGTGTTCACGAACAGTTCATGAACACTTACCGAACGAGATTTTCTGTTCGTGTTCGTTTGTTAAGAAAACACTCATGTTCGTGTGCGTTTGTGTTCGTTTGTTAATTTTGTTCATGAACGCACACGAACATAAACATACATTAATGAATACAATTAAGTGTTCATGAACACAAAGAAGTATTCATGAATAGACCAAACACAAACGGACATATAATAACTTTTGAATAACATCGAATTCATAGACATTAAGATAAATAAAAATAAAAGAATATAAAAAAGTATAAAAACTTAAAAACCTTACTAAACTATAGAACACAAACGAACATAAACGAACACGTTACCGAAAGTTCACGAACATAAACGAACGAACGTGACCTCTGTTCATGTTCGTTCGCTTAACTAAACGAACAAAATTTTTTGTCCGTGTTCGTTCATTTATTACGAACGAACACAAACGAACTTCCCGCCAAACGGTTCATGAACTGTTCGCTGAAAGTTCAGTTCTTTTGCAGCCCAATAGATTTATAATACTCCTGAACTTTAATAGTAGGTATATAAATATAATTCGCTTTTTTACTTATTATTTGGTTTACTTATTTAATTAATTATGGTTCCTGCTTTTTTTTAACGGAATTATTACATATATTCCCTTACTAGACTTTTGCCCGCGTTGACACGTGGTTTAACAACTTACAATTATTTGGAGCGGTAAAACGTATAAAAAAATATAGTAGAAATATTTTATTAAAATTTAAAAGCAAGCAATACGCATTTTATTCAAATATCACTAAATATTTCCTTATACACCACATTTTTTGTTTTAGTCTTCACATTCCCATCACCATCAAGTATACGTAATTTAACACCTGCCCTGCTTTTAACTCTTGACAATGCGACATAAAGTTGGCCATGTAAGAATACATGGTCTCTTAAATACAATCCAACATTCGATAGAGATGGTCCTTGGCTTTTATTGATGGTCATTGCGAAACATACGTTTATTGGGAATTAACGCCTTTAAAACTTGACTGGAATCTTGTAGTATACAAGTTTTATTTATTAAAAGTTACGTAAACAGCATTTGATGTTTTTTCTCTAACATTACCCTCCTTTATATTTACACATGGTTACTTGATGTTGCATTATCCAGCATTTACACAATATATTAATATACTTGGTTTGATACAAATGAACAGACATAAGAATGGTTTTGGTAACATCATAGCCCTCTCTCACGCACAAAAAAAAGTAAATATAATTAGTCACCTTGGTAAATGGCCACAGTACACATCATATTAGGATTGTTAGTGCACAAGGATAAATGCTATACAATTGAGTTCAAAATCAGATTGGACATAGTTCGTGGTATTGTTGCCGAGTCATTTGAATTATTTTATTTCAAACATGGATAGCATCTGCAAAACCAAAGACTCGTTTGAATTATTTTTCAACTATTTATTCATAGATTATAAAGATAAAAATAAATTATCTTGTATGAAGGTCCATTTGGAAATTAAAAGAAAGTGTATGGTACATTAAATGACTTAGAAGAAGACAATTTATAAGAAAAGAATACATTATTCATGGTAAAGAATTTGTATATTGACTTCTCACACACAACATCATCTATACATATAATAAACAAAAGCCATTTTAATGATATGACATTCAAAGAGAAATTCTCTTCCTTAAGTATGTCATGTGTCATCCCATGTGGCATTGAGATATTTTAGGAAAAAATAAATTTAAAAACAAAATTGGATTTTTCTCTCTTATCTCTTATGTTTCCTCCCATAATTTTTAAACGTTAATATCTTTTATATACGAGATTTTTTAAAGAAAAAAATTACGCCAAATTAACGAGCGTTTTATTATCTTTCCAACGAGTACCATAGTGTTATATAAATAACGGAGAAAAAAACGACTATATTTTTGTAGGGTTCTGTTCATACAGGAAAAAAAACGCAAAGTATTCAGGTAAATCATTAATCATGTATAGGCAAGTCACTAATTATGTTTCGGTAAATATGAATTCTATTTTCAATATGCGTTAGCATTGGAGTTATACATTGTTTTAGGTTAGATATTAATATTAGAGTTATACATTGTTTAAGGTTATGCGTTAATATTGGAGATACATTTTTAATTGTTTTAAATTAGGTGCTATCCGAAGCTTTCCTGCATGTAACTCTAAAGCGCATCATTCTATTTTATATATAAGATTAATATGTCATATTAGATTTCTCAACCCCGGGGAGATCCCGGGGTATAATCTAGTGTCCAAATATAAGAAATCATATACGAGACTCCACTAAACTCTTTTTTTGTTTACTAAATCATATCATCTTTATCTATATCTATATCTACATCTACATCTATATCTATATCTATATCTATATCTATATATATATTGCAAAGGGATTAATCTTACATGTCATACTCTTATGCAATCTCTTCTTTGAGAGATGCTACGTAGGATGTGATGTGGCAATTGTAAACCAATTAAAAAAAAGAAATAAATATGATTTAACCTAATCTATTATAATCTTTAACCTAATCTATTAAATATCTAATCTACTAAATCTAAATATTAAATCTTTATTATTTTTTCTCTCATGTTTCTTTACATTACTTTTAAACGTTAATATCTTTTATATACGAGATTTTTTAAAGAAAAAAATTATACCAAATTAACGAGCGTTTTATTATCTTTCCAACGAGTACCATAGTGCTATATAAAAACGGAGAAAAAAATGACTATTTTTTGTAACCCGACAAGTATTGTGTCGGGTCTGGGATTAGTTTAAAAAAAATTGTGGGTTTAGGTCGGGTCTGGAATTAGGTGATACCCGACCCGATTACCTGAAACAACATACCCAAATACCCGAACTATATACCCGATCATATACCCATGAATTTTTTAACGCATCACATAGCCCTTAGACTAATGTGTTCAATATTTCAATAATTAACTTTTTTTTTCTTATTTCATGTTAGTTCTTTTTAGAACGATCGATTACAAACTTCCGAATTCATTTTTAATGGCACTAGATTTATACCCTGGCGCAGAGATTCATTTTTTTAATATTTGAATAGAGTTAATAGCCATTTTCGTCCCTGTGGTTTGGGCCAGTTTGCCACTCCAGTACAAAATTTTATTTTTTTTGCAAATCCTTCCCTGAGGTTTGGATTTTTTTGCCAATTTCGTCCTTTTCACTAACCCAGTTAAAAAATCTCGTTAAGGCTAGGGGTAGGGTTGTCTTTTTGTCACTTTAATGAAGGACAATTTTGTCATTTGATACCCTATAATTATTTTAATTAAAAAAAAAACCATCAGTCTTCCCTTACCCCTACCCCCTCTCTCTCTCTCTCTCTCACACACACACACAACTCTCTCTCTCTCTCTCTCACACACTCCACAACCAGATCTGAACCAGAAACCACCGTCGGCCACCACCATCAACAACCACGACCACCGCCCTCTTTCGCTAGACAGGTGGTTTTTGGCCCCAAAACAGGTAGTGATTGCCGATTGAGGTGAATTTCTATCGATTGAAGCTGATTCCGGTTGTTTAGATCTTGAGTATCATCACAACCAGAGCCTTCAATTTCTTCCATAGTATCATCACAACCAGAGCCTTCAATTTCTTGGAATTCAGCAACTTTTTCAACTTTTGAAGAATCGCTTAATAAAGATTCCTCGGAATCAACAAGGGTTTGAGCCGGGCACGTTTCAAAGTTGTTTTCAGGGGTAAAAGTGTCATTTTCTTCATTATGGCAAGCATGGCTTGAAGTACCAGACAACGATGATCCACTGCAGTTATGCTTTGCATTATTAAGGTCAAATTTGTACGTTTCAATTTCAGACTTCGTGCTACTCGATACCCGTTGTAAACGGGTACTGGAATGGCGATTGATTCCAGAAAGGTCAAATTTGTACGTTTCAATTTGCCTTTTGTTGATGGCGTAGGTTGGGTCAGATCTGGTCCCGGTTGTTTAGATCTTGAGTCAGATCTGGTTTGGTTGGGTTGATTGCTAGATAGGTTGTAGATAGTTGAGATGGTTGGAGATAGTTATAGTTGTATGTTGGGTTATGGATTTATGTAGATGATGATGAAGAGTAGGGGATAGATCTGTTGTAGATGATGATGATGAGTAGGGGATGGATCTGATTGGGTTGTACATATAAAAAGAGAGTTAAAAATTTAAAAATAAAAATAAATAGGTAAATGACTATAATACCCCTGAGTTAACAGAAAAAATAAACCCAGTTAGTGAAAAGGACGAAATTGGCAAAAAAATCCAAACCTCAGGTAAGGAATTGCACAAAAATAAACTTTTGTACTGGAGTGATAAATTGGCCCAAACCACAGGGACGAAAATGGCTATTAACTCTATTTGAATATGATAACTTATGGCAGAGATTTGTTTAAAATAATAATAATAATAATAATAATATATTTTATTATTATTATTATATATTTCAACCCGGGACGTTTCCAGGATGAAAACTACTATCATCATTAAAGAATATAAAGTAGATCACCGTGGGTTGAATAAAGAACAATTTAAAGCAAATTTAAAGCATTTGAAGCATCCATTTGTACTTTAATGTCATAAGTCAACTTTTATATCTGTAACCACAAATCACAAATTGACTTGATATGATGAGACTGGTCAGCTCAGCTCGGCTCGTTTTTTTGGTCGACCTGAAAAATCGAGCTCGAGCTTGACTCGTAAATGTTCGAGCCGAGCTCGAGTTGGCTCGAGCCAGCTCGTCATTTTTTCTATTTTTATGTTTTTTTATTATTTTACAAAGATTTATAAAATAAAAAATAAATAAATAAATAAAATTACACATAATATTTACCAAATGTGCAATGTGAGTGTATTGCAATTTGTACAAGAGTTGTATGCGTAGATTTTGTTTATGTACAAGCTGCTTATGCATTTTGCTTTGGGCTGTCTCCACGTGTTGTTTACACGCTTCTTGTTTTCTTTTTGTCCACTGCTTTTTCTGGCACACTCCTCATGAGCCCTCATATGATCTCTTGCTGAATTCACTAAACGAGAAGTGGGAAGGTCAGGATCATGTCAGTTGCAGCGTAACCACCACCTCTGCTACTCCGGTGGTTAAGATTAGGGTTCCGGGTGTCAAAACAACCACAATAGGCTGGATCGTCGGCGTTTGAGGGTTAGTGGTGAAATCAGCTGGGGGGAGTGGGGTTTTGTGAACGTAAGCCCTTATTCTGACTCACCATGTATATGACGACGGCAAATCAACAGTGGCGGCGGCGGCGTTTCTCCACTCAGGTCAATTTTTGCTCCCTTCTTTGTTTTACTAATCATGGTTGGCTTTTATGTAACTAATAGTAAATCAAATTAATGGGCAGCATTTCGGCTGCATAAAGTTGCCCAATTGTTTAGCCTTCCCCTAGAATAAAGTTTCTAAATTTATTTCTTATCCAAAAAATGTCATAGAAAATTTATTCGGTTTCTTGAATTTACTGTTTGGTAGTTTTTTCTTAATGATATCTTTATGTTTCATTTGGATATAGGTATGTGTAATTGTGTATTATTATTAACAAGCATCGGTATAACTGTAGGTCTGTACCTGGCTACCTGCCAACCTATTGATATGTGATGATATTCAGTAGCCAAAAACTATTATTAATTTCTTACTTATTGTCATTTCAGTTTCAACAAAAAAAAAAATAAAAAAAAAAAAAATCGTTTGTCTTACAGTGGTTCTACTTCGTAACCGGTCTGCAATCACGTTCCCGTTATCAAAAAATGTGTTCTAACTTCTAAGAATGAGTCTACCAACTTACAGACATGAAATCTCTTGAAACTTTTTATGATTGTTGTTTAGTTGTGTTATATATGGTTGAATTGAAGTAGCAGAGGGTATTGCTAAAGCTAAAGCTAAAGCTAACAATTTTTCTTTTCTTTAAATTTAACTTCGGTGTAAAATTGTGATTTACGAATTACCTATTGGATCCTAACTAAATAGTTGGTTGAATCAAGTATTGTGTAGATGACTTGGATCAATAGACTTCCCCTTGCTTTTGCGTTCTTCTCCTTTCGGTCATACATTCCAGGTTGTGTAATTAAATTCACCTCCTTCAAAATTTTGGATATTGATCCTTCAATCCTTTTGTGCTTGCACAGTTATTATTAGTATCAGTTCTTATGGTTAAGGCATTTGTTTTTTTGTCATGTCATGGGTCAAGTTCTGTAGGCAATCAAACCGAGTTGTATATTCGTCTTGATTAAAGCAAACACTGGTGTAGGATTTTTTTTATCATGAATCGACTCTTCGATCTTCAGTGACCGTTCATATGGTATATATTGATATGCATGTGTCGAACAAGAATACTACTATACCACTTTTGTGTTTGAGCGAACAATCACCGGTTTCGTGTTTGTTTTATGTTATATTGATTTTCACGATCCTGGTGGAACGAACAACCAACAGGTTTAAGCTTTGGAATACAACCTATGTTACACATCCAATTATTTGTCTTCAATTAAAGTTTGTGTAGGTTATTGACCTCTTCAATAGCAAACTTCTACTTTCTACAAGGTAACTAACTACTTATATGAACCTTATTGACTTTTGTAATAGTCGTGCAAATTTCTTTTGAAACAAAAAATAGTTGGGATCTTCTTTTGTTAAGATCTCTCAGCTTCATTGGCATGTTTATATGCTTTTATTTCCACCTTTTTTTTTATTTTCTTTTATATGAATTTTATGCTATAATTTAGAATTGATTTACCAACCCTAAACGTCGTATTTTTGGGAAACTAAAATTGTAGGATTGAAAATTTACCGTGTTCATAGTTAGTATTTTGAAAGTGTGTGTGTAACACATATTGTTTTGTGTAGAACAATACTTTGCCTGACTAAAGATTATGAGAAAAGGTGAATTCGCCCGTTTTAATTCAAGGTACAAAATAATGGCAAAACAAATATCTTTGTATCGTAGATAGACTTTGATTCAGTCTTTTAATTCAGTTTTAGTGGCGTAATAGTTGTCTATGCTCTCTTTATTTACATTGTATCTATCTATGGGTGGCAAAATGGGTAGGTTGGGTGGGTTTGGTTGTTGGGTCAGGATGGGTTTGGGTTAGGATGGGTATGGGTCAAGATGGGTAGATTAAAAAAATGGGTTAGGATGGGTTGGGTCAGGATGGTTTTGGGTACGGATGGGTTTGGGTATGGATAAGATAGGTTCACATTAAAATAAATTAAAATTTAAAAAAAAAAATTAAAATAGCAATAAAAAATTTAAAAAGTAAATAAAAAAAATAAAAAAAAAAATAAACAAAAATAAACTTAAATATAAAATTTTAGGGGATCTGAAGTATTTCATTTTGAACCGGACCGGTTCGACCCTATCGGGCTGGAAAATAACCCGGACCGTTACGACCCGGCCAGGCCGGGTAGCGACCAGAACTGTTTCGATCTGATCCGTCCCGTAGCGACCCGGACCATTTCGACCCGGCCGTTTCAACCTGACCCGTCCCGTTTCGACCCGGCCGGGCCCGGTAGCGACCCGAACCGTTTCAACCCGGTCGGGCTCGGTAAAGAACCAGACCGTTTCGACCCGACAAGACCGGTGGTAGCGACCCGAACCGTTTCAACCCGGTCGGGCTCGGTAAAGAACCAGACCGTTTCGACCCGACAAGACCGGTAGCGACCCAGACCGTTTCGACCTGACCCGTCCCGTAGCGACCCAGATTGTTTCGACCGGGCCGGGCCCGGTAGCGACCCGGACCGTTTCGACCCGACGGGACTGGTAGTGACCCGACCGGGTCCGGGTCGCTTCGACCCGACTAGGCCCGGTAACGACCCAGACCGTTTCGACCTGACCCGTCCCGTAGCGACCCATATTGTTTCGACCGGGCCGGGCCCGGTAGCGATCCGAACCATTTCGACCCGGCCGGGCTCGGTAGCGACCCGGACCGTTTCGACCCGACGGGACCGATAGCGACCCGAACCGTTTCGACCCGACCAGGCCCGGTAGCGACCCGGACTGTTTCGACCCGACCAGGCCCGGTAACGACCCAGACCGTTTCGACCTGACCCGTCCCGTAGCGACCCGGATTGTATCGACCGGGCCGGGCCGGGCCAGGTAACAACCCGGACCGTTTCGACTGGCCCGGGCCCGGTAGCGACCCGGACCGTTTCGACCCGACGGGACCG
Organism: Ambrosia x helenae; assembly: GCA_030844895.1. Lineage (NCBI taxonomy): Eukaryota > Viridiplantae > Streptophyta > Magnoliopsida > Asterales > Asteraceae > Ambrosia > Ambrosia x helenae. The sequence goes on from CM061234.1 coordinate 71,976,700, forward strand.
GTAGCGAACCGGACCGTTTCGACCCGACGGGACCGGTAGCGACCCGGACCGTTTCTACCCGACCGGGGCCGGTAACGACCCGGACCGTTTCGACCCGACCGGGCCCGGTAACGACCCTGACCGTTTCAACCTGACACATCCCGTAGCGACCCGGATTGTTTCGACCCGGCCGGGCCCGGCAGCGACCCGGACCGTTTCGACCTGGTCGGGCCCTGTAACGACCCGGGCTGTTTTGACCCGACGGGACCGGTAGCGGCCCGGACCGTTTCGACCCGACCGGGCCCGGTAGAGACCCGGACCGTTTCGACCCGACCGGGGCCGGTAACAACCCAGACCGTTTCAACCTGACCCGTCCCGTATCGACCCGGAAAGTTTCGACTCGGCCGGGCCCGGTAGTGACCCAGACCGTTTTGACCCGACCGATCCCTTTTGCAACCTGGACCGTTTCGACCCGACCGGGCCTGTCAACGACCAGACCATTTCGAACCGATTTATGAAAGTCTAATATATCTCAGACATTAAACACGAAGAACGGTTGAATTCTGCACCAATTAATGACCAGCTGCCAAACAATCTGCGCTAAACCACAGCCTATGAAGATGTGAGCAAACGCCTCTTCTGAGTCGCTGCAGAACGGGCATATAACAGACCCGAACTGCAGATTTCTTCGTTGCAGTGCCACCAGAGTTGGAAGGCGATCCAATTCAGCTCTCCAAGCACATATTTCGACTTTTCTGGGCACCCATGAATTTCAGCTGAAGATGTATGCAGGCGCCGTGAATCGCCGATTCGCAAGACCCTCCTTAAACATCGTTCGACCGTTTTATCTGGTTCGCCCAAACATTTCCCAGGTTCGACCCTGGAATCTCACATTCGACCACTCGTTTGGTCGAATGAGCCCAGGTTCGACCCTGTCAGATAAGTTTCCCTAAAAACGCTTCAAACACATTCAAAACATCGCGAAACATCATTAAACACAGCAGTCAAGCATGAATAACTTATCCCAAAACCAGTTCGTTTTGACTATTTCTCAAAATGGCAAAATTATGGAAATGTTACAACATGCATGGAATTCTTACCCAATTTAGAAACTTTTTGAAATCCTTTCATAATCATCTCAATATGCTCTGTTTAGTGTGTTTATGAAAACCCCCAAAAGTTCTATTAATAATAATAACATGTAACAATCCTTAGTTTGTATCAAAAATCCCCAAAATACCCATAATATCACCATCTATCTAATTGTAACCCTAAACAACAATAAACCAACATCAATAACAACCCTAGATTATGTTTCTATCATTAGAACAACAACAAATCATTAAACAACACATAACACATAATTAACATATGTTTATTGATGCAAAAACCTATGTTTAATGATAGGGTTTAGATTTAGAAAGGTGTTTAAAAGGTTTTTATTGATAAAAACATCCTTAGAACAGATCTGGACATTTGGGGTTAGATGAAAACAAATTAAAATGCCTTAAAAAGGTTTAGGATTAAGAACACACCTTGGATTCTTGCTTAGATGTTGTTGATAGGTTAGATTATGAAAAGGAAGAGCAAAAAACTCCTTCCTTAGTGATTAAAATTGTTTGAGAGTGTTTTGAGATGGTTAGGGTTTGTGAAATGGTGAAAAATGACAAAGTTTGGTATTTATACTAGTCCACCTTCGACCCCTATCTCTGGTCGAATGTAGCCTCCTTCGACCCTTTCACAGGGTCGAATGTACCCTGACTTGGTCGAATGGAATTCTTTCAATTCCATATCCCAGGTTCGCCCCTTTGCTAAGGGTCGAACCAAGACATATTTCCAGGTTCGCCCACTCGAAGTGGTCGAACCAGGACTTATGTTTTCTAGTTTTCCAGTTTGTCGTGTTTAACGCATTTTAACACGCCTTAACATATGAGCATGCAACCTTAGTCAATGTTTAACATTTTTAAGCATGGATGATTATCTACACATCGTTTAAACACATCTATGCACATAATCTACCACACGCCAATTAATCTACACATACACTTAATTAGTTTATGTAATTTCACCAACAACGGGACCCGGTACTAGTGTATTCCCAAAACGACTTTCAATGATCCTCCAGATCATTGAACCCTGGACAATCCTAACTTGACCCGACTCAACTAACCTAACTAAGTCCGTTTATAAACGTTTCCTGCTAAGGTAGACTTAGATGTTACTAAAATGTTTAAGCCAAATATGCCGGGTGTCACATCATCCCCACGTTGAAAGAATTTTCGTCCCGAAAATTGCACAAAGCCCAAAAATGAAAGAGACGGACCGAACGAAACGAAAAGAAAATTTACCGGATGTCACATCATCCCCACGTTGAAAGGAATCTCGACCCGAGATTCATTCTGCTTCAGCAGTAACGTGTCTTGATTCGAATGCGTGCTTCGGAAAGAGATGAGGATACTTAGCTTTCATTTGATCCTCCCGTTCCCACGTGAACTCTGGTCCACGGTTCGAGTTCCAACGAATTTTGACGATGCGGATTTTACTCCGACGAAGGCTACGAATCTTGTAGTCGAGAATCTCGACATGTTCCTCCACGATGCGAAGACGATCATCAACCTTGATCTCTTCCAGTGGTACAATGAGAGATTCATCAGCCAAACACTTCTTCAAGTTAGACACATGGAAAACGAAGTGAACAATACCGAGCTTCGCCGGTACGTCCAGTCTGTATGCCACGGGTCCAATCCGATCCAGGATTGCGAATTGTCCGACATAACGAGGGTTAAGCTTGCCACGCTTTCCAAAGCGTATGATGCCCTTCCATGGTGAAACTTTCAGAAGTACCCTGTCCCCAACCTGGAACTCCAAAGTTTTGCGACGGCGATCGGCATAACTCTTTTGACGATCCCGCGTAGCAGCCAAACGGTTACGAATTTATACGATTTTCTCCGAAGTTTCGTACACAAGTTCCGGACCAGTGAGCTGGCTCTCGCCCACCTCGGCCCAACAAAGAGGTGATCGACATTTCTGTCCGTAGAGAGCCTCGAACGGTGCTGCCTTGATACTAGAGTGATAGCTGTTGTTGTAGGAAAATTCCACCAACGGTAGGTGAATCTCCCAACTTTTACCAAAATCGATAACACATGCCCGAAGCATGTCTTCTAAGGTTTGAATCGTCCGCTCACTCTGTCCATCAGTTTGCGGATGATAGGCTGTACTCATATCCAGCTGAGTACCCAAAGCCTTATGCAGAGCCTTCCAGAAACACGAAGCAAAACGAGAATCACGATCAGAGATAATAGAAACAGGCACCCCGTGCCGAGCAACCACCTCCTTAAGGTAAAGTCGAGCCAACCGACCGAGTCCATCGGTTTCCTTAATAGGTATGAAACGTGCCGATTTTGTCAACCTGTCAACAATCACCCAGATCATATCATAACCACTAGGTGACTTTGGCAGCTTGGTGAAAAAATCCATTGTGATTCGCTTCCACTTCCATTCTGGAACCTCTGGTTGTTGTAGGAGACCAGACGGCCTCTGATACTCCACCTTGACTTTAGCACAAGTCAAGCATTTGTTGACATAAGAAGCTATGTCAGCCTTCATGTTTGGCCACCAATAAAGTATCTTCAAATCCTGATACAACTTATCGGAGCCAGGGTGAATAGAGTACCGGGATTTGTGAGCTTCATCCAAAACAAGCTCGCGTAATCCCCCGAACAAGGGAATCCAAACACGTCCCGCAAAATAGTGCAAGCCATTGGTCTTGAGTTTAAGATGCTTGTCAGCACTGTGCATAGTTTCAGCCTTAAGGTTCTCCTCTTTTAAAGCTTCCAACTGTGCAGAATGGATTCAGTCAGGCAACGAAGAATGAATGGTGAGCTGTAAGGCTCGAACACGACGATGATTCGCAGACTCCTTCCTGCTCAAGGCGTCCGCCACAACGTTCGCCTTGCCAGGATGGTATTTGATGGTACATTCATAATCGTTCAGGAGTTCAATCCAGCGACGCTGCCGCATGTTTAACACCTTCTGGTCGAAAATATGTTGAGGACTCTTGTGATCGGTGTATACTTCACACTTGGTACCATACAAGTAATGTCTCCAGATTTTCAACGCAAAGACCACCGCACCCAGTTCCAAATCATGAGTAGTGTAGTTCTTCTCATGAACTTTGAGTTGACGAGAAGCATAAGCAATAACCTTCCCGCGTTGCATCAACACACAGCCGAGACCACGAATAGAAGCATCACAGTACACAACAAAGTCATCCGTACCCTCAGGTAAAGATAAGATAGGTGCAGAACAAAGTTTAAGCTTCAGCATCAGAAATGCTGATTCCTGTGGCTCACCCCAGTCGAACTTTCAGTCCTTCTGGGTAAGAGTGGTGAGGGGTTGAGCAATCTTCGAAAATCCCTCAATGAAACGACGATAGTAATCTGCAAGACCTAGGAATTGCCGCACCTCAGATGGCGTCTTTGGTGCTTCCCAGTCTTTAATAACTTCGATCTTAGCCGGATCGACATGAATTCCCAGTTCATTAACCACATGCTCTAGGAATTGAACTTTACGTAACCAAAAATCACACTTCGAGAACTTAGCATACAACTGCTCCTGTCTCAAAAGTTCCAAGACCAACCGTAGATGTTCCGTCTTGTTCTTAGAATAAATCAGTATATCGTCAATAAACACGATGACGAACTTATCAAGGTAAGATTTGCAAACGCGATTCATTAAGTCCATGAACACCGCCTGTGCGTTAGTGAGACCAAAAGGCATGACCAAGAACTCAAAATGGCCATATCGAGTGCGAAAAGCGGTCTTCTGAATGTCAGCTTCCCGGACGAGTAACTGGTGATAACCGGACTGCAAATCAATCTTCGAATAGTAACTAGAGCCCTGGAGCTAGTCAAAGAGATCATGAATGCGAGGAAGAGGATAACGATTCTTGATGGTCACCTTGTTCAGCTCACGATAATCAATACACATGCGGAGACTTCCGTCCTTCTTCACAAACAAAATATGAGCTTTCAATGGGAAAGAACTCGGTCGGATGAAACTCTTTTTCAAGAGTTCCTGCAACTGGCTAGACAACTCTTGCATCTCGGGAGGTGCAAGACGATACGGAGTCCGGGCAATAGGAGCTGCACCTGGAGCAAGATCAATACCAAACTCGACCTGACGATGCGGAGGAAGACCAGGTAAATCATCAGGAAACACATCGGGAAAATCACGAACCACTGGAATATCCTCGATTTTCTTCTCATCGTCAGTAGGAACGTTAACAAGTGCCAGAATGGCCGAACAACCCTTCCGAAGGTACTTACGGGCTTTCATGCTAGAAATGATACTCAGCGGGGTACCGCTTTTCTCGCCATGAACCGAAAGAGTCTCTCCATCAGGGAGAGGGATCCGAATAATCTTATCGAAACAAACGATCTCCGCATGATACAACGATAACCAATCCATGTCGACAACGACATCAAAACTACCCAGGGGTACCGGCATAAGGTCAATGGGGAAAGACAAACTCGACAGTTCCAAGCGACATTCCCTAAGGGTGTGCGTCGCTTCGATTTTCTTACCATCAGCCAATTCTATTAATTACTTAGCCTCTAAAGGTGTGGGTACTATATCTAGCAATCGACTAATGTCCACAGACACGAAACTCTTATCGGCACCAGAATCAAACAAGACAGAAACATAGCGATCATTAAGAAGGAACGTACCGGTAACTGTGTCTGGATCGTGCCTAGCCTCTGCATACCCAATGACGAAAGCACGCGTAGTCCTGCCTCCGCCCCCGTTGTTCCCGTTACCGTTCCCGCCCCTTCCATTATCACCCTACTTCAGCTTAGAACATTCACGCTTGAAGTGTCCCGTGTCACCACAGTTATAGCACCCCTGCTTCCCTGGAGTCTCCTGAGCAGCAGGAGTCTGAGTTGAGGTAAGCGTCACCCTGCAATCCTTAGCATGATGCCCCAACTGATGGCACCGATGACAGCGAGCCCGATCACAATTCCCAGAGTGGTGAAAACCACACTTGTTGCACTTGGGGTGCTTCCCAACATACCCTCCCGACTTCTGCCCTGAAGAAGACCCAGATGAATCAAACTTCTTTGCCGGCTGAGATGGTGCTGGCACAGCACTCTTCCCCACACTATCCCACTTCCTCTTGTTCCCTTCAGAAACCTTCACAGCAGCACCCTTAAGAGGCAAAACACCTTCTGCCACCTTCAGGTTAGTCATCCGATGGGCTGATCGTACAACTTCAGCAAGAGTGGGAAGATTCACAGCAGCCACCAATCCAGCAATCTCCGGCACTAACCTAGATACATAGTGCTCGATCCTCCTATACTCGGGTGTGTGCAAATCAGGGCACAACACCGCCAGCTCGTTCCTCCTCACAGTGTATTCCTCTATCTCGGACCCAACCATCTTGTAGCTCCAGACTTCATGTTCCAACTTCTGTATCTCCTCCCTCGGACAGTACTCACTCCTCAACAAATGCACAAAATCAGCCCAAGGCATAGCAATAGCCTCCCCCAACCCCATGTTCTGAGTAGTAGCATTCCACCATGACAGTGCAGGTCCCTCGAACGTCGCCATATCATACTTAACCCGGTCCCCAACGGGACAGTTACACATGACGAACACAGATTCAACCTTCTCAAGCCATCGGAGCAGTCCCACCGCTCCCTCAGTCCCAGCGAAGTTATGGGGCTGACAGTCCCGAAACTTCTTATAAGAGCACTGAGGTGGAGGTGGATTGGCAGCGATACCTGAAACACGATACACGAGTAAAACACAAACGAAAGAACATGACACCTAAGAATGAGGCAAAGTCGACAGAAATCAACTCACCACCCATGACATTAATTCCAGCCTGGAAATTAGCCATAACCATGTTCACTTGCTGCTGTAGCAAGTTATTCAGCTCAGCTTGGGTCATGTTGATGTTGCCACGACCACCGCCTCCAGCACGGCCACCGCCGCCAGCACGACCACCGCCGCCACCACGACGTCCACCACCGCGAGAACCAGACATGATCTAACAATTCAAGGAATCGAGGGATTCAGATTCATCTCTAGTGTCAACCACTAGAATTTTTACAAGAGTTAACTTAGGGACAAATTCAGGACTGTACACCTAAACTCAAAGTCCACCGAGATTTTCATGTATTTCAGTTTATTACTTCGTGTGCACCCGAAATGATAAACTGCTCTACATGGTCCTCCAAATGTACGCTTAGTCCAGACTCCGGTCACCGAATATTGCCGCCTAATAAGGTGTTACAATAGGTGCAAGTGTAAGAAAGCATGTGTGTGCTAGAGTTAACAAATCAGCCTCTTCCTCTTCAACCCCGAAGAAGAAGACAAGAGTAGATAAGACCCCAAATAGAAGCGGATGATGTAACAAGGAAGTATGATGATGATATAAGGACACCCCGACAAAGTTAGTACGTATCTCACTAATAGACTCAAAGTATGTGACCGTCTAGTGTGTGCGACTCGGCTATAGACCAGACTCTACATGCAGTCCTAGTTCACTATAACCATTGGCTCTGATACCAATCTGTCACACCCTCAAATTTCCACTTGCAGAGTTTTACCACGAGGCGCATGGCAAACCAGGATCCAAGTCAACGGTCACAATAAACAACACTATATGAAATACGTAAACTCAAAACATAGTTCTCATTTTATAAAACCATAGCGGAAGCATTTAACCAGTTACAAAACCATGTACAACAATGTTCAAACTGTTTAATTCAAAAACATGAAACTAAGCCTAGACGCCATGCAGACTCGTGCGCCTAGTCCTCTGATGCTACCTTAGCGACCTGAGAAAAACATGCCAAAAAGACGTCGACATATAATGCTGGTGAGTTCATAGGTTTGTTCAATAAGTTACCAAAAGTTAACAAAACGTTACCATGTCCATACTATACCAATGTCACCAAGTACGCTAGCTAGGCGTATGTTTTATTACTACTACGATTGGAAAACCATTACTAGACACGTTTAGCAATGTTTAGCAATGTTCAGCCCGAATGTTCAGCATGATACCAATGTTACCAGTTCGAGACAATATGCACCCGCCCGACCCTCCAAGCCGACGAGTGGGGCAGGTCACGCCCAATAGATCTATCCACACTTCCCCCGTTGTGCATCCCCGCACATTCATGGTTTTCCCCGGGAGTTTAAAAGATCGTATAGCAATGCAAAGTTAAAACCATAGTATGACATATGTTACCAAAATAGTTTAGCACATGTTTTCTCCCCTAAAAGTTAAAGCTATAAAAGTGGGGCCGTGAACTCACCTTAGATAGCGTTCTTCAATTAATAGTATAGTGCCAAGTCCTTGATAATCCCACTACCGGAGATCTATCAAAATGTTCACATAAGTGTTCCGACTAATAACCATAAGGTTATCTAGTCCCCGATTGTCCAGATCGTAACCAAGTATGTTTTTAAAACGTGTTTAAATGTTCAACCGACACACTAGACCGACCCGACATCCCGTTGGTGACTCATTACCCTAACTAATCAAGAACACATAGATTACACACACGGTTCCAGCATAAAACACTTAGTTTGTATCAAAAATCTCATTTTTACATCAGAAGGGTCGAACCAGGCAGATAATCCACCTTCGCCCCTTTTTAAGCCACATTCGCCCGTTTAATGTCACGTTCGCCCGTTTAATGTCACGTTCGACTGTTTGATGTCTCGTTCGACCGTTTTATCTGGTTCGCCCAAACATTTCCCAGGTTCGACCCTGGAATCTCACATTCGACCACTCGTTTAGTCGAATGAGCCCGGGTTCGACCCTGTCAGATAAGTTTCCCTAAAAACGCTTCAAACACATTCAAAACATCGCGAAACATCATCAAACACAACAGTCAAGCATGAAAAACTTATCCCTACAAAACCCCACAAATTTTGCCCCAAAACCAGTTCGTTTTGACACTTTCCCAAAATGGCAAAATTATGGAAATGTCACATCATGCATGGAATTCTTACCCAATTTAGAAACTTTTTGAAATCCTTTCATAATCATCTCAATATGCTCTGCTTAGTGTGTTTATGAAAACTCCCAAAAGTTCTATTAATAATAATAACATGTAACAATCCTTAGTTTGTATTAAAAATCCCCAAATTACCCATAATATCACCATCTATCTAATTGTAACCCTAAACAACAATAAACCAACATCAATAACAACCCTAGATTATGTTTCTATCATTAGAACAGCAGCAAATCATTAAACAACACATAACATCACATAACACATAATTAACATATGTTTATTGATGCAAAAACCTATATTTAATGATAGGGTTTAGATTTAGAAAGGTGTTTAAAAGGTTTTTATTGATAAAAACATCCTTAGAACAGATCTGGACATTTAGGGTTAGATGAAAACGAATTAAAATGCCTTAAAAAGGTTTAGGATTAAGAACACACCTTGGATTCTTGCTTAGATGTTGTTGATAGGTTAGATTATGAAAAAGAAGAGCAAAAACTCCTTCCTTAGTGATTAAAATCGTTTGAGAGTGTTTTGAGACGATTAGGGTTTGTGAAATGGTGAAAAATGACAAAGTTTGGTATTAATACTAGTCCATCTTCGACCCCTGTCTCTGGTCGAATGTAGCCTCATTCGACCCTTTCACAGGGTCGAATGTACCCTGACTTGGTCGAATGGAATTCTTTCAATTCCATATCCCAGGTTCGCCCACTCGAAGTGGTCGAACCAGGACTTATGTTTTCTAGTTTTCCAGTTTGTTGTGTTTAACACATTTTAACGCACCTTAACATATGAGCATGCAACCTTAGTCTATGTTTAACATTTTTAAGCATGGATGATTATCTACACATCGTTTAAACACATCTATGCACATAATCTACCTCACGACAATTAATCTACACATACACTTAATTAGTTTATGTAATTTCACCAACAACGGGACCCGGTACTAGTGTATTCCCAAAACGACTCCCAATGATCCTCCAGATCATTGAACCATGGACAATCCTAACTTGACCCGACTCAACTAACCTAGCTAAGTCCGTTTATAAACGTTTCCCGCTAAGGTAGACTTAGATGTTACTAAAATGTTTAAGCCAAATATGCCGGGTGTCACAGATATATTGCATTATACTTCCCATAATGCTAACATACGAAACCAATTGAAAACCCATAAAATAACAAAGAATAAGAAATGAGACAACATTATTATACTCTATTTTTTTTTCCAGATAGCCTGTCACTGAGTAAGAGGAGCTCTGTATTACACAAGCACGTAGGGAAGACCAACTGCAAAATTCCTTAAGGCTCAATGATAAAGAACTATGATTCTACAAGCCCCTTGTATGTTAATCAACATATTTATCACATTCACATCCAACAGTTGAGTAAGATGTCAAGTTCGGTTGCTTGAACTAATATATTCACAAACAAATATAAACCAAAAGACAATCTATTACCTGGTGCTTATTTGGAACTACTTGTAAATAATGTAGTCGGGACAACTGATTCTCAAATGATTAAAAAACTATTGTCATAACTGCAACAATTTGCACTAATTACCACCAATCCTGCCCTAGTCCAGTCATTAGAGATCACCTAAGCTTCTAAAAAATCTACTAAATGGTTGTTTCTAAACATGTCATGACAACTTGTTTCCACAACATCGTTAAGGGAAGCCAAAAGCCTAGGAAACGGTCTTTTGAGTATCAACTTCGACCTTGTATATATTTATTTAGTAACATATAATAATTAATGGGATTTGATTAGAGATCAATGCTGACTAAGACTAAGTTACTTTACAGGGATGGATACAATTCAAACAGTGAATAAACCTTCCATTGTGACAGATCTTGCTTTGAGCAAATCCGGCAAAAATCGTATATTCGGTCACTATATGTCGATTTGCAGCAATGTTGTAAATAATTAATAACATCAAAGTAACAATATCTTTGCATTTTCAAAAAATGTCAGAAGTTCAAGTGTACTGATTATCCTACCAAATAAACGCTATACTAAATGAATGAACAGAACACACACATTAATATTTTACATTTGACAAAAAAACAAAAGATGACATAGTACCAAGTTAAACACATAAGTAGCCATATAACACGTAGCTTGCAGAGTGGAAAACAATTAAAATCGTATATAAATACAATTGACAAAATAACATGTAACGTTAGCTAATGTCCAAATTTAATAACTCCAGCCCAAGAGTTATATACACATCAAAGCATATTCACCCAGGAAGAAGCAAATACACATACCTCGAAGAACTGCGCAACTGGAGAATAGACGAAACGTGAAAAGCAACTGGAATCAAATGAGTACCAAATAAGATATCTATATCTATACTTCTATACTATCTTATAAAGCATTTCAGAAGGACCTTTTAATTTTTAAGTAATACAATTATAAATGCTTAAAGTACAACACATAATGCATCTAGTAACTACTTTTTAAGGGCATTTATGTCTTTTCAAACATACTTACACATATACCCCTTATTAGTTACAGTTTTCCCCCTTATCTATCTATACTATATTATAATTTTATACAATGCTTACTTATTTGCCCCATCAACTTTACTCAATTTCTGTTAATTTAAATACTAATTACATTTTTACACCTTTATTTTAACAAACTATCCCCACGATTTTTAAACGTTCATAACTTTTTCAGACGATAATATTTCTTAATATTATTACACCGTATAAAAGAGCATTTTATTCTCTTTAATTTGAGTATAGTATTGCTATAGTTTTTTAATTTTAAAAAAAATTATATGTTAGGGTTAAGAAATAACCGACACGAAAACAAAGGACTAAATGAAAACGAACTTAAATCATCTAAAATTTATTATAATACATTTTCCAATTATCTCTTAAAATTCAAGTTTTATAAGTATATTGTTTAGAGTACAAAACACAATGAAGATATTAACTACTTTTTAGGGCAAAAATGTCTTTTAAAAAATACTTACACATGTGTTCCTCCATCTTTACTCAACTTTTGTTTATTTAAATAGTAATTACACTTTTGCACCCTTAATATAATTAACCAACTACCTCCATGATTTTTAAAAGTCCGTAACTTTTTTTGTGCGTTAATAGTTTCTTAATATTATTACACCATATAAACGAGCATTTTATTCTTTTTAATTTGAGTATAGTATTGGTGTAGTTTTTTTATATAAAAAATGACATGATAGCTTTAAGTAATAACTGGAATGAAAAAGAACCGAATTAGACGAAAAATAATAGTTACATGTTTTCCCTTGTTTTAAGGAAACTACCCCCACGATTTTTAAACAGACATAATTTTTTCATACGTTAACTTTTTAAAAAAAATATCATAAAAACGAGAATTTTATTCTCTTTGATTTGAGTATAGTAATGCTAATATTTTTTTATTTTTAAAAGTTTATGTATTATGTGATTTACCAGGCCGACTCGACCATTTTAGGGGCCTAAAACGAATTTTAAATTTGAGGCTCTTTTAGCATAACAGAGACCACAATAAAAATATCATATCATTGAAGGGATTGGGTACCAAATCCTCACGTGGATTGGCCTAACCCGGACAACGCGAGCCCCAAAAGTGACCACTTGGGAGAGCATAATCACACATTTCTAAGGATCTCTTGCGTTAGGAAGCCCTGGGCGCAGACATCCGGAAACGTAACACAAGCATTGTGCATCCACAACCTAATGGCAGGGCGCGTAGTGTATCGTACGCGCGGAGCCAGAAAGTTACACGTGCAACATGGATGCATGTACACGTTCTCCAATGATAGATTGCATGCTACGTCATCAGATATCTCCACCAACTACTTTTCCACATGATTAGACATAAGCTTAGGACACGTGGCCAATCAACAGACGACACGTGTCCCTTCCTGGAATACATTCGACAATTAAGGCGGTATTGATTCCATTTCTATATTTAAGTATTTATTTCCTAATTATGATTACTAACTTGCATTAGGGTATGGAGAACCTAATCGGGCCTCGGCCCACTAGATTAGGGTTTAGTGATGTTGGCATATGTCACTTATAAGGGGTCTTGATCACTTATGAAGGACACTTTTTGCTACCACGAGAAGCTACAACTGTAGTATACAACATCACCCATTTTGTTATAAACGTCTACGATTGTAGCACACTCCTTACCCTACACCTTATCTTTCAGGTTTATCTCAGCCCTAGCTTTAATCATCTTTGTTGGTGCGAGAATAATAAATCAATAACAGACAAGAAGCTTTACCCAATCGGCTTACACGTTCATTGATTTCCTTATTTTCTCAATATGAAATTTTGACAAACCTGATGCTTAGGTTAGCACAATGATGTTAAAAGAAGTTACATACTACAATGGATATATAACTGTTAATGGATCGTGAATTGTGATTGTAAAAATAATCAATTATAAGCAGAATCATAATAGTTAATTTATTAAACACTAAAAATAGATGATATAAACAAAACCAAGAGTATATTACATCAAAAACATTCTAAATTTAAAACATAATATGAATATCAAAATTTAAGTATTAGCTATGATTATAATAACATAAACATAACGAAATTTTAATCATAATTTTTATTTCCGATCTTTATCTTAATCACATATAAATATCATTAAAGACATAGCATTTTATTTAAAACATGAATTAACATCCACATTATGTCATATTTTATCTGTATAATTCGTAAGCTGCAAAAATCAACAGTTGAGTAGTAAAAGTTAATAGATTATCAATTTACCTTCAAGGGATGCGTAGAAAATTAACAATTTTGATTGAAGATTTCGAATGGACTAAGTCGCTAACTACAACACCTTATATTTTGATTTTTATTTTAATTGTAAAAAGAATTAGAGCATGAATGCAACAGAAGATAGTTGGACTTTGATGCTCGTGATTTTACGATTCAGGTGTACGACCTTTCACCGTTACTACAAGATTCAATTCGATTTCCATTCCTCACTTTCCCGCTTTCATTTTTAGCCTAACTGTGTTGCCTCTTTTTGGAATGAGCTATTATTCAATACTACATAAACAAGTTCGACACAAATATAAAATAACATCATAGAATAGGGCCCAAAAAAGATGGGGCACTAAGCCCATGATTTAGTAGACTTATACTTTGGCCAAAGTTTAGTTTTGGTTATCAACAAAATTAACTTTAACTTAACCGGACTGAAAAACGACAATCTAATCAAATAAACTGAACCAATTAACTAGTCGGTTAATAAGATTATTTAACCGTTGACTTTGGTTTTGGTTGAGGCTAATAACTGAATTGAAGCGAAACATTCATACCTGTAAAAGTAGCTGTGTTTCCCGCCGCATCGCGCGGGCACACTACTAGTATTAGTAAAGGAAAATGGCATAGGCGTACGAACGTGTTACGGAATAAGTTGCTAAAGTACAATACTATATGTTATGTTAGCTAACGTGCAGATCTAAAAACTCCAGCCAAAGAGTTATACACACAGAAAAGCACATTCACACAAGAAGAATCAAAGACGTATACCTCGAAGAAACGCGGAAGACGAAACATGAAACACATCTGCAATCAAATAAGTACCAAATAACATAGATTAGTAAAGGAAATTGGAGGCGTAAGAATGTGTTATAGAAAAAAATTGCCAAGTACAAATTTATACACATGCTTCATTGTGCTTAAAAAAAGAAATTCTCCATGTTCCAGAAAATAAGAAAAAATGCTCATCAGAAAACTTAAATGAAACAACTAACAATTATTTCAATAACTATTTTAACTTTTTGATATCTCAATTTAGAAGGTTTTATGCATTAAAAATAAACTTTGGACCATATTCGATCCATTCTTTTTTAGCATTTCTGTATGTACCCATCAGATATAAACATAACCTGATGATCGTTTTTTTTTAAATGTCATAAACATCATGCTGAAAAAGTTTGAAGATGAATATATGCTAAAGTGACTGATATTAACTCAACTACTCAAGCATGAAAGATGATGATTTGTATCGATAACCAGTACCTCTGTATGAAACTCTTCTCACGTTGTTTAGAATCAGCTGCCATGACTTTAACAACAACAGTCTCGCCGGTGGACATCTGAGCTTTGTAAACAGAACAAAATGCCCCTTTGCCTATTGTGGAAGTAAAATTAGAGGTTGCTTTCTGTATATCTCTTTTTCACCTAGATAATCAAAATAAGTAAACTATAAAAATAACAAAATAACTTAAAGAAAGAACATCTGTAGTACAGTTATAACACTAAATTTGTGATTTAACATACTTGTATGGATACTCGAGTATTCCCGAAGCTGACACCACCAAGCCAAGATGACACACCATGATGAATGGATGGTCTTGATGGCTCCATACCTATTGATGAATCCGATACAACTGTACATGAATTGACACTATTTGCTCAAATCGGGACAGTCGTTGCTTTCCTAGAACTGCTATTACCAATCTATGATCTTTTCCGGTGAAACCTAAAGCCAACAGTCCAATTATGGCCAAAAGTGCTCCAATCACTACTCCAATTGAAATCCCTAACTATTAAACCTGATGAGTTTGCTTTCATCTCTTCACAAACTCTTTAATATTTCCTATGCATATAGTAAATAAGTCACAAAACTTACAGCTCTTAAAGATGGGTTCGCATCCTCATTCTGCAAAATAAAGTAGTGATGGTCAAGTCACAAGATGAGAAAGAATGCAAAATAAATCTAAATTACTATCATCAACATACCTGCACTGGTGGAACAGAATATTCACCAGAAAGAAGACCATGAGCAAGTTTAGTTCTGTCAACAAAGTTTGAAAAAAACGACTTTAGAAAGGATAGCAAATGTCTCATAACTTTTGGTAAAGTGACAACGCTGTCCATATATCTATAGTTGACATACTATTTTCCAGCTCAATTACATTTTAAAATATATTGTAGCACTTGACTTTTGGAATAACAATTTACAGTTGCATATTTATGTCCACAGTTGGATCAGCAGGAGCAATATGCAAGCCATTTTCAAACTCTGGTTGTTGTAGTATCTGACAAAGGTGTGACAACATGAAACATGAAGAAACTGAGTAAGTGTAAAGATAATAAAAAAGCAAGTTTATACAGACCTTGAGCAAAATGAATGAGTTGAGAATATAACTTGCATAGTTGCAGCCAAATAACAACGACAAGGAACAGAAAGCAGATTCTAAAACAGATCTCAACCTAATTAAAGAATAAACAGATCTCAACCTAATCAATGAATCCACAATACAGAAAAATTGAAACCTAAATTATTTAAATCAGATTCTAAAACAAAGATTACCATAATCAATAAACTGTTTCAAAACAAAGAATTTTGATCTGCAAACATTGAAACCCAAATCTGAATATTTACTAAACATAATCAACAACACACAATACATCAACATTCAAAGGTAAATCATATATACATATGAACCCTAAAACAATAATCGCACATGAACCCTAAAACACGTACCCTAAAACATCAACCCTAAAACCAAAAAAATCGGTCATAACCTGAACAATACTCGACTATTGAAAGATAAATAATCAAAATCACTCAAAACAGAGAAAAAAAAAACCTTTAATCGACAAAGAAATCAGAAAAAAACAAACAAAACACAGATCGATTCATTGAATTAAGAATGGAATAGAGAATACATTGGAGAGGAGATGAAGAAAACCTTGGATCGACCTTGATTAGGGTTCTTGATTGGAAGGAGGCGACATACGATTTGTGTGGTAGGTTATGAAGCGTGTTATTTTTTTACCTTATATATTTTTGTGATTTTTGATTAAAAAAACAAAATTTTTAAAAAACCTCACATATTGCCATGTGGCACAATGAGGGAGTAGAAGAGATTGAGGTGCAATGTGGGAATGCCATGTGTCCCACAATGCTTTCTTTTATTATATGTATAGATAGATTTTCAACTATAATTACACGTATACCCAACCTAAAATTTAAATTACATATATCCCCCTTTTCTAAGCAAATAACAATATTACCCTCGTAAACTTTCAAAAAAAAAAAAAAAGACTTTTCATTCCTCTTCTCCCACGAATCTGATTCCTCTCCGACTATAAACCCTAAACAGAGACGAGCATACAGGTGTGTTTGTTTGATTGTGATACGGATTCCGGTGTGATTCTAATTGTTTTCTCCTCCCTCCTGACACCAGCATTCATAACTAACTAACGATGAAACCTTAATGAACGACGGACCGACCCTAACCGGTGATGAGCACTAACGAGGAATACATATGCGATTGTTTGGCTGTGTTTCTAATTCCTTCTGATGAGTTTCTGATTCTGGTGCGTTGCGTGTTTGTTTATGGGTCGACGACTATCCAAAAATATAGACCATTGTTTTAGTTTTAATAGGTATTAATGGTTTAAAAATAATGAAACAGCTCCTCATTAGGTTCATTTTTAAGTACTTATCATATCAATCAATTATATCATTCGACTTCTATAGATTCACGTGACTCAAGACCATGAAAAAACACACCTTAACCTCGTCCAAAAGTTTCCAATTGGTTCTTCATCTTTGACACTTTTCATATTCAATTTCGATCTCATACGCTATTGTAAGTCCATTCTTAATATGTCGTTTTAATCCTCTTTTTGTCGTCTTTAAAAGCCCTATTGATTCGGGTTCCATTGTTGTCGAATTTAAGGTGTTGGATTTCTAAGGTTAGGGTTTAGTTTTGCGGAAGAAGATGAAGTTAATTGATATTATAAAGATGTTTTATTTTGATTTGAAATAACAAAATAGTTTGTAGTAGAAGTGGTTGGGTTTGTGGGATTCCAGACACCAGACTCGGGTTCGAGTCCCTCAAGGCCCTCGTTTTTTGATTTTTTTACTATATATTTATATCTCATTTCAATATTATAAAACATAAATAATACATTGATATCTTTAAAATATTCATAACTAATTCATTTTTGCTTCAAAAATTATGAAAATGTTGGTGTAGTATCTTGATACCAAGTAAAAACTTGTCATAGTTTTAGTTTCTGTAAAATAAATTATTTTCAAATTTTTTTATTAATTTAAATTGTTTTAATGATATTTAATTGATTACAAATTTATTTTTAACGATTTTAAAATCAAAATTTTTTGGGAAATTATTTCTTAGCATCATGAACTGAAATAAAAATTATTTACCTAGAAAATAATTATTTTATTGGTTTTCTTATTTTTAATCATTTAAATATGATTTAAATTCATTAAATCTTTTTAAAATGCAAATAAACTTTGAAAAATTATGGAATATTACTTTTGGACATTTCTCATCAGAATACAACTATTTTTCATAAAATTTTTATTTTTGAAATTATCATGTATTTTAGTTGTATTTATGCTTATTTAGAAATAATAAATCATTTGTTAATTCATAATACTTAAAATATGTTTTATAAATGTAATTTTAATAAAACAGAAATATGTTCATATTTTAAATTCATAATCATCATTTGTCTTACTCATTTGTGTAGAGTAAAGATCCGGTACAAATAACTTTTCTGGTAAGAACTGTGAGAATCAAAGGAGGGTATTTTTTTTTTTATTTTTTTTTTCAAATTTTTTTTCCCATATTGTTAAACATGTATTATAGTATTGAAAACTAAAAAAAAAATAAAAATAAAAAATTTGGTGTAGAGTAATTACGTGTAGAGTAATTACATAATTACTCTAGTGTAAACTAATGTATTTACCTTAATGACGTAATTACACTAAAAAAATTTTTTTTTTAATTTTTTTTTGTATTATTCATCTAGAAAGAATGTTTAAGCACATGGGAAAAAAAAATTCTAAAAAAAAAAATAAATTTTTTTTTACCCCCTTTGATTCTCACAGTTCTTACAAAAAAAACTATATGTATTTGATCTTTACTCCATTTGTGTAATGTATAATTATTTTGATTATTTATTGTATTTATTTACATGTTAAGTTAATTTAATTTCTTTTGTCTTAATTATTTGGAATATTTTTAGTTAAATATTCAATTGATAATGATTAGAATACCTAATCAAGATTATATACTTTAATCGTATTATTTTTTTAGATACATATTAATTCAATTATTGTAAAAACTCTAATTCCCCAAAACGACTTAGCAAACCTGAACGACTTAGATTCTGGGTACCTTAGACTTTTAATTTATTATCTCCATTAATATTCTTATGCACATAGTTTGAGTTCTTCGGAATTCCCAAGTGTATCTTGTGTCGAGCTTTATTTAGATTTATTGCGCTTAGCAAAACTGTGAGTATACTTATCCCTTTTTTGTTTTCTTACACTTTTGGGGTGAAACATGTACACGTATGAAACTTACCATTGCACATAGTCATAAACGTTTTTACATACAATTCATATACGTGTTATGCTCTGAATTCTTATGTTATATGCTTAAACATAAACGTAGTATAATTGTAATCATTACATATACATAATGTAAACTTATTCATATACCTTTAGGAGCCCAGTGGAAAGTACCTATGCATGTGGGAGGAAAGTACATATGCATGTGGGAAGTACTAGGTCCTGCCTAATGGAGAGTACCTATGCATGTGGGAAGGAAAGTACATATGCGTATGGGAAGTCCTATATGATTGTTAATTCTTAGTCTTTGTCATCATAGGGGTTAGATTTTGATTTGCATTGTGTGCTTACGCGTTTACCATATTGCCTTGAATGAATCATGACACTTGAATTGTAAAACATTTTTTACCTATATATATTATACGTACAGAAACTAAGTGTACTCACCAACATTATTGTTGACGTATTATTTTTGTACATGTTTTTGGGAACGCTTGATGACTGTCACTTAGGCTTGGACTTAGACTTAATAAACAAGCTTTATATATCGCTTTTTTAGACTTGATGTATTGGTTTGATTTTGATGTTTGACTCTTAATCATGAGTTTAATAATATTTACCCTTTAGTACCAAGAGCTTTTGAACAATTGTCATTACATGGCACCTAGATGATTCCGCCACCAGTTGGGGTGTTACAATTAGCACCTAAATTATTTCCTGAAAAAAACATTCGCATTCACATAAAACCGTTTTCAAACTTTTCAAAATATATCTTGCATACCGTGATTGTTACCTTGTAGACTGCAGGTTCAACAAAAAAAATTAAAAGTAATAAGAGTAAATCTGTTTACGCTAAGATATAAAAAAATGAAATTAATTTAAAAGTATTTCTTAATCCGTTAAACCATCCCAATCGAGTATCGTTCATTTTGGAATTTGACATCAAGTTTCTTCCAAAGCCAAAGTATTTCTAACCTTAAGTGTATAATCATTTTTTTCTAACATCAAGATGCTTAAACATAATGACATTTACTGGTTCAATTTGACTGTATTATAAAAAAAATATTGGGTGAATTAATGACATGGAAATAAGGAATGAAGCGAATTAGTAATGAAAAGACTGTGGCCACTTACTTGTGACAACCGGTAAAATTCGGTCAACCGTTGACTGGATCTTGATCATGATCCTTATATGCTTCGCATATACTGAGGTCAATTTTTGTTAAGTTGAGTTGTTACAAGTCCAACAATGTCTTTCGTGAAGTTCGTGGACGTCTAGATGTTCTAAAGAAAGACTGCGCATTTAAACGCCAGCGAACTAATATCGATAAGAATTCATCAGAATGGACAAACTTAGAGTTATTGCGTATAAATACGGCACATATCTGTTGTTGAAGCGATCGGATGTGGAATCGGCTTGAAGAACGGATGAAAACGTAGCGTTTGGAGAATGCGGAGAGTAACTGATATGAGAACTGGACTTCGAAATGCGTGGTTTTAACCGCATTTGTGCTTTCGAAATAATTAGTTATTTTAAATAATATTAATTATTAAGTATCGAGAGCTATCGAGTCGTTTAAATGGAGGAAGCGGTAACCGGTTAGGATAACACGGTTCTAACAGACGCTCTGAAAGAACGCGTAGGATGCCGATATTAATTATATTTTTGCTCGGTCTAACGTTATTTAAGATTTCGAATAAAACCGACTAATTTTTATAATTAACCATCGAACCTAAATATAAACCGAGACGTTTATGTTATAACGAGTTCGAAACGCGATATTTACCTACCTAATCCTAACCCTAACTATAAAACCCCTTTATCTTCCATCTTCTTCTTCATTTCCTAGCCAACAACACAAGAAAACCTCTAAAATCCTCTCACAAACACAAAACCTCTCTAGCTCTCATCTATCTCATCTCTCTCTCGTACTCTCTCTACTCCCTCAATACTCCCGCTCGTCCATCTCTTTATCTGGCTAATAATCAGCCGGCCACCACCCACCTCATGGTGGTGGCGGCGCTTGTTTTTTAGACAAAAGGGGGCGGGGATGTTGATGGTTGAAGGATGACGGTGGGGTAGGTGGTGTTCAGGTGCAGGTCCGATTGGGTGGTCATGGCAGCGGCGGCCCTTGGTGGTGCCAGGGGTGTTGGGCCAGATCTGGTGATGGGTGTTAGGTGGTGGTCGGCTTGGGTTCGGGTGTTTTGGGGTTCAAGTCAGATTATTGTTGTGGTGTTTGGCCGGTTATGGTTGTGATTGCCGGAGCAGACAGCGGCGGTGGCAGCCCCCAGTGGCTGTGGTGGAGTTGTTCGGGCCGGGTCTTGGGTCGGACGGACCAGATTTGGTCTGGTCTGGTTCAGCCCCGAAAATGGTGGTGATTTTGCTTGCATGCAGTAGATTAAGTTGTTCGGGTTCAGATCTGAGATGTGTACTCGGGTCTGGTTCGGCTATGTTGATGGATTTCGGGCTGCATGTGGGTGCTCGTGTTAGATCCGGACCTGAAAAATGTTCGGGTTCAATTTGGTGCTCGGGCTCGATTCCCAAGTCTAAAGGACTAAAAGGTGGTTTAAGTCGCGGATTGGAGCCGGTTAGAAGTGATTTCGAGTCAGATCTGGTAACAAGCGATGCATGCATATAATATATGGTATATTATCTTGATTTGTTGTTGTTATTATTATTATTATTATTATAATTATATATCTGGCTAATAATCAGCCGGCCACCACCCACCTCATGGTGGTGGCGGCGCTTGTTTTTTAGACAAAAGGGGGCGGGGATGTTGATGGTTGAAGGATGACGGTGGGGTAGGTGGTGTTCAGGTGTAGGTCCGATTGGGTGGTCATGGCAGCGGCGGCCCTTGGTGGTGCCAGGGGTGTTGGGCCAGATCTGGTGATGGGTGTTAGGTGGTGGTCGGCTTGGGTTCGGGTGTTTTGGGGTTCAAGTCAGATTATTGTTGTGGTGTTTGGCCGGTTATGGTTGTGGTTGCCGGAGCAGACAGCGGCGGTGGCAGCCCCTGGTGGCTGTGGTGGAGTTGTTCGGGCCGGGTCTTGGGTCGGACGGACCAGATTTGGTCTGGTCTGGTTCAGCCCCGAAAATGGTGGTGATTTTGCTTGCATGCAGTAGATTAAGTTGTTCGGGTTCAGATCTGAGATGTGTACTCGGGTCTGGTTCGGCTATGTTGATGGATTTCGGGCTGCATGTGGGTGCTCGTGTTAGATCCGGACCTGAAAAATGTTCGTGTTCAATTTGGTGCTCGGGCTCGATTCCCAAGTCTAAAGGACTAAAAGGTGGTTTAAGTCGCGGATTGGAGCCGGTTAGAAGTGATTTCGAATCAGATCTGGTAACAAGCGATGCATGCATATAATATATGGTATATTATCTTGATTTGTTGTTGTTATTATTATTATTATAATTATATATATACGTGTATATATATATATATTATAGATACGAAACCATCGTGACTCACGAAACGAACCGACAATGATTATTTACTAAGTAATATTGTATATTAAAGACGGATGTGATAATATTGTATATTAGACTGGAGCGTTGGACTACGGATTAATATAAAGTCTCGTCCATTGGAAATACAGATTAATATATTGAATATCATGTGTTTGTAAATTGATTTTTGGGTAAACTATAGACAACTTGTGTTGTCTGGATTGTATAAAAACTAGGGCTGGTAATGGGTAACCTGTTAAGACACAATAAGACCTGTTTGACTGAAAAGTACACTATTTGATTTTTTGACTTTTTTTAATACTTAGAATTAAGAGGCAAAAATCTTTCATTTCCCTTTTTTGGTACATAAAACATAAAACTGTGTTATAAACATGAGATATAAATGAGTTAAACGAGTCGTGTTCATGTTTAGAATTTGATTTGTTTGCGCGCGTCACAGACCTGTTAACCTGTTAGGGACACGATTTGCCAGCCCTAATAAAAACAGAGGAAACTCTGCCGAAATTTTATACGATCCAGACCACAACGAGTGCAATATACTTTCCTAGAAACAAATGTACAAAACGAATATATTTATCCGATTCTATGATTAATGATGAGCTATACGTTTCGTAGCACTAGTCCAGTGTAGGTTACACACGAGTGGTAACAAGTGCGCAACTTGAGTACTACATCGTATGTTAACACCTAAACTAAAATTAGTCGTGATTGGTTCGTTGAGTCACACCACTCTCTAGACTCGGATTCGTACAAACGAATCTAGATAGTTGGATAATAGGCCTTTTCGTGTTAGATTTTAAAGTGTCTTTGCTGGTAATTAGGACACAAAAGAGTGATTAATGATTCAAGCGTTGATTGCTAACTTAGCAGGAATATCCAGGTGAGTTCATGCCCCCACTTTTTACTGTTTTATAACTGTTTTCGGGGTGGAAGACAATTTGTTTTATGAAAACCTGTTTACTATAAAACGTAACAAAGATTTTTATTATACAAATTGGTATAAAAAGGGATAATTTGTAATGGATTGTACAGATTGGTACAAAAAGGGATAATTTGTATTGGATTATACAAATTGGTTTTAAAAAGAGATAAAGGGATTATACAGATTTTGTTATAAAGGGATTAACATGCGGGTATGATGAATAAAACTGGAAATACAGAATAATTGATGCCCTCTGGTTTGTGCACCGGTGGCTACGATTCTTTCGTGACACCAGTGTCAACCAACAGGTTGCCACTCACACTCCCAACACATTTTAATCATTAGCCTTCAGAAAAGTCCGTTGTTTATGTTGTAGTACTATTGGGTTGACTCCCCCGTTTTCATGATCAAGGTATTGTATTGATGGTCATGGGATCTGATTGAAAAATGAATATAAACATCAGCAAGTCCCTCTTGGATAAGAATGGCACCCCGGGAAACAAAGTTATGGATTGATTAAAAGCCTTTGGATACATCATGCTTGTAGAATTTGCAACCCTACTTGATTCTATTCTAGTAATACGGAAATCATACGCCTTTTGTTTTTAAAAAGCTAAGAAATATGAGTAATTTCTTTAAAACCAGTAAATGCGACAATCGCTTTTTATTTTATAAAAACATGTTGGCATCGAACATTTTTGTTTTACTACTTTTGCTTTTAAATACATTTTATACTATAAGAAGAAATCTCATTATTAAACATGATTGTTTAGGTTGGGTGATTAATGGGAAGAAATCACGTTATTGAATATGGGTTTACAAAGTACAAATATAAAACCATGAACTCACCAACTTTATGTTGACGTCTTTAAGTATGTCTTTCAGGTTTAGATTTTGGCAATGGCATGGTTGGAATAGGCAAACATCTTGGAACTGGAAACCCAAGAGTCTTAGAAATGGCGTTTGGAGTTTAAAGAGTCTTAGAAATATATATTCCGCTGTGTAATTAAGGAGATCAACCCAGAAGGAAATTCGGGGTGTGACATTACTTAGATGTTGCATTTCCCTATTGACGTAACTTGAAAAAACAAAGTGAATAAAGATTTTAAACATTGATTTTTCATATATAAAAATTAATTTATATATCAAGCTATTATAATATGAAAATAGCAAACATATTTAGTTTTGTATTAAATCAATATTTAATTAATGTAGATTGATTTGTTTTATTTTGTTTGTCCAGAACATTGTAAGAAATATAGTTTTAAACAGAGTAAAAAACCACATATTAATAAATATGTTAACTTAAGGTACAAGATTTAAATTGAAATTTAATAACATATAAATACGGTATCTTACAAAAATGAATAATTTTAATAAAGATTACTTCTGTTAGTTTATAAACATTTTCAGTTTATGTCTTATAATTTATTTCTAATTTTGTATTGAAATATAATTATATTAATTGATTTACAAAAATATAGAATATATATATTAAACTGAACTTTAGTAATTATCTTAATAATTATAGTGGTAACAAATAAAAACTGAATAAGTAATAACTATTGAATAAAGTAAGAAATTAAAATAAATGTATTGTTTTAAATAATAAAATAGGAGGCTTTATGAGGGAGTCTATTTACTCCATGTGTTGTCTTTTATTAGTATAGATAGAAATTGATTAATGTTGACTGGTTAATTTATTTATTTGTGTTAAACATTATGAAAGTCTAAAAAAAAGCTTAACTAATTGCATTGTGTTATTATTAATTTGTTTATTTGACTTTTGAGCTATTTTAGACATCTAACATTAATATGCATTTGCTGAGCATATTTAACATCTAAAAAAGTGACCAAAATAATAAAACTCAATAATCATTTGTCAAAATCGTAACAAAAATGGTTTTAAACATAAAATTAGAAAACAAATATTCAAAATGGGTTAATTTAAGGTACATGATTTAAATTCAAAGTTAATAACATATAAATATGTTATATAAAAAAGAATAACTAATGTTTTAATATGTTTAATTCGGTTAGTTAATAAACTTTTTCAAAGTATGTCTAATAAATTTTACTAATTCTGTATTAAAATATAATTTTATTAAATGCGATAACATAATATGAATATATTAAATTGAATTTTAGTAATTATATTAATAATTATAGATGTAACAGGAATCACTAGAAATGGATTGAATGGGAATCTATTTATATTAATAACAGAAACCACTTAATCTGTTTTAATGATTTCTTTTATAACTATGATTTTTAACATAATTACTAAAATTCAGTTATTGTATTAAATAATAAAATAGGAGAATACATGATGTATTGTCATGTGTCCATCATGTGTTTTTTTATTAGTATAGATAGATTTATGTTAATAAAAGACATCATTCAACCCATTTTTACTGATTTCTATTACAACTATTATTATTTTATATAAGTACTAAAATTCAATCTAATATATTTGTAGTCTTAATTTAAACTTGATTCCCATGAGTTTGATCGACTATGGATATTTAGAATAATTTATTCAAAGATTCTTTAACCATACTAAAACATGGGACTGAAAATCATTGTTCATGAGGCATTTAACAGTTAGATCCAAATAAATGTCATAATGTTTCCATAAGTCAAAATAAACACCAAACACTAAAAACATATATGTGTAATAAGACACATATATAGATTATTATATTCGCTAATATCTGCCATTATTCCTCAACATGCATATTGTATGATTTCTCACACAATAAATGGCATTGATCTTCGTTTGTTTTACTAAGATTTGATTCCTCCGTTTCCACTCTTAGAATTATCTTAGAGCGAAGTATCAGATTTGTCTATACAACATCTTGATATATATTTTGTTCCTGATCAAGATTTTATCCCTTAATTTCTACTCTTAGAAATGATAATCATATCTTGGGACAAGATTTTCCTTTCACTATCTTGATTTGGCCACCATGCTCTTTGGTTCTTTCACGATGTCTTCATGAACTCATTCATTTGTATTATGCATAACATCCATACTATAACCGCCATACGCCTTGGCCTTTGCGATGTTATAAATCAACTCTTTCATTTCTTGTTATCATCTTGTCATAGTAACCAACAACATTTTGGATTTTATGTGATGTTACATAAATGAACTCTTTCATTTAATGTCAAGCATATATTACCCTTCTTACCTTGGAAGTTTAATTCAAACATATGGTTTGATTACTCTTTTCAATCCACATTAGAGATCTCTATTTCATGCACATTGTAACTTAATACAATATACTTTTGACTCTTTATGCGACCTTTTCTTTTTCTTTCTCTTGTTTTACTAACTATATATATAAATTAATGTAGATCGGAGGTAACTAAGCACATCTACTTAGATACAAACTCCAACATGAGAATATAACCAATAACCGAAAAAAAGAAGGAAATGATACTAACACTAGCGAAACTGGACTTTTAACGAAAGGGGTGAAAAATATAAAAGGCAAATTTGGCTAAGTGGGTGTAAACATATATGGGTGAAGATGAAAAAATAGGAAAAGGCTCAACAAGGCTCACTAAGGCAATATGTCGGGTATGGATATTAATAGTCCATAATTATAGCATATCTTGTTATATATTTAGTTATGATATTAGCCGAGAATAGCTCCCGATTTGTAGCCATGTATTGTACTATTTATACCCATGAATATTATTGTGAGATGTCAAGGACTCAATTACATAATAATGATGTAATTGAGTCCTTGACATCTCACAATAATATTCATGGGTATAAATAGTACAATACATGGCTACAAATCAGGAGCTATTCTCGGCTAATATCACATCTAAATATATAACAAGATATGCTATAATTATGGTCTATTATACCCCCGCAGTCAAAGCAGGAGATGAACGGATGCTGAGACTGGAACGAAAATCTTCAATAGAGGACGAGGTAAGCCTTTGGTGAATATGTCAGTGATCTGATAGCGAGAGGCAACATGAAGTACTTGGATGTGACCGCGTTGAACTTGCTCTCTAACAAAGTGAATGTCCAGTTCAATGTGTTTAGTGCGTTGGTGTTGAACTGGGTTGCCCGAGAGATAAACTGCACTGACATTGTCAAAGTAAACTATGGTTGCCTTATTCAGCGGATGATGAAGCTCCAATAATAGATTAGAGATCCAACATAGTTCGGCTACGACATTAGCGACTCCTCGATATTTGGCTTCTGCACTGGAACAAGAGATGGTGGGTTGTCGCTTGGAGGACCAAGATAAAAGATTATGACCATAATAAACATAGTAACCAGAGGTGGACCGACGTGTGTCTGGGCAACTGGCCCAATCGGCATCGGTGTAAGCTGTTAGGGAAGAAGTTGGAGCCGGACCAAGTATGAGGCCAAGAGATGATGTACCCTAAAGATAGCGTATAATGCGTTTCAGTATATTCCAGTGATCAGTCATAGGGGCATGCATGTGCATGCAAATCTGCTGAACAACATAATTGATGTCTGGACGGGTGAATGTGATGTACTGAAGGGCTCCTGCCAGACTATGGTATAGAGTGGGATCCTCAAAGGGAGTGCCCGTGGTATAACTAAGTTTAGAGCCTGTCCACCGGTGT
The DNA here is from genome assembly GCA_030844895.1 of Ambrosia x helenae. NCBI lineage: Eukaryota > Viridiplantae > Streptophyta > Magnoliopsida > Asterales > Asteraceae > Ambrosia > Ambrosia x helenae. The sequence goes on from CM061234.1 coordinate 72,005,078, forward strand.
AGCTACGGGTTTGCAATTTTGCATACTCGCGCGTTTAATAATATTCTGAGCATAGGCATGTTGAGATAAAAACATGGAGTTACCGGTGCGAGAGACTGAGATTCCAAGAAAATAACTCGGTGGTCCTAGATCCTTCATTGCAAATTCCGTGGCAAGTTTAGACATAAGTTGTTGACGAAGGTGATCTGAGGATGTGACAAGGAGAATGTCATCCACATATAAGAGGATGTATGCTATCTGACTAGAATGCTAGAGAATAAATAGTGAGTTGTCACAGCCACTTTGACGAAAACCCAACGTGAGAACGTAATTAGTAAATCTTTGATACCACGCCCGAGGAGCTTGCCCTAGTCCATATAAGGACTTTTTGAGACGACACACATGATTTGGGAAATCTTTGCTTCTGAATCCCATTGGCTGGTACATGTACACGGTTTCATTAAGTGTCGTGTAAGAATGAATTAGTAACATCGAGCTGGTGGACGGGCCATGAGTGAGTTAGAGCAATAGTAAGCATAGTGCGTATAGTTGCCGATTTTACAACCGGGCTAAATGTTTCCCCACAATCAACGCCAACCTGCTGCGACCTGCCATCACAAACCAAACGAGCTTTGTATCGCTCTAAAGATCCGCCATGTGGCACTTGTGGGACCCATGTGTGAATGGTGAAAAATATGGGGAGTGGAGGGGGGGGGGGAAGTGCCACGTGGATTTTTTTCTTTTATATTTTTATTAAACTAAATAAAAAAACACATTTTTAATAAAAATCATAATTAAAAATCATAATAAAATAAAAAAATCTACAAAATAAAAAACATAAAAAAATAAACATGGAAAAAACACGCCTAAAAAAAACTACATATTATATTTTTCCATAATCTCGCGCTTCATTTTTAGGGTCATCTCCAACTTTTGACCGCTTAGGTGATCGACGGACATGGCGAGAAATCTCATATCTTCGCGCTTTTTGCGCTGTTCTTTCATACTCAAATTTTTTTAAAGGCTTCGTGAATGGTTCTTTTCTCCTCGAGCCTTTATTGTTGAATCGCGTTGAATTGGACGATGTTGGCATTTAAGTCGGCCAAGTCACTGCTGTAAGCACCATTGCCCGATCCCGAACCCAAAGCACAGGACCTTTGCGCCCTCTTTTTTGACTTCGCTCGACCAGGTGGACGACTCAATTCCTCGTCGAAGTCATCATCATCCAAGTTAATTGCCTCCAAGTTTTCACGTCCAACCGAACGGTTATGAGATGAAGTTGTTTTCGTCCTTTTTGACGAATCGGTTGCAGAGGGGACGTTGGCCCATTTTAAATGGTTTTTCGTGATGTCCCAACAATGCAAAAACTTGAAGTCCATGCCCTTCTCTTCGCGATAAGCTTTTGGCGCATATGCGAGGTAGTCGCCGTTTGTTTCACCGCTTCTTGGATTATTTCTAGCGTGATAATAATGGCCCTTGAAGGCATTCATCGCCTTGTTTATCTCGGTCCACTTGGACGAGAGACTATCGTTTGCTCGATAGAACTCTCGATCCATCAACTTATAGAACAAGTTGCTTATGTCGACCCAATAATCGATTTTGTGGCGATTATTTCCTACAAAAAAATAAAATAAAAAATCCGTTAGTCATACGTAAAAAATATATATTTTAAAAAAATATATAATGTTTAAAAAAATATTTGAAATACCTTGAGTCGAGGTTTCCGACTCGCTTATCCAAGCTTGCGTTAAGGCAACCTCTTCGGCGGTTGTCCACTTTTGAAGTTGGTGGTTGGCGGCGGTCAACGCTTTCTCCTCCGCCGTCTTCTTTTTGTGAGTTCTTTTAATAGTGTGTTTTTTACCTGACGATGATCCCACAATATTTTCTTGTTGTGTTTCGGGTATGCTTTCCGGTTGCGTTAAAAGAATTGGCGGTTGTGAAGGAACGAGGGAATCGTTAAATGGAAAATTAGGATAAATTTGCCCACTAATGTAACTCGCGAAAGCCGCGTATTTGGGACAAGGTGATTGAATGGGTGGACGGTTTTGTATTGGACGAACCGGTGGTATATTCGGGTTCGAGATGAAGTTGTATGGGTTTTCAGGTCAAAGCCTTGGTTGTATGGGTTCATTTTTTTTAAAGTATGAAGAAATATATAAAAATTGAGGAGAATATGAAGAGATGTATAAAAGTTGAAGAAGAAATGTATAAAAATAGATGAATATGGGAGGTAATAGGAAGTGAAGTGGGTGTTTTTTTTTTTTTTTTTTTTTTTTTTTTTTTTTTTTTTTTTTATAAAAATGGGGTTATAAATAATTTTTTTTTTGAAATGTAAAAAAGCGAACGGTTATAATTTTATTTTTTTTTAATAAACTTCAACGATCAAAAAGGCCCCCAATAAAATTGCGCCACGTGCCCACCTTTCTCCCCCATACCGGTGGCCCAAGTCCACCCAAACCCTTCCCCCCCCTTCCACGCCTAACCGGGGCGGTGTTCCCGCCGGTGAAGCTTTTCCCCGCCCCCCTTTCCCGCCCCACTCCGGTTAGACTAAGCAAAATTGTACAGCCTTCAAACACAGATGATAACTCATAAAGAGATGGAATAGGGCGTGACGGACTAGTTATCAAAGGCAGACCCAGATGATTCGAGGTTGTCAAAGCCTCTCGCCCGCTTGCGGGCCTCAAATTGCTATTGAAGTCGGTATGTGGAATGGAGAAACAAAAAAATGGATTATACGCCTATGCTAGCTCCTGTTGGGCTCCAAAGAGCCACTGAAAACCCTTATGACTCATGGAGTCGATCTCCTCAAGCATACCACCCTGACGATGCCGCTCAGACCTCATACCTCCAATACTCTCCTCCTGGCTATGAATATCATCACGCATCGTGCGCTGACCGATTTCCATCTGTGCAAAGCGACTCCATTAATAAGAGCAAGAAGGAGGCTGGTCTGACCCACCAGGGATGCTAAAATCTCCCATGAATGACTTCCAACCCGTAGGTATATCCCTAGGCGGGGTGGGCATATGATGATGACCACCCTCGACTGCATCCCCAAATTGACCCTCGGTCTCCGACTCTGATGGAAGGGGATCCTAGACAATACCATCAAAGTCGATCAACTTCGGGACACCCGCAATCAAAGTCAACATATGCATGGACCCAAACTGATCTAATTCTATTGTGCCACATTGTGTAATAACATGTAGGTATAAAACATTCTCAGCCACTAGCAATCCGTAACGCTTAGTCAGAATGGTCGTGAAGGCTCCCCCAGTAATCTTGGCCGTGTAACACGACCCTACACCCCTCGATAAATACTCAAAAACATTGATCCCCATATTACACTCCTCCCCCTTGATCAAGCAGTAAATATGGAAACAATCCCGAGTGGTGATATTCCCTACACTGTCACCTCGACCGCCGATAATATGAAAGATGGTACGGTGCAAAACCTGATGTAAAGGATCTCAACCAGGATGCTTTAACAGTGCGAGCATCCACTTATCGCACCCCGTAACCCTCTACCAGAACGCGTGCTTGTCTTTCTCTGATCCAAAACCATGCAATGCTTCTACAAACATCTGATCTTCCAACTCATCATCCTTATACAATCCCAACCTAGAGGTGAACGTGGCTATGAATTGCTTATTCCACACCCCCCCAAATAGTACCGTACCCCCTGCGACCTCTCAAATAAATTCCGGCAAGGAAGTCGGAAAGAAAAGGATGCAAAAAAGTCCACCACAAGCTCCACATATTGACTATATAAGACAGACGCAAACAAGGTGACGTTAGGTGATCCTCAAACCACCCTTTCTGGTTATGGTGTCCAAATCCGTATAATTCATACGCCGCATTGGCTCGATCGGGTTGCGCTTGTTCCACAAATCGTGAGCCTTAGATACACATTTTGACTCATTTTTGTTGTTTGGGTGAAAAACTTCCTACCGGTTAGCCATCTTCACAGAATCAGAAGATAATCAGTTGCAGCACATGCGAAAGGGAAGAAAACTAGAAATCTGGTGAGGTGCACGATCAGGCACGACCAGGTGCATGATCGTGCATGATGAACACCGGGCATAGATTATTAAGATTTGCTAAATTTAAGAAGTATTGGCTAGGTTTTATGAAGTACACGATCGTGTACATGTTAGTGCACGATTGTATTCCTTGAACATCATCTGAGATTATGAAGATATGGGTGAAATTTCATAGTGCACGATCATGCATGAGAGGGCGCATGATCGTGTACCATGAACATTTATGAATTTTTTAAGGATCTGGACTTGTTTTGATGCTCGCACCATCGTTCGCTTTTACCAGTGAAGAAAAAGCAAATCTGAATCACACAAAAACTCAACCCACGACCGAAAATAACAACTATTAATCACTAGAAATTGGGTTTAATCTAAGACTTGAAGATAAACCCAATAAAAACTAGAAACTAACTTTGAAAACTAAAACCTTGCAAAAGAATAAAAGTGAGGTTGTGGAAACATACCTGAATTGAAGAGATACAAGAAGAAAGCACAGATCCTTGGGTCGAAGAGAGTGAGTCGGTTGAGAGACATAGAATTTTTTTTTTTAAATTGAGAAAGTGGGTGGTTGGGTGATATAAAAACAAAATAGGAGTTAATGACTCCTACAAATGCTAAACCGTCTAGGTACACAGTTGTTCACTTTATGGTGTTACGATCATGCAATTATATATATCAAACATCTCTTTAACCAAAACCACTCATACGAGTCTTCCACCAATCCATAAATGAACAACAAACCTGAAACGCTCATTTCTATCTTCTTGTACATCCACACGTCCACACAAACCTGCAAGAAAAATAGAACAAACAAATATATCCAATAAAAAGCTAAGATTTTGGACATGTCTTCAGCTAGACTCGTCACCCAGAATTCATTTATTCTTGAGGTGGAGGTCAACAACCTCCTCGGCCACATTAATAGGTCCATCAATGTAAAGTTTAAGACGAATGTAAAGTTTAAGAACAATGACCATTACCTTTAAATACCCGGTCGTCCTCATGTCCTATCTCCACGGTACCATACAGGAACACCTCCCGCACCGTATAAGGGCCGTCTAACGAGACTTGTGCTTTCCTAGGAAGAACCTAAGACGTGACTTATAAAGCCATACACGATCACGCGCTCGTAATGGTTTATGGTCCTTCAAGCAGTGGTCATGTAACATCTTGGTTCGTTCCTTATGCAATCTAGAGTTCTCAAACGCATCACTCCTAAGCTCTTCAATCTCGTGGATCTACACAAACCTGTTTTCACTCGCAGCTCTCAAATCAAAGTTCACTGCCTTCAAGACCCAATAGGCCTTATGCTCGAGTTCAATAGGGAGATGACATGCCTTTCCATAGATTAATTTAAACAGTGTGGTGCTGATGGGAGTTTTGTTGTAACGCTCGTAAATTCCCGATTTCTGAGTTTCGCTTAGTAGAGTTGTGATTACCTTGAAAATCTTAGTTTGGTTTTCATTGAGGGGGCTCTTTGGCATTTCTAAACTCACATGGGATAAATTTGGGAGCAAGGCACATGGGGGATCAATCTAGAGGGACCAATATTGAAAATTTTGGACTAGAAAAACAAACCCTAACTCCCCCTAACCTTATTCACGGCGCACAAGAAAGAGGTCCAAGAGATTTTTTTTTTCCGAAAATTTTCATGCTGCATCTAGGAGTTCTTAGCATCCCACGAGGTTAGTTTATAATTCCCTAATCGAAACCATGATCAATTGTTACCATAAAAGTCGATTTTTGAAAGGAATTTGCGATTAGGATTCTAATTCAGATTGGATCAATTGGCACTTAATTGAAGAGTTATTTTTAGGGATTTTGCCTCTAATTTATCTTAAAATTTAGTCTATCAAGTCTCTAACCAAATTTGTTGGTCAATTATTGCGTAAAGTCGACTAATTGAACGATTGATCATTTAGGGTTTTGAACTCGGCCCTTTTCAATTGAAGGCCGATTTGATGGTTTGATTTGGGGTTTTTGGTTCTAATCCATCATATGGTATTTGGGTAGCATCATATTCGAAAATGAGAGCCATTGGTTAAGGCGTGGTGGGTCAATTGAATGAATTAAGTTTCTAGGGTTCATGAATTGGGATTTTGTGTTCCTTGTGTTAATTGATCAATTAAAAGTTTAATTCAGCCCTAAAACCCATTTAGGACCTGTTTTAATCTAAATTATTTCTTTACACGATTAAATAGTTTATTGGTTATCAATGGTAAAAATTGGGTATTCGGTTTGTAAGAAAATAGGCGATTTGGAACAAGGTGTTTTTGTGCAACCACCACCCAAATTTGATCCCAAATATTTTAAATGGTAAAATATGATATAGAATATTGTTTAGGTTGATAATAGGGATGATTTGGGTGAAGGAGACACTACTTTGCGAAACAGGGCCTTCGGTTCGACAATTTTTAAAATTTCGCAATTTAAGTGATGGTGCACCATGTGAGTCCCTAAATCAGATCCTAGACCATTAATATAGCATATGAACTTGTTACAAACGATATTCTAAGGTTTAGGGGATGAATTTACTAATTACACCTTTCTAGGAACTTAGTATTTCCCAGTTGACCCGTTAGGAACCATAGAAGTCACATAGGCCTAGCTTGTGATATAAACTGTTATTTGGCAGGTGCTTCATTGTGTGTGTAGCCTCACAGTATCAATTTACTTTTTGGGTACTTGTTCTCGCATTCAGGTGAATTCATGAAGCCCTTTTAACTGTTTTTAAAACTTTTTTGGGCTAATATGCATGCTAAATAACAATACTGAATGCTTTATTTGATAATCAAGTTCTGTTTGGATTAAATTGTGGTTTATGTCTTATTTGATAAGCGGAATGAGCTTGATGTCTTAAACATGTAATTGAGTCCTTACTTGTTCAATCAGATTTGGTCTTGGCTGTTATTTTGATTATATGGAATACATGGATTTCTATGGATATATATATATATAAACTGTGTTTGGCGACTACCTAACCTTATAAACTAGGCTATGACAGAAGTGGGATATGCCTGCTCTGATCTATGGTATTGGTTTTGTGTCATGGTTGTTGCTTAGTTATGTTATACTTGTTATTATATATAATAGACTATGTTGAGAGTTATCTGATATGTCAAACTAGGCTATGACAGACATGCGATATGCCTGCTCTGATTTCTGGTCTTGGTTTTGAGTCAGGATTGTTACATAGTTCATATTATATGTATTCTTATCAACCGAGCTATGAAAGAGGTGAGATATGTCTACTTTGATCTCTAGCTTCAGTTTGAATTATATTATGTGTTTATTTTTATAACCCGAGAAGTGGGATATGCTTACTTTAATCTCTAGCTTTGGTTTGGCCATATTTGGACTATTTACTTTTATAAGTGTACTGGATTGTATTATGTGGTGATTAAGCGGGATGCGCTTATTATATATTTGGTGAGTGAAGTCTTGAGGTTATATTATTTTGGTTAAGCCATATTTGGACTATTTACTCAAAATCTATAAAACTTGAATTAACTCAGCTCGTCTGACTTTGCGTGCATATTAGTTTAATTTCAGGTTGTTAAACAATAAAGGGATGCCTTGGCATACTATGGAGCTACTCGGTTGCGGTTGACATTTCAAATAAGAGGACATCTAAGTGTTTTGCTTGAACGTTATTTAAATTATTCCTAAGATTTCAGTTTGTTTTATAAATATTGTTTTGACCCGTTTTGGGAATTCCATGATTGGAATAACTGAAGACTTAATTAATATTCCGCTACGCATTTTCTGAAATAAATTAAAACTTCTTTGAGTTTTTAATAATGTTTTAGTCTTTAAGTGCCAACTATTTGACACCGGTTTGCGGGTCATACAAGTTGGTATCAGAGCAATGGTTTGAGGGATTTGAGCAATTTGTGCTAAAACTCGAATCTGATTTGGGCCCAAATTGATACTAAGAAATGTCAACTACTGGGTAGCCGAACGCCAAGAGGTAATGTTTAAAGTTTAATAATGTAACATCACACAATTTTTTCTTATATATATATATAGAACTCCCTCATTTATTCATCCGATTCATGTTTTACATTATCTTTCCCATCCATTTTATTAATTTTTTTGTTTAAATAATGACTTATAATCAATATTAAATTGGATTTTATTAAAAATTCTGATTTAAAAATGTTAAAAAAAATGTTTGCCTGAGCCAGGATTCGAACCCGAGTCCCTGGCGGGCTAAACCTTAACCACACCACACAAACCACTACACCATTTGGTGTTTTGTGATGTTAATTAAAACCAATTAAACTTAAACCCTTTCAAGGTCCCTTAGTCAAACCTGAAAAGTCAAACGCAGTCTCTTAGTCAAGTCAAGTCAAAGTGTTAGTAAATATGGTCTCCTAGTCAAGTCAAAGTGTAAGTAAATATGGTCTTCTAGTCAAGTCAAAGTTGTTCCTAAATTCAAGCCTAGTCAAAGTAGTCCCTAATTACAACTACAATTTCTACACTATAAATACAATAGCCTACCATTCAACTCTTTATAACATTTAATAAAAAAAACATTATTATCCCATCTCCCACATACTAAAGTTTTCATCCATCATTATCTCCTCTAGCTAGTTCCGAGTTTTCCAAGGCATTATTACTAAGTGTTTGCACGCTCAAGAAAACTCACGAACTCATTAAGCACCTAAGGTGAGTTTACATAGCCCCTTTTTACCATTTCACTATTTTGGGGTGAAACATGTTACAACATCAATTTACAATTCAACATAAGTGTCTATGTGTTATTCTATGTTGCATTATGTCTTAAACATTACTATGGTAAGCACAATTATTCTAGCATAATCATTAACTCCGTACAAGCCAATGATACACAATAATAGATCTATTGGACTGACAACCCCACCCGGATACGTTACTCCTACATAGGTAGCGTGGGTGATTGTTATCGCAACAAAAACGAGTGAACCATATGCGTATGGGATGGACCACAATATTCTAGTCACAAGGTTTGATTATGCACACGATTTACCGGGTAGTATTGTTTTCACATATGGACTAGACTTGCCATGACACTCGAATTGTACAAATTTTATTCAACATTCAAACCTATGTAATTCTCACCATCTTTTGTTGACCCAAAATATTTTCAAACTTAACATGTTTCAGGATATAGCTTGCTTGAAGATTAGAGTTAATGCTTGAAGATGTGTATCTAGTATTTTTCATTTTGATGTACAAATTCTTTTAGAACAATTGTATGTAATTTATGTAATCAATTAATGAAATTTATTATTTACCATGAGCTACTGAACAATCGTCAATACGTGACATCCCGATGTTTCCGCCATCGGTTGGGGTGTTACAGATTGGTATCAGAGCCATGGTTATAGGGAATTAGGTTATTAGAAAAGTAATATAGTCTATAACCATATGATTATAACCAGTACTTGCTCCTTTTGCTTGCAACTCTACTTGTTTCTATTCTCTACCTCTATCCTACTTCTTATCCCTACTTTAGTCCCTACAAGATGTTTGCTCTCCATAACTGGAACAAAATTCTCAGATCCTAACCTGAAATACCTTATAAATCTCGTCGAAGCTCTATATTCTAATAACGAACACGTGCAATCTGGAAGGGTGAACGCCTGTATTCTGAGTTTTCTGTCTAGGACTGGCATTGCGCATAAATCCCAATCAGACGAGGGACTCGGATGCCTACCTGGGAATTCTCGGGATGAGTGTTCACTTATAGGCTAAGCATGTCTTCACTATGTTATTAGAATCTAGAAGCTTTGATAAGTCAACGTTTTCGTTTATTCGTTTTAATTAATGAATAAATGATTACACTCACTTTCCTTAAAACTAAGCTCTAAAATCTCAAAATTTTACAGCTTAAATCAATCCCATTTCCTAATCATATATGGATTTCACAATCACATTTCATCTTACCATCTTAGCCACATGTTTGATTATTTTCAACACCCTCCCCAAATCATATTATTTCATTTTTCAACATGTTACATATTTCTAAACTGTAACCTCATAATGTGACATCCGTCACCTTCGTCTTTCATCTAATTGACAATAATAGTCCCCCAAATATTTTCATTTTAGTCCCTGTAATTTCGTCGTTTTCAAAATTAATTTAAATCAAATATATATTTTTTTATATATTTGTTATGAATCGGTTATAAGTTTTAATCAAATGCGTAAGTGAAATGTATTCGTACGGGATTTTTATAAAAAAATTTATAAAGGTTTCAAAACATTTTTTTGGGTTAATTTATATTATTAACATGGTTAGTGTATTATAAAGGAAAAACTAACCTAGTTATACAAGATACTAACCTAAGTTAAACATAAGGGATCAATACTGCCAACCTCTGAAAGTTTTAAAAAAAAGCTGAATCTTTTCTTCCCTGCTACCCGGTTTTCCGGCCACCCATTCCGGCCGCCGGACATTTTTTTCCGGCAAACATGGATAGGGGCTTTTAAACTGTTGTAACTGATTTGCTTTATCCCAAAACGTTTCTCTGTTTTATTGTTCCATTTTCACATCATTATTGGGTCCTAATTACACATTAATTATCACTTAAAGTTCAAAATTAGAGCTTGAAACCGGCGAAGCTTTGAATGGTCATTAAACGCGTTTTTAATCGTTCACCATATAAATCAATGATTTCATTAGATTCCTGAACACTTGAACAAACTAAACCCACTTTTAAATCAATCATATCGCGTCCAAAGCAAGTCAGAAAGTCGGGTTATGTCCGGATCTTTTCTCCTTCTTTTTCGATCGATACATGTGTTGTAAGTACCAATTCTTTGTGCCGTTTTACTTACCTTATTATTCCGAACAAAAGCCCTATGGTTCTAATCGTAAACTGTATCGTTTAAGGGTGATTGAATTTAGTGTTAGGGTTAGGGTTCTTAAGTATTTTTGGGGAAGAAGATGACTATGTACATAGTGTATAAATATAAATATAAATAAAAAATAACAACAAGTGGCTAAGTGGTTTAGTGGTTGTGTGTGTCTTTGGACAAACAAAGGGTCCAGGTTCGAACCACACATCAGACCCCTTTTTCTTTTGATATTTTTTTATTGTTTAATTTTATTTATCTTGTTATATTTTTTTCACATAATATTGGTTAAATCTTTAAATAATCATAATAAATTCATTTTTGATCCAAAAATTATGAAAATTTAGGAGTAGCTTGTTGACACCTCGTAGAAAATTATCCCACTTTTAGTTTCTGGAAAATGTTTTATTTTTGTTTTTTTATTGAATTAAATATTTTTAATCATATTTAATTGATAAAAAAATCATTTTTCATGATTTTAATCTCAAACTTTTTGGTAATTATTTCTCATCATTATGAACTGAAATAAAAATTATTGGTTCAGAAAACATTTATTTTTATTAATTTTTCCTATTTTAATCATTTAAACATGATTTAATCTCATTAAATCAGTTTTAAATATAAATAAGTTCATAAAAATTGTGGGAAAATTTATCTTTATTACTTTACATCAGAAAGTATACATTTTCTATAAAAATAGCATTTTTGGATCATGACTTAAATAATTAGTCTTATTTATGTTTAATTAGACATAATTAATCATTTATTTATTTATACTATTAAATATCTATTCGATAGATACTTTTCTTATAAAATAGAAATGTTTTAAAATCTTAATTACCATTGGTTGAATCATGGTGTAACTCATTATTATTTATCTAAACATTTATGATTATTGTATTTATTTACAATAATTTAGTGATAGAAATTAACTGAATTATTTTGTCTTAATTATTCGAACCCATTTTTATCTAAATATTCAATAGGTAATAATTATATTACCTAAACCACGTTTACAACCTTATATATTATTTGTGATATACAACTTTTACATTAACGCGACTTATCATAAAAAAAACTCTAATTCCCCAAATCGACTTAGCAAACCCTAATGCCTTAGACCCTAGTTACCTTAGACTTTTTAGACATTTCCTTATTAGTATTCTTACACATTATAGGTTGAATTCCTCGGAATTCCCATTACTTAGCTCACGACCGCTTAAGTGGATTTTGATCGCTTTCGCAAACTGTGAGTATATCTTTCCCCTTTTTACTGTTTTACTACTTTGGGGTGACTCATGTACCTATATATTAATCAAGTTTCAATTTCTTATACTTAATTCAATTCTCATGTGTGTTTGCTTTATGTTAATTGGTGTGTCTATGACTTGTCAAAATCATTAACCGCTGGGCGGCCTAGCTTTTCAATGAATAGTACTATGGTATACCCCCTTGAGACTCTGTTGAGAGAATCTTGGTCATTGTCTTGTTAATTCATTATTCAGTTGGTTAGTCATGTGTTAGTCATTATTCTCAGGTTTGGTTTTGAACGGATATTACTTATTACATAATTGCAAATGTACCGCACATGAATTGCTAAACATTTTTTTTCCTACTATATTTATTCAAACAGGGTATGCTCACCAATACATTTTGTATTGACCAAATCGTTTTCGTACATGTTTCAGGTTGTTTTGAGACGCTTCTTTTAGGCTTTTGGATTTTATATTTCAGTCTTAACTACATTGTATTTTAGCTAGACTTGTCACTTTAGAATTGTTGTATCCTGTAATTTCATTTCAATGTAATAAATTATTTAATCAATGTATTCAAATTTACACTTTAGTACCATGAGCTATTGAGCAATCGTCACTACGTGACACCCCGATGTTTCCGCCATCGGTTGGGGTGTTACAGATTGGTATCAGAGCCATGGTTATAGGGAATTAGGTTATTAGAATGCCTTTTAGCCTAGTCTATAACTAAGCTTACTTTCACGAGTCCTCTCGTGTATATTTCTCTTATTATTATATTTTCTTTCAAGGTATTTTAGCTATGATTCTTTCTCTTTATTCTTTTGGTATTTTGCTTGGAGTAGAAGACATTCGTATTCACAAACGAAACGATATCACCAAGTAAGGAGTGACGACCATACCTTGGTGATTAGTTTCACTCCTCTATATGTTATTTATCTTAGGAATATATCTTTGAGATAGGAGTGACATCCACACCTCAAAGAGTATTTCCTTCAAAAAGGGACTTAACCACTAAGCTGGGAGTGATATCCTTAACTTAGTGATTGGTTTCATTCCACAATCGTTTTCAATTTTGAAATACATCTTTGAGTAGGAGTGAAATCCACATCTCAAGGATCTTATTTCTGCATCTCGTTTTTAATCTCGCTAAAGTTTTGGAATTTACTAGGGATGGGGCACGTGCAATCCGGAAGGGTGAGCACCTGTATCCTGAGTATGCTGACCTGGGATCTCTGGGGATGAGTATTCACTTATAGGCTAAAGTACGCCCCCACGAGTCACTAGGAAATTTCAAATACTTGAGTTAGTCAAAGTTTCCTATGGAAACAATTTCAATGTTTTACATCATTGATATTTATGTTTGTTTATCATCTGAAGGCTTAATTAAATGTTTCATATGCCATTATTCATTGAACATTCACTTTTAAATTTCTTATCATCATTATTAAAAAAAGAAAAAAAAAACTTTTGTTCGTTATAATATCGCATTGAAGCTTACACTATTTCACTTATGCTTTGTGACTTTTACACTATAAGGTATTACTCTTTTTGCATTAAAACGTTTTTACCCATGACTTAAGTTTTAAACTTTGTGTTTAACTTCGACCACATCCTAATTCTAGGATTGTTGCGTCATCATACAGTTAAAAATGAACATGGTTTTCCCAAAACTTATTATTTAACCTATTTTATATATCTTCATGGTGACAAACTTACTTGATCGAAGTCACGGTCAAATGATAAATTATGAATTTTCTTAAATATTGGTAATCTATTACATACGTTAAACTTATCATTCATGTCATTTTAAATCTTGGTCTTTTAAAACACATTAGATCTACACATACTTCGTGAAATGATCTCATGTTGCATTTTATAAACTTGTATTGCATATTTTACAAGTCAAAGGTAAATCCGCTTGTTTTCATCCAATTTCTACACTATAAATACAATAGCCTACCATTCAACTCTTTATAACATTCAATAAAAAAACATTATTATCCCATCTCCCACATACTAAAGTTTTCATCCATCATTTTCTCCTCTAGCTAGTTTCGAGTTTTCCAAGGCATTATTACTAAGTGTTTGTGTGACACCCGGCATGTTTGGCTTAAACATATTAGTGACATCTAAGTCTACCTTAGAGAGAAACGCTTATAAACGAACTTAACTGGGTTAGTTGAGTCAGGTCAAGTTAGGATTGTCCAGGGTACAATGATCTGGAGGATCATTGGGAGTCGTTTTGGTAATACACTAGTACCGGGATCCGTTGTTGGTGACATTACATGAACTAATTAAGTATATGTATAGATTATGGGTCGTGTGGTGAATTATATACATAGATGTGTTTAAATGATGTGTAAATGATTATCTATGCTTAAATATGTCAAATATAGATTAAGGATGCATGCTTATGTGTTAGGATGTGTTAGAATGCGTTAAACACGACAAACTGGAAAACTAGTTAAAAAGGGATCCTGGTTCGACCACTTCGAGTGGTCGAAGGAGAGAAATTGTCTGGTTCGACCCTTTGTAGATGGGCGAACCAGGGAAGTGGAATTGAAGGAATTCCCTTCGACCAGAACAGGGCTCATTCGACCCTGTGAAAGGGTCGAAGGATACCACCTTCGACCATTGAAATGGTGCGAAGGAGGATTAGTATAAATACCAAACTTTGTCATTTTTCATCATTTCACAAACCCTAACCGTCCCAAAACGCTCTCAAACAATCTTAATCACTAAGGAAGGAGTTTTTGCTCTTCTTTTTCATAATCTAACCTATCTACAACATCTAAACAAGAATCCAAGGTGTGTTCTTAATCCTAAACCTTTTTAAAAGCATTTTAATTCGTTTTCATCTAACCCTAATTGTCCGGATCTGTTCTAAGGGTGTTTTTATGATTAAAAACCTTTTAAACATCTTTCTAAATCAATTCATTATCATTTCAGATGCCGAAGCTTACCCAGAAGGACCGAAAGTTCTAAGGATTTTCGAAGATCGCTCAACCCCTCACTGCTCTTACCCAGAAGGACCGAAAGTTCGACTGGGATGAACCACAAGAATCAGCATTTCAGATGCTGAAGCTTAAACTTTGTTCTGCACCTATCTTATCCTTGCCAGAGGGTACAGATGACTTTGTTGTGTACTGTGACGCTTCTATTCGTGGTCTCGGTTGTGTGTTGATGCAACGCGGGAAGGTTATTGCTTATGCTTCTCGTCAACTCAAAGTTCATGAGAAGAACTACACTACTCATGACTTAGAACTGGGTGCGGTAGTCTTTGCGTTGAAAATCTGGAGACATTACTTGTACGGTACCAAGTGTGAAGTATACACCGATCACAAGAGTCTTCAGCATATTTTCGACCAGAAGGTGTTGAACATGCGACAGCGTCGCTGGGTTGAACTCCTGAACGATTATGACTGTGCCATCAAATACCATCCTGGCAAGGCGAACGTTGTGGCGGACGCCTTGAGCAGGAAGGAGTCTGCGAATCCTCGTCGTGTTCGAGCCTTACAGCTCACCATTCATTCGTCATTGCCTGACCGAATCCGTTCTGCACAGTTGGAAGCTTTGAAGGAAGAAAACCTTAAGGCTGAAACTATGCACAGTGCCGACATGCATCTTGAGCTCAGGACCGATGGCTTACACTATTTTGCGGGACGTGTTTGGGTCCCATTGTTCGGGGGATTGCGCGAGCTTGTTTTGGATGAAGCTCACAAATCCCAGTATTCTATTCACCCTGGCTCCGATAAGATGTATCAGGATTTGAAGATACTTTATTGGTGGCCGAACATGAAAGCTGATATAGCTTCTTATGTCAGCAAATGTTTAACTTGTGCTAAAGTCAAGGTGGAGTATCAGAGGCCGTCTGGTCTCCTGCAACAACCAGAGGTTCCGGAATGGAAGTGGGAACGAATCACGATGGATTTTGTCACCAAGCTGCCAAGATCACCTAGTGGTTTTGATATGATCTGGGTGATTGTTGACCGGCTGACAAAATTGGCACGTTTTATACCTATTAAGGAAACCGATGGACTCGAGCGGTTGGCTCGACTTTACCTTAAGGAGGTGGTTGCTCGGCACTGTAACACCCCAGGGACACACCTCATCAGGGACGATGAGACTCTAACAGGGGGTGAATGTGATACCCCAGGAAAATCCCACATCGGCCGTGGCCAGGAGAGATCCTTGGTTCATAAGTAATGTCTTGCCTCTTAAATCACCAACGCGTTTTGGGGCTTAATGTTAGTGGATGAGAGAAGAACTCCACAGTTAAGCGTGCTCAGGTGGGAGAAATTTCAGGATGGGTGACCTCCTGGGAAGTCTCCACTTGGGCAACCAAAAACAAATCCGTCAGCTCTGGATGGGCAAAGCGGACAATATTGGTGATGAGAGGGGCGGGGTGTTACATATGGTATCAGAGCCACTCCTGTGCCGTTCGGGATGGTGGGTGCACACCTCATCAAGGACGATGAGACTCTAACAGGGGGTGAATGTAACACCCCAGGAACACACCTCATCAGGGACGATGAGACTCTAACAGGGGGTGAATGTGACACCCTAGGAAAATCCCACATCGGCCGTGGCCAGGAGAGATCCTTGGTTCATAAGTAATGTCTTGCCTCTTAAATCACCAACGCGTTTTGGGGCTTAATGTTAGTGGATGAGAGGAGAACTCCACAGTTAAGCGTGCTCAGGTGGGAGAAATTTCAGGATGGGTGACCTCCTGGGAAGTCTCCACTTGGGCAACCAAAAACAAATCCGTGAGCTCTGGATGGGCAAAGCGGACAATATTGGTGATGAGAGGGGCGGGGTGTTACAGGCACGGGGTGCCTGTTTCTATTATCTCTGATCGTGATTCTCGTTTTGCTTCGCGTTTCTGGAAGGCTCTGCACAAGGCTTTGGGTACTCAGTTGGATATGAGTACGACTTATCATCCGCAAACTGATGGACAGAGTGAGCGGACGAATCAAACCTTGGAAGACATGCTTCGGGCATGTGTTATCGATTTTGGCAAAAGTTGGGAGATCCACCTGCCGTTAGTGGAGTTCTCCTACAACAACAGCTATCACTCTAGTATCAAGGCAGCTCCGTTCGAGGCTCTTTACGGACGGAAATGTCGATCACCACTTTGTTGGGCCGAGGTGGGCGAGAGCCAGCTCACTGGTCCGGAACTTGTGTACGAAACTTCGGAGAAAATCGTACAGATCCGTCAACGTTTGGCTGCTGCACGGGATCGTCAGAAGAGCTATGCCGATCGCCGTCGAAAACCTTTAGAGTTCCAGGTTGGGGACAGGGTACTTCTGAAAGTTTCACCATGGAAGGGCGTCATACGCTTTGGAAAGCGTGGCAAGCTTAACCCTCGTTATGTCGGACCATTCGCAATCCTGGATCGGATTGGACCGGTGGCATACAGACTTGACTTACCGGCGGAGCTCGGTAGTGTGCACAACGTCTTCCATGTGTCTAACTTGAAGAAGTGTTTGGCTAATGAATCTCTCATTGTATCACTGGAAGAGATCAAGGTTGATGATCGTCTTCGCATTGTGGAGGAACCTGTCGAGATTCTCGACTGTGAGCGTTGGATTTTATCTAAAACAGGATTATACGATCATACAAGTCACAAATCTAGGTGCGGAAACCCTAGATCTGAACAAATTGATAAGATACAAATCACGACACAATCAAGATCATTTTCAATATCATTTTCATAGATTAACTCATTCAATAAGCATTTACAACTGTTTATGTTAATCTAGAAACACACAGATAATCTCTCAAAAACACTCCTAAACCTGAACTGAACCTGGACACAAATGACAACTCACTTACATAATCAAAAACTCAAAAACTATATATAGGCTCTGCACATTCGCCCCTTACAGATGGTCGAATGTGAGCAATTTCCACATTCGCCCACTGCAAGTGGTCGAATGTGTTCTTCTGTCCATGTCCATTCTTCATTCGCCCAGATCACATCTACCTTCGCCCCAATATCTTCACCTTCGCCCAGTCTTAACTACATTCGCCCCATACCAGTCACCTTCGGCCATCCACTAACATATGTTAATTATAGTATATCCAATCCTTAGTCGCAAAATGCATCAACAAACTCCCCCTCGACTATTGATTGGATAGTTTTCTCTGATAGTCCATCGTCTTGTTCAACAGTTTGATTCTGAGCTGCTTCTTCTGCTCAGAAGTCATTGGCGGCTCGAATGTTTTCTTCACAGGCTTTGATACATTGGCGATCTTCACAGTCTTGCCAAGTTTTCCCTCCAAGTTGCTTCCTGCATTTATATCGTATGCAAAACAAACTCCCACAACTTGAGTATACTTTCTCGCTTGAGCAAAGTCGTTGGGTTCATAGTAGATTGGATTAAAGAACAACATGATGATGTCTTCGAATGTGCAATTAATCAGCCACATAGGATCAAATACATGCACATGCTTGTATTTATCCTTTCCATCCCTCAACACGATCACCGCTTCTGCCTTCCTCCAATCGTAATACCAAAAGATGAAATCAGCACTGAAATGCTGTGGCATTGGCATCAATGGTATCTTTCTCATCACATTTGGTGCTTTATATATCAGAGTCACACGCTTCATATTGGTTTGTGGATCAATATCCCTATGCTCTTTTCTTCTGGGATATTGAGGCATGAACCTGTTCCATCGTGTACGACTCTCCCAAACCAATTTGTCTGCGCACCAACCGACATGCGATCCATTTACCTCGGCACCTGACATTGGGAATCTGCATAAGTCTCTCACCGCCCAGTACGGTAGAGTAAGCAAGTCACAGAATCTGTTGAAATACAGGATTCCGGTTTCCCATTTTGCTGCAATACACTTCAGTCTGCCAAGATAAGTCCACCCAAGAGCTCTGCCTTTGAATTTGGCATTATGAAAACGATAAAAGTTACCTTGAGCTTCAGGTTTAGGTCGGTTCTCATCCATCTCCTTCAACTTCTTCAGATAATTCTTCAACTCATCAGACTGGTTTGAAGAATCTTTCTTTTCATTACCAAACACCTTCTCAACAAACTCTTCGCTCCTTTTCTTTGCTTTCTGTTTCGCTGACTTATTTGGTATTTCAGTGAAGTCAGGAAATACTTCATTCTCATCTTCTTTTCTGAAATACTGGGGAAACTCCTCGTGAGTAATATCTTCTACTTCAACTTCATTGTTTTCTGGAGTATGCGTATCATCTGAATGACTTCCCATATCCTTTTCAGGAATATCAGGAATCGATTCATCCATCATAAACTCCTCAAACGTCTTTCCTACCCTCTGTGCGAGACCATCTAAAATTTCTTTCGCCACAGATGCAGGTAGCTCCCCTTCTTCAAGATCTGGATCTTCATATTCCAGCTCATATCTCAAATCATCAGTCTGGAATATTTCAGCGAAGCATCCTGTGAACTCAATGGTCCACTCTCTCTTCTCCAACATGTTCTTATATATCTGTTTAGCATCATCAGACAGTGATCTCACCTTCTCGTTCCAGAAAATACTTTCATCCGAATCTACATTCCCACCTTTCTTCTTGGAACTAGATTCTCCAGTATCTTTCTTCTTCTGTGATGTTCTCTTCTCATAACTAAACTTAGAAGTATCATCTGCTCCTTCATGATCACTTCCACTGCTAAACTCATCACCTTTCTTTTTCTCTGTACCTTCAGCATCATCATCATCATCATTGTTGTCATCATCATCATCATTGTCATCATCACTTTTATCCGATCCATCATCATCATTATCATCATCTTCTTCTTTATCAGAATCAGATTCCTCATAATCTACTTTCTGTTCATCATCTTCTTCATCATCATCTTCACCCTCTTTCAACTGGGGTGCTCTGTTATAAAGCTCGTCAATCAAACTACTAAGGCGTTTGTTTTCCTTCTTTAACTCTTTGTTGTCAGCCTTAATCAGTTTGATCTTGTTCTTGTTTCTATCACATCTTCTTTCGAGCTTTTCATTCTTTGCTTCTAACATTTGAATCTTTTCATTAATCTCATCCTGATTCGATTTTGAAGCAACTACAATCTGGAGCATTTTCTCCTCATTCTGCTTGAATTTTGTAATCTCAGCTTGTTGAGCAACCAACATCTTCATCATGTCCTCCATCTTCTTATTAACCTGTTTCATAACATCATCATCAACAGTCATTTTCTTTGACTTTGATCTGGAGGGCTCAACTTCAACAGCTTTCTCCTTTTGAGGCTTCCTAATCATATCGAGCACTTTATCCATATCGATATTAAACTGATCGACTGGTAAAGTCTCTGCCTCTTTCCCTTTCTTCTGCTTCTTAGCAACTGGTGAAGATAACTTGGAAGGTGTTCCAGCATCAGGTAATCTCTTTCCCTTCAACAACTGAGCCAATTCTTTCTCTCTTAGTTCTTTCACACTCGACTTCTTTGCCATAGTCTTTTGTTTCTTTGTCTTCTTTGGCAAATTAACAACTACTGTATCTCCAACACTCAATTCAGCTAGATCAACTCCCAAACCTTCATCTTCAACTGATTTCCTTCTTCTCTCAGACTCTTCAATTGACTGATTCAAGGATTCAGACTCACCAACCATAGTGGCCTTACGTTTGGTGGTCCTCACGTTCTCATCATCAGAATCCCACTGCTCATCAACCTCAGTCTCTTCTGAATCTACAGACTCTTCATCCACCAAACCCGATCCTTTCTTCGCCGTCGATTTCTTTCTAGCAGCCTGTTGCTTTGTGCTTCCCTGATCAATAGCCTTTCCCTTGCCCTTCCCTTTGGCTCCAGGATTGACTACTTGACGCTTCCGCTTAGTGCTTGAATCAGCATACACTAAGGGATCATCATTATCTGAGTCACTCTCATCATGTCTAGCTTTGTTCTTGCCAGGATCAGTATAATCCGGACGAGCCAAAGCTCCAAACAATCTCCTGTTAGGTGGTTTCTCATTATCAGCCACTCCTTTGTAACCTTTCATCCTCATCAAGGTTCTAATATTCATGTGATCTTGACCTAGGATCATAGTCGGATCCTTTTTCAACATTGGATACTTGTGGTCAAAGATCATCATTAGAAATCTTGGATACAACATAAACTTCTTAAACTTTATTCCCTTCAGCATCTCCAGCATGTGGTCAAGGATCATCCCAGAAACATTAAATGGTTTGTTGAGTGTCAACGCAACCATTAATGAACTCAAACTCTTTCTCATCACGTCATAACCACCACTAACACATCCAAAAACATGAATCAGAACATGTGCAAAGTACTTGTACTGCACTCCCAGCTTCCCTTTATACATCGATCCGTCAGTGATTGGACCTTTGTATTTCATCCTTAAGAAGCACGCCTTCTGTTCTGTCCACGACAATTCCCTGGGATCTTCTTTGTCTTCGAACTTAATCTGTAAAGCTTCCCGAATGTCGGCTTCAGTCAAGAACATGTCTATCTCCTGAATCTTGCTCTTGATAATTGTCTGATTCTCCCAGTAATCATACTTAGCGTTCTGGTAAAAATCTTCAATTATGTCTTTGTAAATGATGGTTGGTGTGGCTAGAGCATGTACAATCCTGCTCCTCTTCAGAAATTCAATAATCCCTGTAAACTCTGTGTTCTTCTCCACGTCTCCTAGATACGCACAACAGTTGTGCGATCGTTCGAAAGGCCAACTGCTCGGAGTAGATGTTTCAGCTACGGGAACTGGATCTGGAACTGTGATCTCTGCTGGAATCTCAACATTCACTGCTGGAGTTTCAATATTCTCTGGTTGTTCAGCCATCTGCACATGAAAATCAATAAAACGCGTCAAAACACAAAAACGACAAAAATATAAAAATTTTGGTCAAAGACATTTGCACATTCGCCCATTTTAAAACTGGCCGAATGTGGAAATAACTGGTCGAATGTGAACATATATGGACGGAAGTGAAAAAGTGTTGATTTAAAAACACATTCGTCCGTTTTTAAGTTCATTCGCCCAACCCAGTTCCACTTTCGCCCGTTATATAAGACCCGAATGTGAAATATTTAACCCCAAATTTGAAATTTTGCCATTTTTTGTTTTAACTTGCAATTTTGATTCTAATGAATACTAAAAAGGCCGACTAACATTCGTCTATTACCAATTATGTCAATTTATCAATTTACATAGGTTTTCAAATGGAATTAGGGTTCATCGTGTCCAAACAATCAATCTAACATCCAAATGTTGTTATTATTCTAATTCCTTCCATATTCTCCCCCTAAAACCTATGTGAAATGATCGGCAATCAAAAACAATCATCAATAAACATCAAAAATCCCCAGATTTGAAACCCTAGGTCGTGTTCTTGAATCGATGATTCAGAACTGTTACGAAGTCCATTACCTGCAATATGATGCTTGAAATGATCAGCAATAACAAGGGAACAAATCAGTGAAACAAGAAAAACACAAGCAACAAGGTCTGGTACTTATGAATTTTTGAAAAATTTTTCGAATGAGAGACTCGAATGTGACAGACTTATTTATAGTGGTCCACTTTCGCCCGGTTGAAGTGGACGAATGTGGGTCAAATCCACATTCGCCCCTAGTTAAAGACACGAATGTAGAAATAGGCCACCTTCGCCCCTTTTGAAGACCCGAAGGTGAAACCTTATACCCGGAAGTGGAATTTTCACTCGGAAGTGAAAATATCCACCTTCGCCCAAAACAAAAACGGTCGAACTTGAAGATTTTTCCACATTCGACCCATTTAAGGGGCGAATGTGAAATGGAAAAATCTGAAAATTTCGCCAAAACACGAATTCGAATCCCGTTCAACATTTTTCAATCCGTTAAGCTTTCAAAACTCAAATTTTCACATTTTGAATGTTACAAAGTCCAGATGGTGTTATCAAATCTCAGAAATTGACCATCAAGCATCCCCGGATATCAAAAATAAATCAGAAATGCAAATCTTTTGGATTTTCTGAAATTTTGATTAAAACACACCTAAAATCTTTTTGGATTTTGTAAATTTTTGACAATAAAAGTAAAATGCGACAAAGTAAAAAGCATTAAAGTAAATGAAAGCAGTAAACATTTTGTGATTTCCGGTAAAAGGATCATATCAGTTTTCTGAGTAATCTGAACACAGCGTTGATCTATTTTAATATTATCATTAGAAACAATATGTGACACGGCAATTGCTGATATTGTTGTCCACATAAGCTCACATGCAGACAATTACGCAATGCTTTAAAATGATACGTATTAGATGTATTAGACTAACACATTGTGGTTCCCACACACACGACATACTCCCGTATCAAGAAGTAATTTGCACAAAGACTCATTGTAAAGCGTGATTATGCTTTCGTCGTCTGTAATTGTACAAGATATAATGCATAGAGGTATACAGGTCAGCAAATTAATGCAGCAAAGTAACATATGCACCATACCAGGTTGAGGACTAATATTAATCATGATTTGCATCAATGATCAATACGATATTATAGATAATCTTTGATCATCATATAACATGGAAAGTTCCTCAATTCGGTAACTTTAGGTTTTGGCATAAAGCTCTTTTATAAAGACACCCTGTCTGATCTAGGTCCGTAATGACTTACAGCAGAAGATCAGAAAGGCTATCCCCAGACAACTAATAACATAACGACCCTAAACCTCCGAGTTTTGTACAAACACCCTATCAAACGAAATTACGGTACTAAGACCATATGCCCATGAGGTGTTCATCCACAAACGCGTAGTTTGTTATGTTTGTATCACTAATGCACGCAATATATAGTCTACGAAGCCTACCAGCATATCACACGTAATCAACATACGTCGCATTAAACTATACAATTCTTTAGCCTGTGTCAGATCCCCACTGATGTACTATCATTTCCTCTTTTTATCCAGGAAATCATTTTGGGTTTTTCTAATTTTTAGGTATTTTGAAAATTTTTCAATGTTTTTGGTTTTTCTGATAAAATGACTCCCCCTAAAATAAAGAACATATTTTTGGGTTTTTTTAATTTTTCTGAAAAACAAAACAAAAATAAAATTTTTGAAAGAAACAATCCACTTGAAAGCATCAACTTCTTTGAGGATTAAACAACCCCCTCGAAAGCATCAACTTCTTTGAGGATTATGATAGTAAAGAGAAATTCCCAATTAGCAAAGAGAAATTCCCAATTAGCAAAATTTAAAACTAAAACTAAAAACTAAAAAAAAAATGATAAACCGAGGAGCCGATTAGTCCTGTTTTTCCTTTATATTGTTTACTTTCAAAAGATATTCAAAGCGGGATCTGTCAAAAGCTTTTGTAAACAAATCTGCACGTTGGTAGTCAGTATGGATTTTGACCATGTCAATCAACTCCTTAGCATAACAATCACGAATAAAATGATATTTAATCCGGATATGTTTAGCTTTAGAATGATTTTCAGTATTTTTAGTTAATGCAATTGCGGCTTCGTTGTCACAGTGTATAGGGGTTTTAAGAAACTGCAAACCGTAATCGACCATCTGTTGTTGGATCCAGAGCACTTGTGAACAACAACTCGAGGCTGAAATGTACTCGGCTTCACATGTAGACAGTGCGACAGAAGTCTGTTTCTTGCATTGCCAGGTGATTAACCTGCTCCCTAAAAACTGGCAACCGGCTGTGGTGGATTTGCTATCTTTATCACAGCCACCCCAATCTGCATCACTAAAAGCAATAAAATCAAAATCATCATCATTAGGGTACCAAAGTCCTTTTGATGGACAACCCTTCAGATATCGAAGGATACGCTTGACCGCCGTCAGATGACTTTGTTTCGGCTTCGATTGGTAGCGAGCACAGAGACACGTTGCATACATAATATCTGGTCGAGACGCTGTCAAATACATCAGAGATCCGATGATTGCTCTGTATGTAAATGGGTCTGTCAGCTCCCCCTTAGCGTCGACTCCAATCCCGTGATTGGGTTGAATCGGGGTATCCATCGGCTTAGAGTCCTCCATCTGGAATCGGCTCAAGATGTCGGCAACATATTTCGTCTGGTGAATGAAGATCCCGTCGGGTCTTTGATCCACCTGTAAGCCGAGGAAAAACTGCATTTCCCCATAGCGCTCATTTCGAACTTCTCCTGCATAACAGTTTCAAATTCCCTGCACAAGAGTTCGTTAGTTGAACCAAATATAATATCATCAACGTAAATCTGTACTAGAAGCAAGTCATCTCCCGTCTTCTTCGTAAAGAGGGTACAATCGACGAGGCCGCGCTTGAATCCTTTGGAGATGAGGTATGTACTTAGCTCCTCGTACCACTGTCTTGGAGCCTGGTGCAAACCATATAAAGCTTTGTTCAGCACATAGACCTTGTCCCGGTGGATTGGGTCCTCAAAGCCTGGTGGTTGCCCGACATAAACCTCCTCCTTGACTTTACCATACAGAAATGCGCTCTTGACGTCCATTTGATAGACTTTAAATTTCTTATACGAAGCAAACGCTAGGAACATCCGAATAGCTTCCATTCGTGCTACGGGTGCATAGATTTCATTGTAATCAATTCCTTCAATCTGATGGAAACCCTGCACAACCAATCTGGCTTTGTTCCTTACAATAACTCCACGATCATCCTTTTTGCACTTAAACACCCACTTAGTGCCAATCTTCTTTCTTCCCGGTGGCAAATCTGTGAGCGTCCAGACTCCCAATTTCTGGAATTGCAATAACTCCTCCTGCATTGCCTCAACCCAGGCATCTTCTTGCAAAGCGTCTTTGTATGTCCTTGGCTCTACTTGCGACACATAACATGCAAACGACCAATCATTTTGGCTACCAGATTTCTGAATTTTGGCATACAATGCTAAAGCACCAAAACTCTCTGGCGTATTAACGCTTTTAAGCTGCCCTCTGGTCATCACTCCACTACCAGGATCACCGATTACTTGCTCCAGCGGGTGAATACGATGAATCCGAGATTCCGGATTAACAGGTACAATCACTCCCGTCTGAGCAGTCAAATTCTCTACAGCATCCTGATCATTACCCGTGTTAGACGATGAAGCAATGTCTGGATTTGGAGTTGGGTTCACAGTTAGCTCTTCTAAGTCTTCTGCATTTTCAAGAACAGCTTCTTCAAATTGTTCATCTTCAGATTCTGAAGTGTCTAATGAAGTTGAAGCTTCTTGAAACAACTCTTCTTCTTGTGTAGGAACACTGGTATCATTAGAAGCTGGTGGGGGGTTTACGGTGATTGGACGCATCAATGGTGAAGTTGCCGCGTTTTCACACTCGTAAAGTAATCTGATCACAGCTTCTTCAACCAGGCTATCTAGGTTGAATGATTCAAAGAAATCTTTGTAATCAAACATCCAATCAGGGCCCGTGCCTTGTAAATTTTGAGTGTAACGTTGAACTTCCACGTTTGCCCAATCCTCCACTTGACGAGTTCGCTTGTTGAATACCCGTTTGAGCGGGGTTGCATATCCAACAAAATATCCCTCTTCAGCTTTAGGACTAAACTTCTCGCTTGGATTCAACATCGTACATGGCGCCCCAAATGGTTCTAGATACTCTAGATTGGGCTTTCGTCGGTGTAACAGCTCATAAGATGTTTTTCCAAACTTCTTCACTGTCAAAACCCGATTTAATGTATAGTTTGCTGCATAAATCGCCTCATTCCAGAACATTACTGGAAGATTTGAGTCAGCGAGCATTGTTCTTGCAGCCTCAATCAGAGTCCTATTCTTTCTTTCAGCAACACCGTTCTGTTGCGGGGTATACGGAGCTGAATATTCATGATGAATCCCTTTGCTTTCACATAGTTCATCCATCTTTGCATTTTTAAACTCCGTCCCGTTGTCACTCCTGATCCTTTTGATCTTCAAATTGTAGATATTCTCCAGTCGAGTGAACAGAACTTGTAAGTTGGTAAAGGTGTCGCTTTTGTTCTTCAAACACATCACCCACGAAAATCTTGAGTAGTCATCAGTGACGACTAAACAATAAAGCTCTCCAAGATGACTTTTGCGCTTGACCGGTCCAAAAAGGTCCATGTGCAATCGCTCAAGCGGCATCTCAACAGAGTTAACTTTCTTCACTTTATGGGATTGCCTGTGTTGTTTTCCTTTCATGCAGCTCACACACTTGTCGTTCAGATGGAAATGTTTCACGTTTACTCCATCGACAAGTCCATTTCTCACTAACTGATTCATTTTCCTCAGATGAATGTGCCCCATCCTGCGGTGCCACATTATCGATTCTTTTTCGGTCGCCTTGGATAGAAAGCATGTTATCTGTCCCTGTGGTGTCATCGCCTTGGACATATCAAGAATGTAAAGATTGTTGACTCGAGGTGCCATCAACATAACCCACTCCTTTGGAATCTTGAAGCCCGGTTTAAGTATATAGCAGGATTTGTCATCAAAATGCACAGAGAATTGTTTGTCGTATATTTGACTGACGCTCAACAGATTATAGTCTATCTGCTTGACATAAGATATCCGCTCGAAAGTCACAATCCCGTTACTCACGCTTCCTTCCATCGTGATATAACCTCCTTTATTTCCCGCGAACGCAACATATCCTCCATTAATATTCTTCACATCGAACAGCAGTGCCAAATCCCCCGTCATGTGGCCTGAAGCTCCACTATCAACAATCCAAAGACTGCTAATAGGGCCAACTGAAGCTCCCTGCACACAAAAAGTAAATATTTAGTTCTTTCGGGGGACCCAAGCCTGAGTCTTGGGCCTTTGAACTTTGTCTTTCAAAGAATCATTCTCATTGACTTTTTCAATAACTTTTTGTTTTGAATCAATCGTTTTCTGATTTTTCAAAACAGATTCATTTTTATCACTCACCTTTGACGTAGAGGCTCCTGGAGAACCATTAGGTGTCCAAGATTGTTCAGACCTTTTGAGAATACGAATTTGAGATTTTGGTTTCTCAATAGGTTTTTGAACATTGTTACTAAAAGTAACTTTCTTAGCAACCTTATCTGAATTAACAGATTTAGGTCCAACATTTGACTTGACAATTGGTTTTTGTGGAACCTTTTGTCTAGCAGCTGTTGTGTTCACCACTGGTTTTCTCCAAGATTGTTCCATTGCAATCCGATTCCTTTGATCATAATGAAATGGACGGTTGTTCCTCATTTGAAAATTGTTTTGATTTTGAAAATGTTGTTGTTGAGGAACATTCCGTCTATGCGGTGGAATATAATGATCAATCAGCTTTTTCATGGAATTCTTAACCTCAACTTCATGTCTCTTGTGCCTTACATATGGACACTGAGCAAGTAAATGCCCGCGTTCTCCACATTTAAAGCATTTTCTATATTCCTCAAACACATAATGAGCATTTGGTGAAGCAAATGTTTTAACAGGAAATTGATCATTATACTGTTGTTTTCTTAAACTCTCAGGAAGTGGTCCTTTCGAGTAAGAAGGTTCATGAAAACCATTTGCTTTATCATCTGGTCGAATAAACTCAGTGACATGAATTTTTGGCTCTTGAGGAACTTCTGAAAACAGTTTCTTTAAGATTTCTGGTGGAATTTCATTGGTTCTTTCATGTTTTGGAAACCATATTGTGCTTTCTTGCCAGATTTTATCAAGTTTAGAATAGTTAACATTTTTAATCGGAAATTCCTCATCAGCAATGATTTTATCGGATCCTTCCATCCGATAAAATACCTTTACAGGTTTGTCACTTGGTTCATTCAGCTCATTCTTTTCAACCACATTCTTAACATCATTCTTTTTCTTAACATCACTCTTTTCAGACTTTTTATCATGAATAGCCTTTGCCATTGGATGAACATGATCAGATGGTGATACTGGTTCAGTAGTAATAATGTGATTTTCTTTTGGAATCTCACATTCATTAACAGATTTATCACTACCAGTATCATCATCTTCTGAGTCTGAACTATCACTCTCAGCATAAACACCCTCATTGTTCAAGCCCAAAATCGGTCTCACATCTTCAGGATATGGATCACCAATACGCGAAGTATTAGATTCCATTCCTGACGATGAGTCTGATTTTACCGAACTCTCCGGTATCACTTGGTGATAGTTATGGTTTTCAAAAAGAACCGGAGATGGTACAGACTTGTAGTTGGTGGTGTTATCATCAATGATATGATCCATAACATAAGCAACATTCTTATAGCTTTCTAACTTCTTGTTAACCTTTTCAGCAAAGCATTTAATGGCAGCCATTTCCAACTTGGTGTTTTCAATTTCATTGATATAGTTATTTATGGCCAATTGTTTCAATGACAAAGTATTTTTCAAATCAGAAATGTCCTTTTTATAGCCATCTAATACTTTGTTAAAAGCATTTAACTCCTTGCGAGTAGATTGATAGTTTTGAATAGCACTATCACGTGAAATTCGGAGTTGTTTGTTCTCCTCTGTCAATCTATCACAAGTTCCACAGTATTTATCACTCATAACATCAGTGCTAGATTCAGAACTTACAGGTTTTGGCGGTTCGGTCATAGCCATCAAAGCAAAATGAGCTTCCTTTCCAGTGAAAAACTTTGAGTAGTCGATCTTAGTGAAAGCATCATCAGCTATGCATGACTTCCTTGTCATCAAAAAGTCAGCTTCTGCCAGCAACTGGTCAATATCATCATCCAAAGAATCAACACTTCCCTCTGTGTCTGATTCGCTCTCAGAATCTGAATACACTGATTTACACTCTTCGGGAACATCAGAGACTGAATCAATCACCATCCCAGAACTCTTCTCCTCAGCCTCAACCTTAACAGATTCACTCTCCACTTCCATCTCTGTATCAGAATCATCACTTTCACTCTCCTCAGTTTCTTTCTTCTCCTCAACTGCCACCGACTCCTCCAAATCAACCTGATAGGCAACACATGCCACATTCCCACCAGTAGTTACTTCTTCAACTCCTATTTGCATACCCGACCAGTCAAACCTCTCATCCTGCTGAGTAACCAAAGCTTGGTTCTGATTCGCATTCTGTTGAGTCTCAGTAGGTGTAGTGATAGGTACAACTGTTCGGTTTGGGTGATTAGGAGATTGGTTTTGAATCTGGTTTTGAGTGTTTGGTTGTCTGTTTTGGTTGTTAAAGTTTCGGTTTTGATAGTTGTTGTTGGTTTGATAAGAAACTTGGTTTTGTTGACGGTTCTGGTAATTTGCATTGAAAGGGTTTCGGTTACCTTGTTTAGGTGGCTGGGTGCATTCCCGTTTGAAGTGTCCTTTTTCTCCACAATTGAAACACGTAACCTTCTCCTTATTGAAACCATAGGTTGTGTTGGGAGAAGTTGCTAGATCAGTCCTTCCAGTTTTCTCGATAAACTCTGTTG
Source organism: Ambrosia x helenae (assembly GCA_030844895.1). Classification (NCBI taxonomy): domain Eukaryota; kingdom Viridiplantae; phylum Streptophyta; class Magnoliopsida; order Asterales; family Asteraceae; genus Ambrosia; species Ambrosia x helenae. The sequence goes on from CM061234.1 coordinate 72,035,508, forward strand.
CTCTCCTCATTATACTCGCAAAAGCCCATTGAATGTCAATGAGTTCCATCTCTTCTTTATCGATCTGTGCGTAGTCTTCGTTGGTCAAGTTGTTGTTCCCAATCTGACTAGCAACCAATCCATTATAGGATGAAACCATTGCAGAGACTAATGCAATGTGTTGCTGAGCAACCTCCACAGTCACATTTCCCAAATTGGATGTATCCAAAACCACTGGTTGTTGTTTATGTTGAGTAACTTGGTTTGATGGTTGTTGTGTTTGGTTCGTAGTGTAAAAACTAGCTTGTTGCATTGGAGAGATTGGTGAAATGTATGAACTATATTGTGGTGGTGTGTATGATGGTTGTGAGTAGGAATTGTATTGTGGTGGTGTATAGTTGGTGGTTGGTTTTGATGAATCCATGACATTGGAAATACATGCCACATTTGGTGCAATGCTTCCAGAGTTCGAGTTTCCAGCTGAAACTGAAGTGCCTCCAAAATACAGACTTGGATTCTGAGGAATCTGTGACCTCCTAGCTTTCCTCCTATCCTCCAGCTCTTTGTTCTCCAGCTTTTCAATAAACTCTGAAATGGTCCAGAATTGATAAGCATCCTTCTCTCTAAGTACCTCCACATGCTGATCCCATTGTGGTGGTAAAGCATCTGCAAACTTATCCACCTGCTTAGTCATTGGAATCTGTACACCATAGCTAGACAATTCAGACAATAAATGCATATATCTCGGAGTTAGTTCTTTCAAAGTTTCATTATTAATAAAAGAAAAATTATCAAACTCTTTGACTAATTCCTCCATTCTCAAACTCCTGGTCTTCTCGTTACCATCATGCTTCCTCTTCAGCTTATCCCAAAGCTGCTTTGACGTAGTACATGTCCCAAACTGATGCAACAAGTCACTTGTGATCGCCTGTGTCAGTTGAGAGAACGCCTTCTTCTCTAACACATACTTCTTCTTTTCATCCTCAGTCAAGCTCTCCAGAGGAATCAACTCACCGGTATTCTCCAGAATCGGTGCTGTGTATCCTTTTACAATCATGCTCCATGCCTCAGCTCCTTCAACTCCCATGCCTTCCAGATGGATTTTGAACATGGTGTGCCACTGGTTATACTCTTGCATATCCATGAGCTTCGGTGGCCGAGTTCCACTACCTGTAGACAAATCCTTAATCAAGGTAGAAATAGCATTAGTGGTTTGAGTATTTACCGCCGCTGCAGCTACTCCCCAATAATCTGATTGTAATGCTGGATGTACTACATTCTGAGGCATCGTGCTCGTTGTTGTCATGTAGTTATGTGGTTGTGAGGATTGCGTGTTCGTCTTTTGCGCTGCCACTGTCCATGGGTCCATTGTCTGCTGTTGTGGTTGTGTTGGTGCTGATCCCGAAGTAGTTTGAAAACGCCACATGATCACAATCTGAAAATCTCAACACTTAGAAAAATTTTCAGCAAAAATCCTACGTTCGCCCGAAAATTAGTACTTTCGACCAAAAACTTTCACTTTCGTCCACACTTTCACACTCTCGTCCCTTCTTTCTCACTTTCGTCCAAACAGTAACAACCGAAGGTGAAAATGACCAGAATGTAAATCACACTAACACAATTTCCACTTTCGCCCGAACCAAAAACGGTCGAATGTGGAATTTTCACCCGAATGTGAAAAATTTCAACAAGATTTTCAGGTTCGTCCACTCACAAACTCAGGTTCGCCCACTTTTATGTCAGGTTCGCCCACAAACTCAGTCCAGGTTCCAGGTTCGCCCAAAATCAGCAGATCTCATTTATGAAAAACGGTTATTGTTTGAAAAACGGTTATTTTGATCTCAGATTTTCAAAAGTTCATGGATTTGAATGATCTCAATCAGGTTATGTTTTGGAATTGATTTGGAACAACTTTAAGTCTTGGAAAACTTGAATTCGACCACAAATTCACCTTTAAATCAATCAAAAACTATGTTTTTAAGAGTTTTTGCAAAAACAGATGATTTTATGTCAAAAACATGTCCAAATCAGTTCTGATCTTATCAAATTTGTTGTTGTATGATCCTCTATGCTCTGATACCACTTTGTGAGCGTTGGATTTTATCTAAAACAGGATTATACGATCATACAAGTCACAAATCTAGGTGCGGAAACCCTAGATCTGAACAAATTGATAAGATACAAATCACGACACAATCAAGATCATTTTCAATATCATTTTCATAGATTAACTCATTCAATAAGCATTTACAACTGTTTATGTTAATCTAGAAACACACAGATAATCTCTCAAAAACACTCCTAAACCTGAACTGAACCTGGACACAAATGACAACTCACTTACATAATCAAAAACTCAAAAACTATATATAGGCTCTGCAAATTCGCCCCTTACAGATGGTCGAATGTGAGCAATTTCCACATTCGCCCACTGCAAGTGGTCGAATGTGTTCTTCTGTCCATGTCCATTCTTCATTCGCCCAGATCACATCTACCTTCGCCCCAATATCTTCACCTTCGCCCAGTCTTAACTACATTCGCCCCATACCAGTCACCTTCGGCCATCCACTAACATATGTTAATTATAGTATATCCAATCCTTAGTCGCAAAATGCATCAACATCGACTACAAGATTCGTAGCCTTCGTCGGAGTAAAATCCGCATCGTTAAAGTCCGTTGGAACTCGAACCGTGGACCGGAGTTCACATGGGAACGGGAGGATCAGATGAAAGCTAAGTATCCTCATCTTTTTCCGAAGCGCGCGTTTGAATCGAGGCATATTACTGCTGAAGCGGAATGAATCTCGGGTCGAGATTCCTTTCAACGTGGGGATGATGTGACATCCGGTAATTTCCTTTTCGTTCTGTTCTTTTTCGTTTCTTTCTTTTGGGGCTTTGCGCAATTTTCGGGACGAAAATTCTTTCAACGTGGGGATGATGTGACACCCGACATGTTTGGCTTAAACATATTAGTGACATCTATGTCTACCTTAGCGAGAAATGTTTATAAACGAACTTAACTGGGTTAGTTGAGTCGGGTCAAGTTAGGATTGTCCAGGGTACAATGATCTGGAGGATCATTGGGAGTCGTTTTGGTAATACACTAGTACCGGGGGTTTTAACGAATCTAGACTTAATGCATGATATTTATGATCAATAGAATTGATAAGAAAAGATCGAACACTCGACAAACTGAGCATTTCAAGTTGAATAAGAATCGATTTCAAAAGTTTCCAAATTGGGTAAATTATTCATGCATGAAAGTGATGTTTCCATAATCTTTACCATTTTGGGAAAGGGCTGAAACGGACGTATTATCGGGGGAAATCGGTGGGGTTTTGTAGGGATAAGTTATCCATGCTTGACTGCTGTGTTTGATGATGTTTCGAGTCGTTTTGAATGTGTTTGAAGGGTTTTTAGGAAAATTTGCACAACAGGGGCGAACCTGGCCTCCTTCGACCAATCGAAGGTGCGAAGGAGGGAATCCAGGGTCGAACCTGGGTTTTTGTTGGGCGAATGTGGTAAAACGGGCGAAGGAGGCATCAAACGGTCGAACGAAATGTAAAACGGGCGAAGGAGACTGAAAACGGGCGAAGGAGACTGAAAACTGACTGGTTCGACCGTTCTGATGCAGAAATGAGATTTTTGATACAAACTAAGTGTTTTATGCTTGAACCTTGTGTGTAATCTTTGTGTACTTGATTAGTTAGGGTAATGGGTCACCAACGGGATGTCGGGTCGGTCTAGTGTGTCGGTTAAACATTCAAACACGTTTTAAAACATACTTGGTTACGATCTGGACAATCGGGGACTAGATAACCTTATGGTTATTAGTCGGAACACTTATGTGAACATTTTGATAGATCTTCGGTAGAGGGATTATCAAGGGCTAAACATCTTTACTTGTAATCGAAGAACGCTAATTAAGGTGAGTTCACGGCCCCACTTTTACTGCTTTTAACTTTTGGGGGAGAAAACATGCGCTAAACTATTTTGGTAACACATGTCATACTATGGTTTTAACTTTGTATTGCTATACGATCTTTGGATGTCCCGGGGAAACCATGAATGTGCGGGGATGCACAACGGGGGAAATGTGGATAGATCTATTGGGCGTGACCTGCCCCACTCGTCGGCTTGGAGGGCCGGGCGGGTGCATATTGTCTCGAACAGGAACATTATCATGCTGAACATACGGGCTGCTTAAACTTGCTAAACATTGCTAAACGTGTCTAGTAATGGTTTCCAATCGTAGTAGTAATAAAACATACGCCTAGCTAGCGTACTTGGTAACGTTGATATAGTATGGACATGGTAACGTTTTGGTAACATATTGAACAAACCTGTGAACTCGCCAGCATTATATCTTGACATCTTTTTGGCATGTTTTTCTCAGGTCGCTAAGGTAGCAATAAATGGAACTAGGCGCACGGGTCTGCATTGGCGTCTAGGCATAGTTGCACGTTTTGTAATAAAAAGTGTTTTGAATACTTTGGATCATAGCATAGCTGTTTAAATACTTCTTAATGCTTCCGCTTATAAAATCGTTGTTTATGGTTTTACGCTTGTCATATAGAGTTGTTTATTGTGACCGTTGACTTGGATCCTGGTTTGTCATGCGCCTCGCGGTAAAACCCCGCCAGTGGTAATTTGAGGGTGTGACAGTTTGCACGCTCAAGAAAACTCACGAACTCATTAAGCACCTAAGGTGAGTTTACATAGCCCCATTTTACCATTTCACTATTTTGGGGTGAAACATGTTACAACATCAATTTACAATTCAACATAAGTGTCTATGTGTTATTCTATGTTGCATTATGTCTTAAACATTACTATGGTAAGCACAATTATTCTAGCATAATCATTAACTCCGTACAAGCCAACGATACACAATAATAGATCTATTGGACTGACAACCCCACCCGGATACGTTACCTCCTACATAGGTAGCGTGGGTGATTGTTATCGCAACAAAAACGAGTGACCCATATGCGTATGGGATGGACCACAATATTTTAGTCACAAGGTTTGATTATGCACACGATTTACCGGGTAGTATTGTTTTCACATATGGACTAGACTTGCCATGACACTCGAATTGTACAAATTTTATTCAACATTCAAACCTACGTAATTCTCACCAACTTTTGTTGACCCAAAATATTTTCAAACTTAACATGTTTCAGGATATAGCTTGCTTGAAGATTAGAGTTAATGCTTGAAGATGTGTATCTAGTATTTTTCATTTTGATGTACAAATTCTTTTAGAACAATTGTATGTAATTTATGTAATCAATTAATGAAATTTATTATTTACCATGAGCTACTGAACAATCGTCAATACGTGACATCCCGATGTTTCCGCCATCGGTTGGGGTGTTACAAATAAATAATTATTTTGTGTATTTGTGATTATCAAATACTGGTTTGTAGACAGAACTCTTAATGTGACCATAACTTGTTGTGTTTAGGGTGACTAGAGTAAAGTAAACAGCTAATCACACTTGATCAACGTTATTAGAAGTTTACCCTTACTTTACACATCCTGAATATGCCTTGTGACTGATCATGTGACAATTTTGTCTTGAAGGTTTAGTATGGCTAAAACATGGGCATCTAGGGGCAGTCGTGGTGGCGGTCGGGGTGGTAGACGTGGTGGTGGTCGTGTCTGTGTTCGCGGGGGTGGCCGAGTTCCTGACCCCGTTTCGGATCAGGAGAGTACTCCCGAGTTGAATATTAATGACCACGATAGTTTAGGACCAGACGTTAGAGAGGCGATCACTGATGAGGTGTACCAGGTTCTGCATAATAGTATGCCCGAGATTGTTGCTGAAGTAGTTAAAGTCGTGACTGAGATTGATCCGGGATGCCAACTGTTTGACACCGGTTTTGCGGGTCTTACATTTGTAGGTCGTTTGAAAAGCCCATAATGCATCATCCAACTTCTCTAACCAATCCTTACGGTTAGCTCCAATCGATTTCTACAAAATCCTCTTAATACCACTATTAGTGACCTCTCACCATAACGTGACAACCCTTTAGCCAATTGTGCATTACATAGTTGGGTCCCTTGGTCACTAATAAAGGCTTTGGGGGCACCAAAGCGGGAGAACAACATTTCTTCAAGAACTTAACAACCACCCTAGCATCATTAGTGGGTAAGGCTTGGGCCTCCACCCACTTTGAAATAAAATAAATGGCGACAAGGATGTAACCGTTTCCATAAGAAGTTGGAAAAGGCTCCATAAAAATATGTGCCTGGTTTTAGTAATTTAAAAAGATATCATTTTCCCGGTGCCAAAAACTTGGTGTTTTAAATTCCAAAACATTGGTTTTGGGAAAAAGATTAATTTTTACTAAACCTTTTAAACAAGTTTTAAATTTATAAGTAAACGATATATACTTAGAAACTAAAACCAACACATAGGCAGAGAACCTGATGTGTATAGCATAGCTTTCTACAGTAAATAACGAGTATCATATTCATAGAGAACACACTTTCCCCTACTCAACATTTTATCAAATAACTAATCGGGTTTGTAAAGAAAAATAAAACTAAGGGGTTCTAAGAAAAATAGTTTTAAAAAGGACTTTTGGGTTTTATAAAGTAAAAAGATAAAATAGTAGAGATAGTGGACATTCACATCTCGGGGTCCTCCGTATAAGTAGTTAAGTTTATTATTAGAAATAGTATTAAGTTTAATTATATGTGATGAGGACAAGAGTGGACTTGAAGTGTTGGCTCTTTGATATAGAAGCGGGGTCACTACTGAATAGTATGCATAGCCCCCCGATGCACATCCGCATTAGCTGTGAAGGTTCACCGGTTGAGCCCTGCTTTCACAGGTGCTTCCCAAGTCACTGGTCCTCTAAATTATCTTCTTCTTAAAATGGAGGCTTGACATCCGACCAGGAATACCGTACACCTCCCTTAGCTCTCGCATTCCATACCGAAGGATCTCTTCTTACAGTCATCCCTGGCAACATCGTATCCCCTAAGTAAGTTAACAGTCATGGACACCGAAGGATCTCTCTTAAGTCAGCTCAGGCGACATGTATCCCCTATGGTTAACGGTTTTGTACTAATGAGACCTAGTATAATATTCTTGTTTTATTTATCTAAAAACGTGACAACTTAATTATTTATTGATTAGGTAAATAAAAAGTCTCGTTTAGTGATTTATAACTTAACAAACCCAACCCATAATCTCCCGAGATGAACAAAATCGAACACAATCCTAAAGGTGTGTAATATGAAGATCACTGGTGCACCCGTAGGAAATCTGTCTGCCCTTTGCCAAGAAAAGAAATCAGTCATCTGGTTAGTACCAGAAACGTGTCCCTCAGATTGGGTCCACTTCAGAAGCCATTGCTTAGAATCCGGTTTGGATATCAGATGCCCGAAGGATTTGTCTCACTACCAGTTTCCTCGCCTTGAATCTAGCTCGGGACTACCAGAAGCTGATTAAAACTCTTGATAGTTTAATTTATTAAGTTAAGGTTGATTTTAAAGGTTTATTAAGTTAACCACTATTTGAACCTGTCACAAGATTAACAAACAAGAATTAGATAAGAAGATAACACAACAAATAGATAAAAACAAACTACTACTACTTATCTCTGTTGTAAAACAAGGTCTCGAAGGCTGAGTATTCCCCGAGTAATCGCTACAAGGTAGGTTGCCGAGGACGGAGTACTCTAGGAATAGGCCGAGTACTCCCCGAGTACTCTTTGACTAGGCCGAGAACTCCCCGAGTACTCCAGACTCCGACTAGGGGGCGCCTAGCAACTTTTGCAACATTGCTACTTATAATAAAAGTCTACAAATCAAAGTGGGTTAGAAGATTATAGAAAGATACAACCATGGTGAATGATCAATACAAGAACATGGTTGCTCAGAGACAAGCCTTCCACATCCTAGTGGTATGTATCTAATATAGTCCTCACGAACCTCGATGTTTATTGCATGAACTACTCTACGATCCTATGCTTGGCCAAGATAATTAAGGTAGGACGAGGCCTAACATTGGTGGGTTGTTAGGATGGCCCTAAGGCCTCCCACAAGACCCCATGATCTCTGGAAGAATCTTGGAAGTCGACCTATGAAGGCACAAGATTGAATGAGATGGGATGCCAAATGATTGAGTGAAGCTTAATATTTATAGGCAAAGAAGCAAACATGTCCCTTTCATGTGGTCTAAAACCTTGCATGTGGGAGACAAAATTATGGTTGTACATTGTACCCTTTGTCTCCTAGAAATAGTTTTTCCCCTTTGAGAAGCTTTTACTTGTCTCCCAAGTTGGCTGCCTTTTTCTTCTAGTGCATGGGACCCTCGTGCAAGGGAGCATGGGCGTGCTTGGTCAACCTCGGCTTAAATCTATCATCGTTTAAGTCCCAGAAAGGTCTTCACACATACGGGAAACATGCTGCAAGTCTTGTATCCTTAGGAATCTCTGGTTTTCATCTGTTTTTGCCCGAAAATCACTTATTTTCAGTTTGAAGCTCTAATTTCCTGAGAAATACAAATAAGAACGATTAAGTAGCTAAAATCAATAATTTAAGGTTATTTTTTCCCTATTATGAGACTACTTATGCATGTTTTATATGTTAATTTTGTGACACATCAAAAATCAATCCCCCATACATCAAAAATCTCACAAACCTGAATAGGTTTCTGGGGCATCTCATCTCGAGATGAAATATTTCTTGCCTGGTGGTAAGCATCCACGCACGCACCATATCATGAGCATCCAGGAAGATGGTGGTCTAGAAGAAACCAACATAAAAAACCTTATTCGTGGTCAAAGTCGCTCCATGATTCCACTTGTCATACCATTATGGTAGTGTCTCAAAATCTTGCGTGCCTCATCACCATACACGCACCTACTAATGATCTAATCAGCCCCAAGTAAAAAAAAATAAAATAAGGATCCTCCGCCATCAATACTTCTGTGACAAACGTCATGTAACACCCCAACCGATGGCGGAATCATCGAGGTGCCACGTAGTGACGATTGTTCAAAAGCTCATGGTACTAAAATGTAAATATTATTGAATAATCAAAATTGTCTTACATGGAAATGGAAAATACATTGTCTAAATGAAATGTAAATATTGAAATAACTGGATTAAAATAAGGCACTAAATGTTCCTTGCTAAAGCACTAGATCAAACTGCACCTGAAACATGTACAAAAATAGGTTTGGTCAACATATGAAATGTTGGTGAGCATTCCTAGATTTGATATATATAGTAGGTTAAAAAGTTATACAATTCAAGTGCAAGCTACAGTGCAAATATGTAAACCATGTATCATACAAATGAGCGAAATCAACCCTGTGACTGTATAATGTACTGTATGAACTGTAGTGTACTCAACCAATAAATGGATGATAACTTAACACTGGCCACGGATTCTCCGATGAAAAAGGGGGAGAATCAATCTAGGCGGGTTGTCAATCCAAATAGCGTTATCCAATGTTAAGGTCGGCTTGTACAATGTTAATGATTTCACTAAGTACAAATGTATTCCACATGTAATGTCTAAGCATAAAGCACGTTTGTAAGCAAATGCACATAGTACTAGAATTGTATTGTAAAAATGTGAACTTGTATTTGTAATTTGTATAAGTGTACATGTAACACCCCAAAAATGAATAAAAGCAAAAAGGGGATAGGAAATACTCACAGTTCACGTAATAACTTGAAATTGGACTTGGACAACGAAATATGAATTGAGATTACTCCCAAATGATCAACCTAAAGTATTCGATAATGTGTAAGGGAAATGACTCTAAGATATATGTATTTCTAGGGCTTCGAATTGGGGATAAATGTTTGTTTGATTATTATTAAAAAGTATTCGCCAATTGAGAGAAATTTAGCAAATAAATAACCAAAAATCTTTTTATGAAATTTAAATTTAAGATGGTCACAAGAATGTGTTTAAAGTGTAAAAAATAATTTTTATAAAATTATTTTCTTTAAAATAGATTATTAAATCTATTTATTACAAATTGTCAAAATCTTAACTTTAATATTTAAAAATATTAAAATCAAAGAATTAGAAGTTTAAAATTTATATTTCTGTTCCAAATAATCAGAAATAATTTCTATAAAATTTTGGTGCAAAAATAATGAAAATTGAATTTATTATGATTTAATTATGATTAAATCTAGCAAAAATTGATTAAAAATATAAAATAAATGATTTTACTGAATTAAAAATTATTTCAGTAAAGTTTAATGTTATAAAAACTTAGGATAATTTTTGTGGAAATTAATAAGATCGTTTTGATATTTTTATAGATTTTAATAAATATAAATGAATAAACTTGTATTATTAATAATATATATTAAATAAATTATTTTTGAAAAACTAAAAATTTGGTAATGAACTTTCTCATCAGATCAACATAATATAATTTTTGTAGAATTTATAAAAGGGTTTTGGTATTTTAAAATGAATTTTAAATATATAAATGGATATATATGTATAAGTAAAAAAAAATGGTGCTTGTGGGACTCGAACCTGGCCCCTGGCCGGTTCATTGATTTATCACAAGTGTGGCTCACCACTGAGCCACACCCTGAGAACATTTTAATTCTGAAACGAAATATATAAATACACTAACTGTTTTGACTTCATCTTCCCCAATTATCATTCGAGCCCTAGTTTTTCAATTGATCAATCCACACAACATTAACCCAATTAATCATAGGGTTAATGTTGTGCATCGACCGGATAATGAAACCCACAAGAAAGATTGAACTTACAAATACGTTTTCGGGTATAAAGGCTAGGTCAACGAAAAAGTCAACCATGATCAAATAAGCTTCGTATGATGTTTAACTACAGAAATTAGAGATAGGGAAAGAGAGTTCGGCGAGTTTAGGTTGCTAGAAGGTGTTCAATTTATAGTGCTAAGGCTCGGTTCATTGAATTGGAAAGATTTGACCATGATTAATTGTATACGCGTAAATAGGGAAAATTGGTAATAATTGGATGTTTATAAACGTGTTTCCTAGTCAGAAGGGCCGAAGATTGTGATTCCATGTTAATTATACCAAAATTATATGATTGATTGGTCAAAGGTGAAGCAAAAAGAAGAAAGGAAAAAAAAAAAAAAAAAAAAAAAAGAACTGCTGCTGCTGTGCGCTGTCTGTTTACAAGGAAGGGAAGGGCCGATTCAAGGAGGTGTTAAATATAAATTATGTTGGGATGTAATCAACTAAAGGGTGTAGATCAGGTGGTAAGTGTGTTGTGTGTGTGTTCCTGTTGAGACGGCTGCCTGCCCGGGTTCGAGTCCCGGCAGGAGCATAAAGTTTTATTTATTTTTTTTAAGGCAGATAGGGGGAAAGCTGTTGGGCCTGGCTGATGGGCCGGCTCCCTGATGGGCTGCATTCAGTCCTGGGCTCTGAAAAGGAAAGGCAAGGTGGGCTAGGGTGTTGGGTTGGTTATGGTTTTTGGTTTGGTAAGAAGAAAGAAATATATCTAAAATGTATAAAATCTGAATTTTTTTTTTTATAATTATTATTATTATTATTATATAAAGAAAAGTGACGGATGTCACAGCATCCCCTACTTTTAGAAACTTCGTCCCGAAGTTATTAGAAACATAGGGTTATGGATGTCTGGGTAGAAATTAAGATAACTGTAGTTTGGAAAAATTTCGAATGATTTGGATAAGAGGTTTGATAGGTGTGAGTTAATGATTGGATTAGGTTCGTCTCGAATAATAAGGAGAATAAGAATCTAGTAATTCACTAAGTTTCAAGTTTTAGGAATCCTATGATAATGTACGGGTTGGTTGACTATAGAAAAACTTATTGAACTACCAGGTAAACGGAGTTTGTTCTTGGTCCGACTTCCAGTCTCACTTTCAATGCATCATTAGTGTTTGTATACAGGGTGTACCGCAGCTAACCCACCACACCTTTTGATACCTTGAAAACGTACTGGACGCCTTTCCAAAAACTCTAATAGAATTTCACACTACCCTAATGTACCTGTAAATTCATGATTACGTTCCGGACCGGAATCATTAATTTACCTTACATTAGGGTTTTATGTCCTTCTATGATCCCACCGATTGTTGAGCAGGTTCGATAGCCTCCACCAGCCGTGGAGTAGGTTGTAGGGCCTCTCCCGACTGTTTGAAAGGCATAGTGACCTCTATCAATCGTTGAGTATGTTCGATAGCCTCCACCAGTCGTGGAGCAGGTTGTAGGGCCTCTCCCGACTGTTGAAAAGGCATGATGACTTCTATTAAGTGCAGCAATTATTATTCACATAGATTGCAAATTGATAGCATGTTTATGCAAGCAAGTTTGTAAGTACTACAACCATTAAGTGTAAGTGTTATCATGAATAAATAGATGTTTTCGAGTATCATGAATAATTAGATGTTCAATGCGTAGTCAAATTAAGGGAAAAATCTAGTTTCATGTAATAACCAATGATGTTTTCTTAGAAAAGCATCTGTAAGATCAAGTATCAAGTCCAAACGTTCCAAATAAATGTAAGGTAGAGTCTTGTATAATAAATGTAATCAATATGATAAATTTCCAATCTGTGTTAATACACGATAGTATGCAAGGAAATTTCTAGATGTTGTATGCCTATGAGTATGACATAATTGGGTACAAAATGATAATAAGATCAAGAAAATGAAAACACGGGTATCATGAATAATTAAATGTATAGTGAATGGTCAAATTAAGGGGAAATCAGGTTTCACAAACAATGATGTTTTGAAAAAAAAAATATCCTGTAGAATCAAGTATTAGGTAACTAGTTCATGTGTGAGAAGGTGAATGATATGAATTTAGTTCTTGAGAGGATGATGAAAAATTTTGAAGCAGAATCAAGGTTGTGAGAGATGGTGAATGTGAAGATAGTTGATAAAGAGTTTATTTTATAGTAAGAAGATTATATAGTAGTGTAAATTTTGGGGTTTGGATCAAAGGTTATAATCAAGTGTATATGAAAACATGATTGTGGTGTATGCTAAATATTGTAAAAAAAATTTGAACAAGTTGAAAATGGGTGAGTGTTGATGGAGAATCTAGAGACTAGATATTATTCAAAAAAAAAAAAATAAATAAATATTTTCAAAACTTGGTTTTGTACATAAGGCAAAAGTTGTTAAATAGTACAAGCTAAGTAGGCTTTGTAACATTATATAGAAAATCGTTTGTTACGTCAATCAATTGAATTTAAGTTCGAGGAAAATATGTACTTTGTAAAGTTACTAGGTAATACAACTAGTTTTAGAAATCTTTAGTTCGTGCTAGAGTATGAGGTTATAGTTTTTAAAATAAATAACATGTGGAGAAAAGAAATAATATGATTTGGGTAGGGTGTTGAATATTTAAAAAAATGGCTAAGAGGGTAAGGTGAAGTGTGATTGTGAAATCCATAGATGGTTATGAAAGTATGAACTTGTAAGCAATATATGAAAATCGTAAAATACAAAATATTGTATATGAATCGAGAGAGTATTTTTTGAAAAAGCTTGTATAAAATGCTTGGAGTGCCCTTGTCTAGCTGTAAAGCCCAACAAGAACGTTGACTTTTCAAAGGAATTGAACCCAATGGTGATCAAAGAAGACATGCTTTAGCCTATAAGTGGACACTCACTCCAGGAATCCCCAGGTAAGCATAACAGGTCCGTAAATGGATTTATGCGCTATGCTTGCCTATGCCAGAAAACCCAGTGTACAGGCGTCCACCCTTCCAGATTGCACGTGTCCTTATCACACTCATTAAAGTTCAACAACTTCGAAGGAGTAACAATAAGAGTAGATATTATATCTAAGAGTGTCTTCATAAAAGGTATTGTTCCCGTTCCATGATGATGTAAACTTTCCACTCTCTGTAGGACTCCATCTCTATGCACCATGATGAAAGATAAGAAAAATAGGGAGAGAGAAGAAGGGAAAGATAGAAGGAGGAAAGTAGGGAGAAATGAGGAGTAGGGTAATTCAGGAAATATCATGCATGCAAGTTGTAGTTCGGTTATAGTCTAGGCCTTTTTATCTAATAACCTAGTTCCCTATAACCATGGCTCTGATACCAATCTGTAACACCCCAACCGATGGCGGAATCATCGAGGTGCCACGTAGTGACGATTGTTCAAAAGCTCATGGTACTAAAATGTAAATATTATTGAATAATCAAAATTGTCTTACATGGAAATGGAAAATACATTGTCTAAATGAAATGTAAATATTGAAATAACTGGATTAAAATAAGGCACTAAATGTTCCTTGCTAAAGCACTAGATCAAACTGCACCTGAAACATGTACAAAAATAGGTTTGGTCAACATATGAAATGTTGGTGAGCATTCCTAGATTTGATATATATAGTAGGTTAAAAAGTTATACAATTCAAGTGCAAGCTACAGTGCAAATATGTAAACCATGTATCATACAAATGAGCGAAATCAACCCTGTGACTGTATAATGTACTGTATGAACTGTAGTGTACTCAACCAATAAATGGATGATAACTTAACACTGGCCACGGATTCTCCGATGAAAAAGGGGGAGAATCAATCTAGGCGGGTTGTCAATCCAAATAGCGTTATCCAATGTTAAGGTCGGCTTGTACAATGTTAATGATTTCACTAAGTACAAATGTATTCCACATGTAATGTCTAAGCATAAAGCACGTTTGTAAGCAAATGCACATAGTACTAGAATTGTATTGTAAAAATGTGAACTTGTATTTGTAATTTGTATAAGTGTACATGTAACACCCCAAAAATGAATAAAAGCAAAAAGGGGATAGGAAATACTCACAGTTCACGTAATAACTTGAAATTGGACTTGGACAACGAAATATGAATTGAGATTACTCCCAAATGATCAACCTAAAGTATTCGATAATGTGTAAGGGAAATGACTCTAAGATATATGTATTTCTAGGGCTTCGAATTGGGGATAAATGTTTGTTTGATTATTATTAAAAAGTATTCGCCAATTGAGAGAAATTTAGCAAATAAATAACCAAAAATCTTTTTATGAAATTTAAATTTAAGATGGTCACAAGAATGTGTTTAAAGTGTAAAAAATAATTTTTATAAAATTATTTTCTTTAAAATAGATTATTAAATCTATTTATTACAAATTGTCAAAATCTTAACTTTAATATTTAAAAATATTAAAATCAAAGAATTAGAAGTTTAAAATTTATATTTCTGTTCCAAATAATCAGAAATAATTTCTATAAAATTTTGGTGCAAAAATAATGAAAATTGAATTTATTATGATTTAATTATGATTAAATCTAGCAAAAATTGATTAAAAATATAAAATAAATGATTTTACTGAATTAAAAATTATTTCAGTAAAGTTTAATGTTATAAAAACTTAGGATAATTTTTGTGGAAATTAATAAGATCGTTTTGATATTTTTATAGATTTTAATAAATATAAATGAATAAACTTGTATTATTAATAATATATATTAAATAAATTATTTTTGAAAAACTAAAAATTTGGTAATGAACTTTCTCATCAGATCAACATAATATAATTTTTGTAGAATTTATAAAAGGGTTTTGGTATTTTAAAATGAATTTTAAATATATAAATGGATATATATGTATAAGTAAAAAAAAATGGTGCTTGTGGGACTCGAACCTGGCCCCTGGCCGGTTCATTGATTTATCACAAGTGTGGCTCACCACTGAGCCACACCCTGAGAACATTTTAATTCTGAAACGAAATATATAAATACACTAACTGTTTTGACTTCATCTTCCCCAATTATCATTCGAGCCCTAGTTTTTCAATTGATCAATCCACACAACATTAACCCAATTAATCATAGGGTTAATGTTGTGCATCGACCGGATAATGAAACCCACAAGAAAGATTGAACTTACAAATACGTTTTCGGGTATAAAGGCTAGGTCAACGAAAAAGTCAACCATGATCAAATAAGCTTCGTATGATGTTTAACTACAGAAATTAGAGATAGGGAAAGAGAGTTCGGCGAGTTTAGGTTGCTAGAAGGTGTTCAATTTATAGTGCTAAGGCTCGGTTCATTGAATTGGAAAGATTTGACCATGATTAATTGTATACGCGTAAATAGGGAAAATTGGTAATAATTGGATGTTTATAAACGTGTTTCCTAGTCAGAAGGGCCGAAGATTGTGATTCCATGTTAATTATACCAAAATTATATGATTGATTGGTCAAAGGTGAAGCAAAAAGAAGAAAGGAAAAAAAAAAAAAATAAAAAAAAAGAACTGCTGCTGCTGTGCGCTGTCTGTTTACAAGGAAGGGAAGGGCCGATTCAAGGAGGTGTTAAATATAAATTATGTTGGGATGTAATCAACTAAAGGGTGTAGATCAGGTGGTAAGTGTGTTGTGTGTGTGTTCCTGTTGAGACGGCTGCCTGCCCGGGTTCGAGTCCCGGCAGGAGCATAAAGTTTTATTTATTTTTTTTAAGGCAGATAGGGGGAAAGCTGTTGGGCCTGGCTGATGGGCCGGCTCCCTGATGGGCTGCATTCAGTCCTGGGCTCTGAAAAGGAAAGGCAAGGTGGGCTAGGGTGTTGGGTTGGTTATGGTTTTTGGTTTGGTAAGAAGAAAGAAATATATCTAAAATGTATAAAATCTGAATTTTTTTTTTATAATTATTATTATTATTATTATATAAAGAAAAGTGACGGATGTCACACGTCACCCTCATCTTGTAGCGAGTTATCAATTTTCTCCCTTCAACTATTTTGAAGTTTCATTTTTAGTCCCCATAAATTCTTCTTTTAATTTTTGTTTTTAAATCTTGCATATATACTTTTGGTATTCGTGTGTGTCGTGTTTAAACAGTATAATCATGTTATCTTATAAAAGTTCTATTTACTTATTTTAGTTTTAAATATATATATATATATATATATATATATATATATAATTTAGTTTAAAAAGTTTTAAAGTTAGTTAGCTTAACTTGGTTAAGTTTTTTTAAAGAAAACTAAATAATTTTAAAGGAATTCTAACCAAACTAACTATAGGGACCATTTTTCCATTTACCCAAAGTTTTAAAAGGTTCTTTTCTCTCCTCCTGTTACAATTCGTTTCCGGCCAAATAGTCGCCGCCAGCGACTATTCCGGCGACACCTAAATACCCGTTTTAATGTGTGTTAGCTCCTTCAAATGATTCCTAACGTTTCTCCACATTAACCCAACGTTTTCCACCCTTTAACTGAGCATTTAATCGCATATCATGGTAGTTTTATTGAGTCCGATTAAGTTTAACCGATGGGTTTTTAAAAACCTATTTAATCGACTATTATTCGTTTCCAATATAAATTGATCACGTAAATGGCTTTCTGCGCTCATACTCAATGGAAACCCACGAAAAACCTCTTCAAATCATGTCTCTAAAACCCTTAAATCGGCTCACACATTTCGCATACTTGTGCACCTTGGTCGATCGTTTTTAAGCTTCGTAAGTATTTAAGTTTGGTGCCGTTTTGTTTTTTTGTCCAGTCCGATCATTAACCCTATGTTTATGACATCCAATTGGTTCTGTATCGGATTCTTGAAAACCAGGGTTAGGGTTAGGGTTAGGGTTTGGTTGTTCTTGGGGAAGAAGATGACATTTTAGATTTTGAATAAATATTATTATTAATCAAATATTTCAACATAAAGGCTTGTAGTGTAGTGGTAGTTGTGTAAAAGGGGATTTCTAAATGGTCAGGTTCGATCCCCACATGGAGCACCTTTTTCTGATTTTTTTTATTTTATTTATTATTGATTTTTGTTTTATTTGTATTTATATAATGTGATTAATCAATAAAAATTCATAATGAATTCATTCTTTATCCAAAAAATATGAAATTTAGGTGTAGCATCTTGACACCATAAAGAAAATGACCACACTTTTATTTTCTGGAAAATATTTGATTTTGTAATTTTTATTAATTTAATTTGATTTAATCATATTTAATTGATTAAAAATTCATTTTTAATGATTATTTTCTCAAATTTTTTGATAAATAATTTGTAATCATAATGAACTAAAATAAAAATTATTGGTTTAGGAAACATTTATTTTTATTGATTTACCTATTTTTTACCATTTAAACATGATTTAAATTCATTAAATCAGTTTTAAATGAAAATAAATTGAGAAAATTTATGAGAAAATTATTTTCATTGGTTTACATCAGAGAGTATTCATTTTCTATTAAAATAATATTTTTGGATCATATCTTGTATTTCTAGTCTTATTTATGTTTAATTAGACATAATTAATCATTTATTTATTTATACTATCTAACATCTATTTTATAAATACTTTCTTATGAAATAGAAATATTCTTATGTTTGAAAGTCTAAATCCTCATTTGTTTGGATCATTGTGTAACTCATGATTATTTGTTCAAATATTTATGATTATTGTATTTACTTACAATAGTTTAGTTAAATTAATTAACTAAATTATTTTTTCTTAATTATTCAAACATATTTTTATCTAAATATTCAATTGGTAATAATTATATTACCTAAACCACATTTACAAACTTTGTCATATTATTTTTGATATACAAATTTTATATTAATTTGATTTATCATAAAAACTCTAATTCCCCAAATCCACTTATCAAACCCTAATGCCTTAGAACCCTAGATACCTTAGACTCTTACACTTTTCTCTTATTGGTATTCTTAAACTTTATAGGTTGAATTCCTCGGAATTCCCATTACTTAGCACACGACCGCTTAAGTTGGATTTTGATCGCTTTCGTAGACTGTGAGTATATCTTTCCCCTTTTTCATGTTGTACACATTTGGGGTGACTTGTGTACGCTTATTACTTCACTCACTTAATCATGTTTTATTCTATATTCACAATCGCAATTCCTGTATGTGTTTTACTTGTTGATCGCTGATAGTGTGTACTTATGACCTTAATCATTAACCCGGTGTGGGCCTAGCATAGCAATAAATAGTACTTGGTTATTGTTATGTGTAAACTACATTGTCTTGTCGCCTACTATATATAATCATACTATTGGGCGACTACTATACATATATACTAGATATCCCATTATTCTTGGATATCATTTCTACTCTAAAGGCTTGATTTTGGGTGACATTTGTACATAACTTGAACACTAAATTGTAGACAGTATAACACGTGAATTGCGAAACTCTTTTTCTACTATATGTATTCAAACAAGGTATGCTCACCAATACATTTTGTATTGACAAAATTATTTTGTACATGTTTCAGGTTATTTTGAGATGCATTCTTTAAGCTTTCGGATTTATATTTAGATTTTGATTCCTTGTATTTCAGTTTAGTTGCCATTTAGAACCGTTGTATTTCATTTCAATGTAATAAACTATTTAATCAATGTATAAATATTTACACTTTTAGTCCATGAGCTATTGAACAATCGTCACTACGTGGCACCTCCATGATTCCGCCATCGGTCGGGGTGTTACAACTTGACATCAGCGAAGAACTTTTGGTTATGTTGGTGGGACATTCCTTTCAACACAATCCCACTCACGAGATAATTCGTGAAACCAGCAAACCACGAATGATCATCCTCTTTCGTCTGGATGTGGATAAGGAATTCATAGGAAAAGTTTTCCTTCATGTTGACCCACATTGAATTCGATGAAGCTGAGCACTTAAGACGAGAAAAGTGGTCCGCTTCTAGATTCTCGACCCCTTTCTTATCACGGATCTAGACATCACACTCCTGCAACAAAAGAATCCATTGAATCAATCTCGGCTTAACATCCAGTTTACTACATAGATTTCAATGGGCTGCATCATTCGTGTACACGATGGTCTTGTAAAGGAAAAGATGAGACCGGAACTTATCGAAAGCAAAGACCACTGCAATGAGCTCTTTTTCAGTAGTGGTGTAGTGCTCTTTCATGTGATTAAGGGTCTTGCTCGCATAGTAAATAGGGTGAAAGTGCTTATCATTCCTTTATCCCAAGACTGCCCCACTGCAAAATCACTCACATCAAACATAAGCTCAAATGGCAGTGTCCAATCGGGAGCAACCATGATTAGGGCATTCATCAACTTCTCCTTCAACAACTCGAGTTCCTTAAGGCATTCACTGGAGAAAACAAACTAGGCATTCTTCTTAAGGAGCTGAGTCATTGGACGGGAAATTTTGGAAAAGTCCTTTAAACTCCTAATAGATTTCACGGATGTGGGAGGCGAGAGCTTAGAGATGGTATCAACCTTGGCTCAGTCAATTTCGAGCCCCCCTGTGAAATATTGTGCCTTGTAACACCCCAATCGATGGTAGAATCATCGGGATGCCACATAAGGACGATTGTTAAATATCATAAGGCAACAAATTAAAGTTTCAGTAGTTTATTTAACTAAATTTCAAACATCCAAATACAACCAAAATAGTTTCAAGCAAACAAAAAAAGGTTTAATTAAATTT